>JANKOD010000009.1:3315458-3339973 GCA_026284645.1 Erythroxylum acuminatum | reverse complement strand
ATTTTTGGCCGACATGAATGATACTAACTCATGATTCACTGTATAAAATTAACAGTTTTGCAAAAATGAGCTATGTTGATAGATCTTGGATGTATAGACAATTAACACCTGATGATTATATTAATCTTGAATTTGTTGTCGGAGTTGAAGCTTTCATTCAATATACATGTTCTCAACCTGCATATATGGATGGGCCAAAGATCAGATGTCCATGTAGAAAGTGCAAACACAAATGTTTCCTTTTGAGTGATAAAGTAAATGGGCATCTGCTAAGAAAGGGGTTTGTCCCCAATTATTTTGAGTGGACACGATCTGGGGAACCCGGCATGTGTAACACCTCAAGGGGTAATTAAGTAGAATCGTTTGTCAACTTCAATAAGTTTGAAGGGGGATTGGATATCGAACAAATTATTTGATACAAATGGTATATGATGCAAGTCATAATACCTTTGAGCAAAATATAGAAAATCTTGAAAAAGAACCTAACCTACAGGCAAAACAGTGTTTTGAGTTACTATAGTAAGTAAACCAAGAGTTAAGGCCAAATTGTGAGACAATGACCTAATTGTCTTCAATTGCGTTAATATTGAACATAAAGTCTTAAGGTCAAATATCGGATGGAAGTTTTGATAAAATTCTTGAGTGGTATAATGAATCATTGGCTCCTGATCATACAATGGTTGATAGTTTTTACGACATGAAAAAACTTATTAGGGGCCTTGGTTTGCCTGTGGAGAAAATTGATTGCTGCAAATTGGGATGCATGTTGTATTGGGGAGATGATGTGGAATTAGAAGAGTGCAAATTTTGTGGTCAACCAAGGTTCAAGCCTAGAAAGTGTTTAATGAAACATAAATTAGTACCCTAGAAGCGGATGTACTATTTCCCACTAACTCCAAGACTTTAAAGACTCTATGCTTCTGATGTAACTGCATCACACATGAGATGGCATCATGAACACGAACATGAAGATGGAATTATGAGTCATCCTTCAGATGCAATAGCATGGAAACATTTCAATGACACCCATCATAGGTTTGTAGCAGAAAGTCAAAATGTAAGGTTGGGATTGTCGACAGATGGATTCCAACCTTTTGGTCAATCCAGCCAGCAATATTCATCTTGTCTAATCATAATAACTCCTTATAATTTGCCTCCATGGATGTGTATGAAAGACGCATATATGTTTTTGAAAGTGATTGTGCCAGGCCCTTCAAATCCTAAGCATAAAATCAATGTGTTCTTATAACCATTGATATCAAAATTGCAGCATCTTTGGGCATATGGTGTTTATACATATGATATGTCTCTGAAACAGAATTTTGTGTTGAAAGCAGCATTGATGTGGACCATCAGTGATTTTCCAGCATATTCCATGTTGTCTGGATGGAACACAGTAGGAAAACTGGCTTGTCCTTAATGTGGCAACGATTCTGATGCCTTTTATCTTCCAAACGGGGACAAAGTGCATCGGTTTGACAATCACAGGAAATTTCTTCCTGCAGATTATCCATTTAGACGCAATAAACAAAAGTTCAATAAGATTAGGATGGTAAAAACACCTCCTCCTTCTTACAAAGCTGGTGAAGCGATTTTGTAGGAAATTTATGAATTAGGCTTGTTGAAAGTAACAGAATTTGAAGCTGATGAAGTTAACAAAAGCGTAAGTAAAAACTTTGGTTGGAGAAAACGAAGCATATTCTGGGATTTGCCATATTGGAAAACGAATTTGAAATGTCATATCCTAGATGTGACGTATATTGAAAAAAACTTTTTTGGCAATTTGTTCAATACCATCTTGAACATTGAAGGGAGGTAAAAAGACAATGCAAAATCACGAGCTAATTTGCAACTTTTTTATAGAAGGAATGAGTTACATTAGGATCCTCGCACCGGTAAATATTCGAAAGCATGCTACACTTTGGACAAAAAAAAGAAAAATATTGTGTGAATAGTTGGAAGGTCTAAAGTTTCCCGATGGTTATTTTTCAAACATGGTAAGGTGTGTGGATTTGAGGAAGTAAAAACCATGTGTGTGGATTTGAGGAAGTAAAAATTATTTGGTTTAAAAAGTCACAATTGTCACGTGTTTATGCAAGGGCTAATTCCGATCGGATTTCAGGAGTTGCTACCGACTAAGGTTTAGGAAGTGATAACATAAATAAGTTTCTTCTTCAAAAGTTTAACATGATCTGAAATCAAGTTATTCTAATTGAAGTAATAACATGTTTTAACAATTAAATTGTAATAACCATATTTGTGTTATTATAGGTATTTGCATCACTTGAAGAAAAATGTCAAAAACAAAGCTAGAGTTGAAGGATCCATATGTAATGCTTATTTGGTGGAGGAAGCTAGTAAATTTTGTGGACATTATTTTGAGCCACATGTTCACACAAGAAAAAGGAAAGTTCCTCGTAAAGACGATAGGGGAAGAACGAGGGATGTTGAAGGTAACTTATCCATATTCACATATCCTGGGCGACCATATGGACGTGCAATAAGAAGGATGTTAATAGATCAAGAAAATGAGGGTAACCCACGGTTTACATTTTATTGAACTGTCAAGAGGTTCAACCTTTCGTGCAATAAGTTGAACATTATGATATCTATTTTCAAATTTTGTCTTGTTCATAACTAAAAGAGATAATAATGTAATTAGATTATACGAGGCATTGTTATGCGAGATCATGCCAGACAGCACATAGGATGAAGTAAATAATGAGGTTGGAAGACACTTTACAGGATGGTTCAAGAGATATGTAAGTTTCCATTTACAAATATTCTCATTATTGAATTATAACAATTAAGTGTCGAAATAACATTATAATCATTGATATGATAATTTCATTTTTTGTAGGTCTTAGAAAATCCCATAGAGAACCAGTTCAATTGTGATATTGCTAAGGAACCTTTGCAAACTGTTAAATCATATCTGGTGTATTTCTATAATTGATGCAAATTTCATACAGAATATCATGGTTATAGTATGGCAACAATAAATAATAGATTTTCTATACAGGACGAATCGATGGATTACTACAGTAAAATTATTGAGATACTTGAAGTTGAGTACCCTGCATTACCAATCAAACAAACTGTGATATTTAAATGTCATTGGTTTAACCCGACTCTAAATGTCGGAACAAAAGTCCATAGCCGATACAATCTTATTGAAATCAACAGCCGAAGAAGATTGGGACAATTTGAATCTTTCGTGTTGGCTATGCAAGCGAAACAGGTGTGTTATGCCCCTTTTCTCAGCTTACAACGAGATAAGTCAGATTGGTTAGCCGTTTGCAAAGTTAAACCTAGAGGTGTTTTTGAATCACATGGAAAAGGAGAAAAAAGAAGTGAAAGTGAACCATTTCAGGATGATGCTTATTTTATAAATGCAGCTATCACATACGATGGTAATGAACCTTTGAACGATCCATCGAATGAATATGTTGACATTTCATTCGAACATGCCAGGACCTTCTCAGGAATCCACCCATTGGGGACTCATTTACCTTCACCGACTCTCATGTCACTTGGAATACAAAAAATTAAAATTATCATTGTGATTTATCTGTGTAATACTATAGACATAGCTTCAAACTAATTACATTTGTTTTAGGACTGTAACAATTGTTCTCATAATAGAATTCAAAGTTTTTACTTCAATATGATATTCAACAAATCGCAATATCCTATTATAACTCTTCTGGAAAGCATTGTAATAGTTCAAATGTTTATATTTCAACAAATTATGAGACAATGAATTTTAGGGTGAAATATGGGACCAAAGAGACGAGATGTTATGCGACCCAGGTTTAGAGGGATGTTTGGTGGTTTTTACTGTGAGGGTGAACCATCACAGTCTCAAGCTGTAACAGAATCACCACCTCCACCTTTAGGGCCTCCAGTTGTAGATGAAACATCAACTGTTGCTCCTGATGTTTCACCACTCACCACTAACCCTTCATCTACTATGCCAATAGTGGATGAAGGCGATGACCGCCAGCTTGGATCTGAAGCACCTGATAGAAGAAAATATATCATAATACAAAATAAAATGTAAGTGACATCGCATGTAACACTATATTTGTTTATAATTAAGTTAAGGTTTAATTATTTTTCAATTGGTATACAACTATTTGTTTTTGTATTAGGTTGATTCCATCTGAACCGTGTTCCAGACATATGACATCTACATTTAAAGAGGGGATTGATCTTGGCAGTTATGTATGGAAGAAGATTTCTCAGGCCACAAAGACATTTTACTTTCAGGAGTTTAGGGGTACAATATGCAAATAATATCCTTTTTCATTTAATTGTATACATTAATTACATAAATAATAGTAGATTATAAGTTGTCGAATGTTTTCTTTTCATTTCAGAAAAACTTTTACTAGGATTCTAGTATCGATGGGGCCATACATGGTTTCTGGGAGAAGCAGGCTCGTACACTTTATCACGACTTTATTGGTGCGATACACAAGGCTAGTGTACGATCGCCTTATATTTCTGAGGGCATATGGAGTCGTTGGCAAGACTACTGGGCATCACCTGAGGCAATGTCCATATTAGGGCGTAACTCGACCAATAGACGCGAAGGACCAGGGGGAGATAGTCTTGTCGTTCATATGGGAGGATCAATTACCCACTACGAGCATGCAGAGAGACTTGTAAGTATCTAAAAATTACACTTATATTCTAATCTTTCACTTTATTGTTTTCTAATTTAAATTGATTTGTGAATGTTGTGATAATGGATAATGATCATGGAATAAATGTCTGGTGCCATATATAGCTGTGGTGAGTTATTTTCTTTGTTTAACAGGGGGCAATATCATAAACATAGAGGAAACTCTACCGAAATTTTTATAAATTGTAGTTTAATTTAGAACATTTTATTGTTATGTAGGAAAAGTCTATAGGCATAAGGCCTACACCCTAACAGTTGTTTTCACATACTCACACTAAGAAGCATAATGGTGTGACATTCGTCAATAGTCGATGTAGAGAACTAAATGTATGTGAAATACATGGTTTAATATTCATTCTTAATATTTTCAGTTACTAATTATAATATAAGCATTGCCTCCTAATAGGACCAAATACAACAAACAATTCAGCGACAAACTCAGGAAGAACAAGTTGTTGATTAGAGGCAGGCATATTTTGATGCAGTTGGTGATAGGGACAATCATGGAAGGATTTTCGGACTAGGCTCATTTGGGAACACATGTTATTCGCAGTCCTCTATGTCCAGTACAGCAACATCAAGTGGAAGGAAGACAACACAACGTATCTATCAACTTAAGACAACAATGCAGAACTTGATGGAGGTAATAAATAAGCTCCAAAGTGACATGGAGCGGTTTTCGGGGAGTTGTAGAGACTCAGATAACCATTAGCGCTCAACAAGACAATAGGATTGTTGTACTCATTTGGATTCATATTACGTACAATTTAATGTTTTTCTAATCAATTAAGAAATCTTTTCCCGCTTAATGATCAATTAATTTTCTGTTTAAACAAAATAAATATATAAACAAATCAAAAAACTTCTGCATAGATAATTTATAGTTGTTGACATTAAAATCAAATTTGACGTTGAGATTTTTAAAACAATTGGCATGCAACATGGCATTTACCTAAGAAAGTGTACGATAGCTTTGCGATTTAGCACTATAGGTTGAGTTTCATGAATGAAAAGCATTACCGATAGAATTGGGATTCCGTCGATAAATTAAGTAATACTTACCAACAGAATGCTCTAACCGTCGATAAATTATTACATTTTTTCAGACGAAAATCACACTTCCGTCGGAACATTCATAAACCTTTACCGATAATTTATCCCATTCTGTTGGTATGCGTTTTCGTTGCACTGCACATTCACCGATGGTTTTACATAAACCGTCTATATCTACACCAACGAAAATGGTTCCTTCCATCGGTAAATATACCGGTGGAAGACATTTCCATCCATATATTTACCGATGGAAACTAAATACCGTCGGCAAATTTACCGTTGGCTTAGTTAACGAAGAAATTTTCCTTCAGTCAAAACCGACGCAAATTTATGTTACCGATAGAAAGTTGCCTTACTCTGTCGGTAAATTTCGACGATAAACACACTTTTTCTTGTAGTGAATTGAGGCTAACAAACTATTTATATGTATTACCAATGTAAAACATATCTTAAAAGACATAAATCAAATGACATAAAATTGCCTATAGGCTAAATTTTTAATTCAAACATATTTACGTTAAATTTTATGATAAAACTATCAAATTATATACCAACTTCTAATACCTGTCGGTAAATTATAAAATAATTTAATATTTCATCCTAATTAATTATTCAAATATAATAAAAATTCATATAGGATAAAATTTATTATACTAAAATAATTAATTACAATTAAAAGCCTTTAAAATTTATGTGACTAGTTACATAAATATATCATTTATATATAATTATGGTTACTATGGCTAAGCCCTAATAATTAATCACTAAAAACTTTTTTTCCATAATGTTATTCATAAGGAAAAATATAGAAATAATAGCCATGGAATAATCTGTTGCATGATTAATATTTATTCAAATATAATATCAATGTATAATATGTAAAGACATAAGCCATCAGTTCAGATGGCTATGCCCTCCCATGAGGGCTCTGGTTCGAGCCCCAGTTACAGCATATGTTGTTTTAATTAAAACAAAATGCACAACATAGCTAAAAACATATCTGATTGTTAACAAAATGCAGAGCATAGCTAAAACCACATAAAAAAGATGAAGCCAACACCAACAAATAAAATGACGTAGTCTAACATTTGATTGTGATTTCAAAACATTCAAAATGACGTAGTTTAATTCATATGGGTCTTCTTTAATCTCCATCTGAGTCAAACCGACCCAAATCACGACCCATCGAATGCTCCATAAAACCATACCAAAAAACACCATAAAAATGCATTTTTCAAATGTAGAAACACTTCTAAAACATTTAATTTGAAGATGTATATCTTTAATCTAAAGAAAAACATACACAAACAACTCTACATTGAAAGTTTTCGAATATGAAATATTTTCTAGAATTTTGAAATTCTCCAAAAACTTCAACAAGACAGAGGCTAACCTTGCTCTGATACCAAAAGCAAGCAAATTCTAACATATATTCATCAATAATATACATTAGAATAAGCAAATAAAATAAATGCAGAAGAAAACAAAATTACCTCCTGCCATTGTTATTTGTTCTTGAAAAGCTGCGTTTTTTGAATTCTTCTAAGCTCTTAATTCCTAAATAGAACGGTGTATGTTGACAGAAGAGAACAGAAGCTTACGGACCCAAAATCAGAGAAAAAGTCTCATATGTGCTTCCATCAAGCACAATAAGAGTAACCATAAAACTAGGAATTAAATACCCACTAAATGCATAACATTTGGACCATTACTATGGCAAGAATCTGAAAGGTTCTCACAATTAATTCTCAAGAGTCTTCCATTTCGATTAATCTATTTATCTTTGCTTCTAGTTGATTATGTTTACTTTTCAATCTATTTGTGATTTTATTTAAAATCTTCACTCAACAAATAAGGATAGAATCTTTAATTTAAGTGGACCAATTTCACCGCCGTGGGAGACAACCCTGGGTAATCACTACAAATGCCTCGTATACTTGCGAGTAGGGTAGCCTAGGTATTTTTAGAACTTATTTATGCACAACACTGCTCCAAATTACTTTGAAGTAGCTACAGATGAAGAAAAGGTGATCCCTATCCTCCACTGCCTTGTTACAAAGTATGCAAGTATCATCCACATTATTATGCCATTGGCTCTTTGTTTTAAGCCTGTTCTTGATTGCAAGCCATGTAATGAACAAGAGGCATCAATATAAATGTTTAAAAATAGCTGGTAACAAGAATGATTAGAGAATTGGCCATTCAGATTCAACCCCCAAACATAACATCATTGTTCTCAATATTAGTTAAGTGTGGGAAGTATTCCGAGAGTGATTGGAATCTCCTTGTGATTCTCTATTCACAATCAGTGATGATACTTTAAGATTCAGTGGCATTCGGTTCCTTAGTTGATGTAATGCAAAAATATGTACAATATGGCTTCTATTAATGTAACACCCCATTACCTTAGGGTACATATCGGGATGCCCTGCGGACATTCCAGTACATAACCTATGATAATGGTGCACTGCATTCAATCACAACATTCACTTAATATGGCATCATTTATCTTTATTTTCTTATAAAACATCATAAGGAAAGTCACAATTTTTTAAAACCAAATTTCCTCATTTCATTTCATACGAATGTCTACAATGCATCTTTCAACATTCATACTTATACAACATCATGGCCTAATACAAAAAGTGGTACATGAAAGAGGAAATACACCAAATAAAATCTATCTAATCTGTCCAAACCCAGGTGACCGACCTTTGAGCCATTTCTTCTCTTTCACAAAAGTACAAGTCAACACTACTTGTAGCGTCCCTCAGTAGCTAATATCATTTCTCAGTCTTGAAAAGTCAACATTAAAATTTTGGTGAGTTTTACGAATTCAATGAGGAAACCATCATCGATGGTTCACTCAATTCATGCAACACATCACACATATAACATATAATTCACGTCTTTGTATTTTTCATAATCATCATATATCACATTTTCATTTAAAGGTAAGACAAACATACATTTCATATGGTCAACATATGTATAACGATGAATATGATATGCTCATGTGACTCTTTTTCAATTATTACGTTGATCTGACTGAGTGCCTAAACTGTCCCGTATCCATTGTAGATATCGGGCTCATTTATACTATCCCTTATCCGTTAGGGATACAGGGCTCATTTTACATAGTGAACCTTTAGCTCTTAATCACATTTGGAGCTTTAAGCTCGTTTTTGATAGCTACTCAAGTTGCAACTCTCATTATCTTATCATGCATTCATGTATGGAATACATCTCTCATAATCAATCATGTCATGAACATTTAATTCGTCACATTCGCATACACTTCAATATCTCTTTTACATATCACAATCATCGAACCGTCATTGTCCGAAATCAACACAATCAAGTCACATTCATTGAATAATTCAAACAAACAATCAATTGAGAGAAACCGATTAGGTTACTCATAAATCACTCCCAAAGCTAATGTCTGGCAATTCCGGTAACATCAGGATGTTAACGTTCCAGTTGCTCCTCTATATCAAACAATATACACATATCACCAATTGGTGCAACTGCAAGTATTTATTAATGCACAAGTATGTATATGAAGAATACACAATGCATGTTTATGACAATCCTGGGTATTTTTTCCATTATTCTCATCACAAAATCAATCAAATATTAAGACTAACTTAAGCATCATTTGTATTTAGGCTAATACCTCAATAAAACCATTAAAATCAAAATTAATAACTCATTGAATCATCTCAGATTTTTCTAAAAAATGGACTTTTGAGCCTACTGTTCTTGATCATTTAGACAATGTAAATGAAGTAATTTGACAATACTCTCTTCTAGAAAAGTGTTCTCCTATCTCTTAAGTTTCTAATGACACCAAAATTGTTCAATTTGGTTCAGTAATCTAAAAGCTATACCCTAAAACTTTTTGGACTCTTCTCATTCTAAAACAATACACTATATTCAACTTTCATCCAGAAATTGAAAGTCTTAAAGACTGAATTAAAATTTGATTTCTTCTGATAATCTTTATCCCTCTATCTCTAATTTACTTGAAATAAAAAATCATCCCATTTGGATAACTATAGAGAACGATATGGTCAAAATACCAAAGCATATTTAAGCTGTAAAGACTTCGCGGCGGCGAACCAAGAAAAGTTAGTCGCGATGAACTTTTCCATAAAGGAAAAGTCTGCGTGAATTCTTACAAGTTTGCCGTGGAGAACTCCATAGTTGGTCGCGATGGTCTTCCACAGAAAGGAAATCCTTGAAGTTGGCAGCCGTGAACCAAGGAGAGTTGGCCGCGATAAACTTTGACAAAAGCATACGCAGTGAACATGTTTAATTAAGACATCTCTTTCAGTAAAGCTAACTTATATGCCAAAGGTCCTATCCTCTCAATGATCTCATAAGGACCAATGTACCTAGGGCTCAACTTTTCCTTTTTACCGAATCTCAATACTCCTTTCCAAGGTGACACTCGGAGAAACACTTTGTCTCCTCTAATGTACTCCGTATCACGTCGATGTTGATCTATATAACTATTCTGTCTATCTTGAGCCGCTTTAATTTGGCTTTGGATCAGTTTCACCTTATCCACCGTGTCTTGTGTCAATTCTGGGCCTTCAACCATTCTCAAGCCCTCTTCATAAAATGCCTCATACGGTGCCATTCCGATACTACTGTGGTAGTGGTTATTATACGTAAATTCTATCAGTGCTATATATAGATCCCAAGCTCCTTGAAACTCCAATACACAACCTCTGAACATATCCTCAGCAGTCTTCATTGTCCTTTCACTCTGTCCATCTGTTTGAGGATGAAATGTCGTACTAAAGTTTAACTTTGTGCTCATAGCCGATTGCAAGCTCTTCTAAAATCTTGAAGTGAATTTGGGATCCCTGTCCGATACAATGGACATTGGAATCCCATGTAACCTCACCACTTCATTCACATATAGTATAGTATACTGTAATACATGGAAGATAATACTCAACTACTAGAGGACCTATCGTCATGATTCATTTATTATACTTGGATCGGATTAGGATGTGATACCAAGTTAAATGTATGGACCAAGTGGGAGAATGTGAGAACCTTTCAGATTCTTGCTATAGTAATGGTTAAAACGTTATGCATTTAGTGGGTATTCAATACCTGGTTTTATTGTAACATCCTAAATCACCCGCTTACAGATATTGTCCGCTTTAGGTCTTGGCCTAGTCAAGTCCTCACAGTTTTGCTTTTCCTGAGGCCTTCTTAGGAGGGCACCCATCCTGAAACTACTCTCCCTCAAGCATATTTAACCTCGGAGTTTCGATGGGATCAGGTGCATTAGGCTATGAAAAACGCTTCTGTAAGATAGAGGTGTCCATACCCTTATAAGGCGTACTTTGTTCTCCTCTCCAACCGATGTGATATCTCACACTCTCCACCATTCGGGTACCGGCTTTGATACCACTTGTAACATCCCAAATTACCCGCTTACTGATGTTGTCCGCTTTGGGTCTTGGCCTAACCAAGCCCTCGCAGTTTTGCTTTTCCCGAAGCCTTCCTAAGAGGTCACCCATCCTAAAACTACTCACCCCCAAGTACATTTAACCTCGGAGTTCTGATGGGATCCAGTGCATTAGGCCATGAAAAATGCGTCTGTAAGGGAGTGGTATCTGTACCCTTATAAAGCGTACTTCGTTCCCCTCTCCAACCGATATGGGATCTCACATTTATAATAACTCTTATTGTGCTTGCTGGAATCACATTTATATAGTTTTTTTTTTTCAGATTTTAGGCCCCTAAGCTTATGTTCTCTTCTATCAACATACATCATCGTATTTGGGAATTGAGAGCTTAAAAGAATTCGAAAAAAGGAACTCTTTAAGAACAAACAACAATGGCAGGCGGTGATTTTGTTTTCTTCCGCATTTATTTTATTTGCTTATTCTAATGTCTATTATTGTTAAATATATGTTAGAATTTGCTTACATTAATTCCACTAATTTAATCTCTTATGTATAAATAAGAGAAATGATTGGATAGTTGTCTTACTAAAATTAACAGTTGGGTTCTAAATCAACTCAAATAATGAACTAATCTAACTTTTGTATTCAACAGGTTATTATTCAAATTAATTATAGAAACCCGACTACTAATTACCACTTAAGTTAATATATTTATAGTTCTTAACCTAAGTGTCCATAGTTTCTCGATCCGTATTAAATTTCTCCTCTTGGTCCTTCATTTAATACTAAAAATGATGCAAAGTTTAGTCATTCTGTTACGCCCATTCAGCTTAGAAACCACAGAAATAAATAAGACAATAAATTTGTAACTCAATCATGCAGGGACAACTAAAATAACTACATTAATTCTCAAGAAAAAGAGATAAGCCCATCATAGCATAAACACAATTCATCATCTCCATACTCTTCAGTCTTATGATATTGTCAACACAAGTAATAAAACAATAAAACAGTGAATATTAAATAAACTATGAAAAGATAACAAAGTAACAATCGGTTAAGCTAACAAAGTAATAAGTTCAGAAAAAAAAAACAAGAAACACTGCAATAGATGAATAACAGAGCAAGCAAACAAAGATCAGGTGAATGAGGTGCGGTGGTCTCCTATACCTCTCAAGTTTCCCACATTAGCTCTCGCCTTCTACTTCAACTTGTTCTCACCAGATGGTCGAAGGCTTGGTTCTGCTTCCAAATCTCTGCCATGTTTCTCTCTTCTTCCCCGACTCTCTCTATTCTCTTCTTTTCTTCCCTTCTTTCTCTCTATTTTCTCTCTCCTTAAGTGTCTATGGTGTCTTGAGTCAAGAATGAAGAGTGAATGATGAATGATTGATAAGCCGACACTCTCTATTCCCTTTCTATTTGTAGTATGACTCTAGATTTAGGGTTTCGAGCCGTCACCCTTACACATGACACATGATAAGTTTATGAATTAAAGAAAATAAATGGGTCACGAGGGTGATAATTTTCAACATTTTTGGGTAATGAAATAATCTAATTGGCAGACTCGGCCCATTATTTATTAGAATGGAAGACTTTTGTCCATTTTGACCTTTCAGGAAAGATTATCTTTCTGTAATGTTATTTTTATATTTCTGGTTAAAGAAATAAAGTCGTATTTGATAAAGGAATTCGTTATAACTGTATTGATCCAAACCTTGTTAATAAAATAGTATGCATTTATTTTGTATTTCATTATAGCTTACAAACTGATGTTGTCGCTCTTTATCTCTCTACTCTCTGTCTGCTATTTTAGTCAGAGAAGCCCAATTCGCTGCTTCACTCGTCTTTCCTTTCCCTCCGAGCAAACAAAACTTCTGCTCTCTTTCATGTTTTCAACTGTTGGCTTTTGACTTTCCCAAATCCCGGTCCTAACTTTGGACCCAGCCTAAATGCATCCCACCAACGTCACACCGTCGCTGCCGTCGGAACAACCGCCACAAACACTCCTCGACCTGATCACTAGCGTCCTCTCACTCCTCCTCTTCTCGTCCCTGAACGTCCAGTCTTTCACCGGACGGTGGCAAGTGATTCGCACCAAACTCACCTCTCTCCAGTCATCGCTCTCTTCGCTTTCCCATTCTCCTCACTGGTCCCAAAACCCGATCCTCCACACACTCCTCCCTTCTCTTCTCTCCACTCTCCAACGCCTCCAGTCTCTCTCTCACCAATCCTCTCTCTCCTCTTTCAATGGGGGCAAGCTTCTCTTTCAAAGCGACCTCGACATCGCATCCTCTTCTCTCTCCAGTCACCTCCACGACCTCGATTTGCTACTCCGATCTGGAGTCCTCCACCAATCCAATGCCATCGTTCTCTCGCAGCCTGGTCCTGGCTCCGAGAACGAGGAGTTGATCTTCTTCGTTCGGGATCTTTTCACTAGGCTTCAGATTGGTGGCGTCGAGTTTAAGAGGAAGGCCATGGAATCGCTTCTTCAGCTACTAAACGACAACGAGAAGTCTGCGAGCGTTGTCGCTAAAGAGGGGAATGTTGGGTATTTGATCGGGTTGTTTGATTTTAACAACGCCCAGAATTTGATTCGAGAGCACGCGGTTTTGTCTGTGTCGATACTGGCTTCGGCAAACGATGAATCCAGGAAGATTGTGTTTGAAGAGGGAGGTTTAGGGCCTTTGTTGAGAGTTCTAGACACTGGGTCTATCCCCTTGAAAGAGAAGGCGGCGATTGCTATTGAGGCAATAACTAGTGATCCTGAAAATGGTTGGGCGATTTCGGCCTACGGCGGCGTTTCTGTGTTGATTGAAGCTTGCCGATCCGGTTCACAAGCTACCAAGACTCATGCTGCTGGGGCTCTTAGGAACGTTGCCTCTGCGGAGGACATCACAATGGCTCTGGCAGAGGAAGAAGCCATACCTGTTCTACTCAATCTGTCGATTTCAGGCTCTAACGCCGCACAAGAAAAAGCAGCCAATTGCATCCAAATACTTGCATCTTCTGGCGAGTATTTTCGGACACTGATACTACAAGAAAAAGGTTTGCAGAGGTTAATGGAATTGATTCATGATTCGTCAAGTGCGGATACAATAGAACACGTATTGCGAACACTCAGCTCACTCTCAGTCTCAGATTCAACATCTCGGGTCTTATCATCATCAACTGGATTTATCATTAACCTGGGAGAATTTATCAAACGCGGAAATTTAACCGTGCAACACATTTCTGCGTCCCTTCTCGCTAGCTTGTCAATAAGCGACGGGAACAAGCGAGCAATTGCGAGTTGCATGGGCTCATTGGTGAAGCTAATGGAGTCACCAAAGCCGGTGGGTCTACAGGAGTCATCTGCGTTTGCGTTGGTGTCCTTGTTGACCGTTCGATCCAATAGGAAAGAATTGATAAGAGATGAAAAAAGCGTTATGAAATTGGTTCTAATGTTGGATCCCACGTACGAGCTCGTCGCCAAGACGTTGCCGGTGATGGTGGTGGTGGCGCTGTTGAGTGGAGGAAGCAATGGGTGCAGAAAGAGGCTTTTGTCTGCCGGAGCGTACCACCGTTTGCAACGATTGACGGAGATGGAGGTCACCGGAGCTAAAAAAGCGTTGCAGAGACTTGCCGGAAATAGACTCAAGAGTATCTTCTCGAGGACATGGAGGGAATGACGACAAGAATAACTAACCCCGCCAAGAAAGGTACGCGATTTTAAAGGGTAAAAATGGAACTCGAAATTCTCGTTTGATTTGTCACCACTTTAAGGATAATATAACTTCAAAGTACAGTTTTACCCCTATTCCGGAATTTATGGACTTGCGGCGGCTTAGCCTTAACCCCATGAATTAAGGCATTATGCAAAAGTAGGAGCTAATTCCCAAAACGCCGGATAGAATTGTACTGTAAAATGGACCAAGATGGTGAACGCTTTACTGTGTTTTGTTAGCTTTAGTTAACACCCTTATTGTGTATTCTTATAACTGCAGGAGCCCTTGTGGATTCTCTAACTCTCAAAGAACGGGACTCCCATGTGTATCATTTGGCGGCTGCAACATACTAGTACTAAAGAAAGTTTATACAATACCACTTACCCTACTCTTTATTATGTTATAAGATGTAGGAAAGGAGCAAGGATGCGGTTTTTTGGGAGTATCCTCACTTGATTTTAATTTTTGATGTTAATTTATTCACTTCATGGAGTTGAGGACTATCTATCTATCTGTATACATTTTTCCCTATCATATGTTTTCGAATTGTTTGACAATGTAAATCACCAAGTCTGTACGAATGAGATTAGGTAACATGGTTTGTGCAAAAGCGTTGTTTTTCTTTCTACTTTCCAAATCTCCAGAGTATTGTTCTTTTTGCTAATCAAGATCTGCTGCAGAAATAGGTTTAGAAAGAAAAGTAGCTGAGTCCAAGACTTAGGAAAGGAAGCAAGATTCTCTATCCAATTTTATGGTGTCTTAT
This sequence comes from Erythroxylum acuminatum, assembly GCA_026284645.1. Taxonomy (NCBI): domain Eukaryota; kingdom Viridiplantae; phylum Streptophyta; class Magnoliopsida; order Malpighiales; family Erythroxylaceae; genus Erythroxylum; species Erythroxylum acuminatum. The sequence goes on along the minus strand of JANKOD010000009.1, from coordinate 3,324,328 downwards.
TGTGTGAAGCTCTCACGTAAATAAATGATTAAAATTTACTGGATCTAATAAAATACCATAAAAACCGGAGAAAAGATCTGGACTCTTAAAGAGGCTCGGCGCAGATGTAGGGTAGTAACAGGGTGTTAGGCGACAAAAATCAAAAATAGCGGTTTCCAATAGAAACTAAATTCACCGCCAGCGACCTCACATGGGAAAGCTGCAAGTACCAGACATTATATAATAGCAAACAATCTTATGCGTGGGCCCAAAAGATCACATGTCATTGCCTGCTCTTTCACCGTCTTTTTCATTCGCATCATATGCGACTACGAGGAAGGGAACGAATGTTGTATGTCCCGTGAACTTTCCCTTTAAATCAATGCTTAAAATCTTCTCCTCTCTCACACACGTCGTCACTGCCTGGCTTTCACGGTTGTAGTAATCTACTTTTCCTCAGCTTTTGCCCTTTTTTACTTCCCGCCAAAATTCATGGTTCACGATGGTTTCGTTTTAGAAATTAAAAAGTAATAAAGTATGTTAAGTCGAGAGTACATCAAGCAAGTGCAGCGTCAGTTGCATACACACGGGTCTAGTAGATATACAATTAAGGAACTGCAAGAAATAGACCGGACTATTACTAATCTAATGATGGAATACCATTCAAACTAGCTAACTAATATAAAAGAGACAGAATGAGCTCATCTTACATCTTTGCTTTGATCTACATTAATTCCTCTGGTTTTCTATCATGAGTTTGGGACAATATGCTGAATTAGCAGTGGCTCTAAGCTGTTGCTTTTTCCATTGTCCATTCAGTTTCATTTTCAATGTCTCTGATCTTGGTATCATTTGACTATCATTTCTAAGTCACACGTCTATCTTAAGTTCTAGTTGAGTGTCAAGCACTGGATAATCTTCACTTCCTTCTCCTTGACAAAGATTGTTTCTCTAACCCACCATTCTCCTAGTCTCTCTACGAAAGATGAGAACCCTTCCATCTACTAAACTCTATCCCAGTCTTCTGTTCCTTCTTTCTCAAATCTGAATACTTGTCTCTATATTGATTTTTCTGCTCCTTTTCGTTTGATGAGCTGAGCTTCACAGAAACTCTATTTTCTCCAAACCTCTTTCCACCCACCAAATCCTAACCCAGAATTAAACTCATCTTTTTTTTATCTGAATACCCTAGTCATTGCTGCTTTTTCTCTACTACCTTTACTATTTCACAAAACACCCGCCTCCCTTCATTTCGATAACTTGCTCTTGGCCTCTTTCCAGTTGCTCCTCAATTGGATGACCTGCATTCAAATACCAACAGATAAAGGTTCAATATAAAATGGAGATGGATTTTCCTCCATTATCTTCCTCTCTAAAAACTACTAACTTATATGCTACACCCTCTTCCCCCTCCCACTCTTTTACAACCCATTTTTGCTCTCCACCCCTCTCTAAAAATACCCCTCCCTCTACCTTAGATTCTCCTCCTAAAATGACAGTTTCAACAGAAGGAGATTCTATTAGAGGAACCAGGAAGACATGGAAACAGGAAGGAGCTAGGACATGGGAGACTACTCTAGTTATTTTTTTTATGGACAAAAGACCTTCTTTTCCAGTGATACAAGCTTGGACTCAGAGAAATTGGAAAGGAAGAGGTTTAAAGGTTGTCATGCTCACTGAGGAGGATAACATAATCTTCACTTTCTCTTCAAAATCAGAAGCACAAAAGATAATTGAAGAAGGCTCTTGACACATCTCTCAACTCCTGTTATTTCTTCAAAATTGGCAACCGGGAATAAAACTAGAAAAAATCATAATGAAGAACATTCCTTTATGGGTGAACATTCATAATATTCTTTTAGAATATTGGACTACCAAAAGGTTGAGTATGCTAGTTAGTTATTTGGGGAAACCTATATGTATGGATGAAAATACAGCTTTAAGAAAAAGGGTCGGGTTTACTAGATTGTGTGTGAGTATGGACATTTCTAAAGAAATGAAAGATTGCATTCCTATCTTAAGGTTGGCAAATGAGCATTCCCTTATAGAGGATAGAGTTATGGTAACGTACCAATGGAAACCGTCTCTCAAAGCTCAGGGTAAAGAATGGAAACCTACTAGACGAATCTTCACTAGAGGAAACTATTGAGAGGTGACGGGTATAGAAAAGTATGATTCGGAAGAAAAGAAAGATGGTGAGGAGGCTGAACAAGTTGCTGAAAATCGTGAACCAATTCAATTGGGAAAAGATTATCTTAAAATTGGGGGAGCATTTATGAAAGAAATAGATCAGCTTCAAACAAAAAGGGAGGATTTGGTTAGGTATCATTAGTTGATCAAAATAATACTCTAATGGCTGGAAACTAGTGAAACTATCCTAGATGAAGGCGTTTCTGACCCCCAACAAAATGAACAATGCCTACAGATGGTGATCTGCCGAATGCTGTGCTTCAAGAGGAGCAGTTTGAACATGTGACTTTTAGGAAAAGTAACAGGATCAGTAGAAAAGGCTCCAAAGGTAAAAGCAATCTCCTATGACTGTGATAATATGGAATGTACGTGGAATAAATAACCCTTCAAAGCTTAATGAGATAAGAGATTTTGTCCTGAAGGAGAAGCCTCAAGTTTTTTGTCTTTTGGATACTAAAATTAGGGAAGCAAATCTAAATAAGCTTTGTTGTTTGGGTAGGAAATGACAGTTTTTAACAAACCACCAAATGGTAGGGTTATTATGCTTATGATGGTGATTTCTTGGAGGTGAATGTTCTGGAAACAAATCAGTAGTTTATTCACACTAAGATCTATTTCAAGATGGAAAACTCTAGTGTTTTAGCTACTTTTGTTTATGGTTTTAACCTCAGGTTTCAAAGGACTGAACTATGGAATTCTATAAGAAGATTAACGGCCTCGGTAAATTCTCCATGGTTAGTGTGGGGTGACTTTAACACTACTTTATTTAGATCTAAAGCAGACGGCAATTGTAATTTAGACAATTATTCTTCAAATATGTATGGCTGTATGCAGGAGGTGGAACTCACATATCTAAAATTTGAAGGCCATAGATTCACCTGATCTAACAAACAAAGTTGAATTTGGCATATTAGGAAAAAGTTGGATAGGGCTTTGGTAAATGTGGATTGGCTAAATTCTTTTTTAGGAAGTTTAGCAAAATTCCTAGACCCTGAAATTTCAGACCATACTCCTATAAGGATTGACAACTTGTTTAACTCTGTCAGAATCCTTCATCCCTTCAGATTTAACAATTTCTTGGCAAATATGGTTAGAGTATGATTTCTTTGGGACAAAATAGTTCATTTGCATCTAAAATCAAACAAGAACTAAAATATCTAAATTCGAAAAGAGGACATAATCTCTCAAAGGAAATTGAAAAAGCTAGAGATAAATTGTCAGCTATTCAGACTTCATTGGCGGATAATCCTACAGATGTTTCTTTAGCCTCGGATGGAAAGGAAGCTACCAAAGCTCATTATTAAAGCAGAGATCTAGAATTAACTAGCTAGAGGATGCGGACAGATGTACAAAGTTCTTCTTTAACTCAGTGTAAGCTAGGAAGAATGTAAATAGATTCACCTTCATTAAAATTGAAGCTGGAGAGATTGTGGTTGGACAAAAAGGAATAGCTAAGGAAGCAATGAACTTTTATAAGAACCTTCTAGGTTCAGTAGCTTCCTCTCCAGACATAGGAGATGATCTTAAAAAGTTTATTACAGTAAGAATTCCTGAATATATGGTCTCCTTATTAGTTAGGTCAGTTACAAACCAAGAAATAGAGAGGATGGTGTTTGTCATGAATGACTCTAAAGCTTCGGGGCCTGATGGTTTGAATGATTTTTTCTATAAAAAAAATTTGAGTACTAAGGGGAGGGGGGTTAGTAAAAGAGGCTGTGCATGAGTTCTTTGAAAGAGGGGTACTGCTGAAGGAGATTAACAAAACCTTCCTCTATTTAGTCTCTAAAAGCTTAAATTCATCCTATTGGAGTGAATTCAGACCTATTTCTTGCACAAAATTTCTCTATAAGATTATTGTAAAGATTTTGGCAAATAGGTTGAAGGAGGTTATGCATTATCTCATCGGTGAGAATCAAGGAGCTTTTATGAACAATAGGGATATTGTTATTGAACTAATTTGTCATATTCATAGTTATTTTGGTCGCATTGAATTTGATAGTTGTTAAGAAATTTATTTAAGTTAATTTTGTTTTTTTTAAAGAAAAAATTTTCTTTACATTAATTAATTTTCTAAAATTTCATCCAACCAGATTTCAAATATCGTTAGCTATAGTAGAATTAAATTTTCGCATAATCCCTGTGAACACGACTCGGTTTTTATCGATTTATTACTTACTTCGACAACCGTGCACTTGTGCTCCCTAAACCCACCCAAAACTTTGAACCTATTATATTCCTTCTTTAATAGGTGAAGAGAAGACTATTACAAACTATCTTTTTCAAGTATTAAGACAAACCTTATACAAGTTTTAGTATTTGGAACTCTCTATGACACATCCTAAGACCTACAACTGACCCTACAAAACTTATAGCTCAAGTTATCACAACTAGGTTTCACTTGTAGTTATTATTTCATTCGAGAGCTCTTATTTCTTTTTTTTTCTCTCTCTCTCTTTTGGCACCAATGGAGGTTTTTTATAGTTGTTCTTGGTCTTCTAGATGTTCATTAGGGTTAGAACTTTCCATATTGCGTAAATATGATAATTTGTACCTAAAACAAGAAATCATGTTCAATTAATTACAGAACTTTGTTTGATTGCCAAACTTGATGACCTAAAATTCAACTTCATTATTTAATTAACCACTCAACTTCAGTATATTGGCTACTATCAACTAATTTGTGTCAATTAAAAAAAATGTGATGTTCCTCCAAAAAAAACATTATTTTATTTGTTCTTATGTCATTTAATGCTTTCTTACCTTAACACCTTCTTAACTTATTTATAAGCATGTAATCACCTATTGGAATCCTCCAAGTAGCCCCACAAAGTTTATGAAATTCCTTCTAGATACTTTAGCTTGCAACTTTGTCTCCAATTCCTCAAAATTTTAATCTTGTTCATCCTCTAAGTCATCAAGGCTTCAATCTTATCTGTCCCGTAACATTGAATAATCTTAAACCTTAGGAACTCAATCACTTGGTTGAATAATCTTGTAAATATTTGAACAAAATTTGGAGATTATTTAACTCAATTTTTGTCAAATGAGTATGTTTTGATCTTTGAAAGGATTTTAAAGTTTTCCAAATTGAATGAATTAGTGTATTTTTAAAAGTTGATTTCTGTATAGGTTGATTAATTGAAGGATTTATATAGGTTAAGAGAACCCTTTGAATAAAAGAGACAAAATGAGCGTGTTGATACTTTTTGCATTGGTTGGTTCTTTAATTAATCAACGGGTGATCGATTAACTAAATGATGTTTTACAAAGAACATAAAGCTACACAGTGGATGAAATTTTAATTTTGGAGTTTGGTGGGTCATTTGGTTAATTAACTTCTATTTGAAGTAGAAGTGAGTATAAGTACTTCACATTTTGATTATTAATATCCTCATGACTTTTTTATAACACAAGTGCTACCTAGATCATGCTCGTACTGGGGAAAAGATTAACTGATAACATTAAACTTGCAAAGTGTAATTTGGTCGTAACAATTTACAGATACGCTTCTTTTGTCCCTGAATCATGACAAATTTTTGCTATAATCTTGTCCTGCTGTTGTAGCCACAATTGTTGTTCACGCAACAGATTCTGTTGATCCACAGAACTATTACATCCATGTGCACTAACCAACCCAGTAGGGCATGGTCCGAAGGGGTTATCTTCATTATGCCATGAAAGTGCCTGATTTGGATTCTGGGCATTGAACGTTGGCGTTGCCTGAAACGTAGGAGTCATCGGAAACAAGTTATCGCGAGGAAATACAGATTGATTTTCGGTAGGGATGACAACTGCTGGCGCGTCAATTGGATCTTGTAGGAACGGATTGTAGTATTGCTCTTGCAGCGATGTTATTGGATCAAACAAGTTGCTCGCAACTGGGGGCTGAAATCCGCTTGCTACGGCAGGTGAATCATGAACAAATAAATAGTTATTCGTTTGCTGAACTGCATTGGTTCTGCTTGATGGCGAAGCTTCCATTGGCTGGTTTGTACTCACTGTTAGGACGAGCTCCCAGGGTTCAGCTTGATTTAAGGTTGGGTTCACGGCTAAAGTTGTCTGTCCTCGTTCTTGTTCCTCTTTAGGCTCTTCTGACGGCCAATCATCCAAAGATACGAGGTCTAGAGTGCTGTTTCCACCGCTTGCTGTTCCTTGGTCACATGGCAATGAAGTAAGTGAGAGAGAGTGAGCTAGACTAGCCCCATTTTCTGTCGTTCGAAACCTCTCAAACTGTTCGAAGAAGAGGTCCATCGCAGGCGGGCTGGTTCCTACATCCGTGGTACTCATAAGATCCTCTAATGATGTACAACGTGAGCCAAATTCCGATCCTTTCTCAGAAGATCTATATGCTGTGTCAGATTGCTCGTAGTCTTCGCCTTTGTCAAAGCTGAAAGAGTGCTCCTTAGCTGTTGGTCCAGGCAGAAGGAAACGCGAAGGTGATCTCCTAGATGCAGGAAAAGAAGTTTGATCTTTCAGGAACTCTTGTAATATTTCTATGAGCTCTTCGGATATCTTTTGCACACTTGGATACTCGGAAGTTCTTCCAACCCCAATGCTTTTGCATGTATCGTAAAATGAAGAAAGCTCTTCAAATTGTTTTGAGGCCTTGACACATGTTTGGAAGGCATTGACACAAGATTGATATGGTAAATGAAAGAAACTGTCTAGGAGAAGGGTAAGTCCATCAGATACGTCCCGGTAGAGATCAAAGCTCTCTTGCACAATTGCGTACAAAGAGATGCGCACCAACCTGTTTGTCTTGGCTGCACCAGTTGGTCTAGTTGCAACTGCTCTATCGAGCAATCTTTGCCAATGAGATATTTTGTCAATCAGCATTACAGGTTTCATGTCAATAACTGAATCATTTCCGCGACGAGTTCTAGGAAGCATAGGCTCTCTAGCTCTGTTTGTAAATCTTCTTTGAAGCTTACCTGTCAGAAAGCAGTCTAAACGCTCATCAAGGTAGAGGGCAAATGTTCTAATGAAGGCTGTATAATCCCATGGGCTTGAATTTGAGTCATCGCGAAATGTGGAGAGATTAAGAATCTTAGCGCCACGTTTCATTGCATGGAGTACTTCTCTAGGAAAAAAAGGATCACCATCTTGAAAAATCCTGAGAACAAGCATGAGGGACTTGACAGCCACCATCCAATTCCTCGTCTTGCCAATTCTTTTGGCAATAGCTTGCGCACAAGCAGCGGCATATAATTTGTTGGATGAGATGAGACCCAGCAGTTCCTGCACGTAACGTTCATCAATGGGCACTTCATCGTGTCTCGTGGCTTTAAGGATCAAAACTTCGAGGTTTGAGGAATTATTGTTGGAAACCTTGGCAAGGCTGATACTGGTTTGGTCTTTCACAGCCCCAAGCGCCTTCCTTAACTTGCTAGGCATGTTTCGATCAATCACTGTTCCTACAACAGCAAAATTCCTGTCTAATGCTTATTTTTCTCTTTTTCTTCTTAACGGACTATCGTTATTACTGTCTCTCTTTTCTGTCAGTTTTGGGCAAAGTTTCAATCAAACGTAACTGAAAATGGGTTTGTTTGTCCCTGTAACCAGGAGACCTATGCAAACGCCGCAAAACTCTCCCCATCACCCATAGGCTATGAACCTGTTCATAAATATGACTGTTGACGTGGTCAAAGAAACTTGTGGTAAAATCAATGATTTGAGATCTTAAAAAATTGGAATGCTTCCGATCAAATCTGACGGTTTATACTGAGTCGAGGAGTACGATCCGCACAGCTTGAGAAGCACTTTACGACTCGGCACTGCGGCTCTCAATTAAACCGGGACTACTGGAGAAATAAATGGGCCCGCCAAAATTATGAGCTAAAATGTCAGTGTGCAGTGAAGTTCGAAGGAGTTCAGATCCTTTGTTTAGTTTTATGATTTCTTATTTTGTCATATGAATTTCAGCCATTTATTTATGCAGATCCCACATTTATTTATCCGGGATCCACGCAAAACCTGCATAAATAAATAGCTGAGATTTATGAAACAGAATAAGACACTGTAAACTTAAACAGAGGATCTTATCTTTCGAAGGAGTGGACGAGACGGTGCGACCTATTATAGCAAGTGAATTCTAGGTAGAATGTTGTACGAAAAGTGTTTAAAAAACAAACCTATTATAAAAAACGGCCCAGCATGACTGTTTAAGTGACAAATCTCATGTTCAATTAATCATATTATAGAATAAATGTCTTAATTAATAGCATTGTTTTTCATGCAAGACCGCATTCTCATAAAACAGTAAGATTTATTTTAGATCATAGAAGAAGAGAAACAAATTATGTCTTGCTATTCTGCCTGCACTCTTAGGTTATATTTAGTTAGACGTAAGGTTTCTAATGAAGTAATTTATAAGTGAATAATTTATAATGGAGTAAAATATAAATAATTGTAATATTATAAAATTGTTGTTTCAAAGAGATGAAAGGCTTCATAGTGTAATATAGTGAAATATTGTTTGAAAGAATGATTCATATTTTATAATGTAATATAGTGAAATATTATTTATTATTTTACATTTCATCATAAACCTCCCAAATCGAAGATAACTTACTTTTACTGTTTAGGATGAAATGAGATGTAATGTGAAACCGTCATCTTCTATCATATTCTATTCTATTCTATTATAAACCCTCTAATAGTTGTGCATTACTGAGTGTTTTTCCAAGTATTTGACATGTGTT
>JANKOD010000009.1:3284807-3305081 GCA_026284645.1 Erythroxylum acuminatum | reverse complement strand
GCTTTATGGGTTTCAAACAAAGTTTTTGCAAGAAAAGAAAGAAAAATGTTTTAAAAGGTTTTGCTTATTTATTTGTTTATAAACTTGTTACCCACGGAGCGTAAGCTCACCCCCCCTTCATTCCCATCCACAGGTGATGAGAAGAAGATCAAGTGAAAGAAAGTAAAGGCTTTGTTTGGTTATTCATATATTGATAATTTTGGGGGCTTTTGTGTCTTTTGTATTTGGATTCGGATTCTTAGATTGATGTTGTATATGGCTTGGAAGGCCATTAGTGTTTTGTAAGCATTATTTCATGATGAGTATGAAGTATGACTTTTGTATATTGTATTAAGATATGGATATGAATGTGACGGGATTGTGATGATTGTATGGGTGGACTGGATATATATTGAAGTGTTTTGTTTATGGTTTGAATTGGTGATAGACATAGACATATCTTGATGGCAAAAGAAAAATAAGTTTTTGGTTAAATTGATGATTATGATTCGCATATGAGGAAAAGCAAAACGAATTGATGGTTATGATTAGAATTTGAAGAAATAAATGAATTGAAGTTATGGAATACATGATTTCAAAATGGGAAATTGAAATGACTTTGAATGATATGTAAGAAGAATAATAATGATTGAAAAAAATTGAAGCGATGCTAGTTAAGATATGATTCGTTGATCGATAGGTTGGGCTCCAAAAACGGGTCCCAACATGTATGGTATCAGAGCGCCAGTATTATGATCTTGCATGGGCACATGTGTATGAGTTATTCGCATAGGCAATTGTTACAAGTAGTAGGAAGATCGATGCCGTTTTGGAAATTGAGAAACTTGAAAAAAAATTGAAGCGATGTTAGTTAAGATATGATTCGTTGATCGATAGGTTGGGCTCCGGAAATGGGTCCCAACATAAGGTCTCCTTTGTCAGAGTCTCCAGATAGTTATGGAGGTAAGATCTTTCTGGCTTTATCCTCATAACTTCATCTTCTCTTTCTGTCATCACTCATTTTTCTTCTTAGGAATACTTGAAGGGTCTTCCTATGTGTTTGAGCTATAACTACTGTCTCTCTTCTCCCGACAGCATGTCATTAGCACCCGCGAAGGATCCGACGTAAATTTCTCATGGAGGAGGGGCTCCGTAAGGTAAGAACCCAACTTTAGAATCCTTCAGAATGTTGTGCGTGTGGTATCTGGCCAGATTAGGTTGTGGAATTTACTACTCTACGTATTGGGTATTCCTGGATTCTCTCTAAGAAATAGCTAGTCTCTCGCTACATTTCTTCTCCAACTGGTTTATGACCAATTGTTTTATAATATTATTAGAGACGATTTCCGTGAGGGAAATTATACCTCTTTCCTTTTTCACAAATCTTCTCTTATTCCTCTCCTACTAGATCTCCTAAATACATGTTGTAAAAGCTACCATGTAAACATCCTTGTTGTGTTTGGGTGCATGGTTCCGTAGTGTCTCTTGGATAATGTCATTCAAATTGTTATAATAGCTATTGAGTGTACATAGAGATGTGACTTGCCTTCACACTCTACTAGAAAACTCACAGTTGAAAAATAGATGATCCCTGTCCTCTTCATCTAAGTTGTAAACTATACATCTTTTAGGGGAGGGGAGGATACAACAAAAGACTAACCTTTTGATTTGTTGTTAATATTGGTTTATAGAAGTTTGTTCTAGGATCACAAAAATTTAATTGTATACTGATTTGATTAATAAGATATGATAATTTAATGTGTGGATGGACAAGTTGAAACTAAGAAGGGATGAATGTTTTTAATTTATAATATTTGGATTATGATTTGCTTGAGAATAAGAAAATGTTCAAGTATAGGGAATTTTGATAAATGCTTAATAGACTATATTTTTAATCTTATGTTTACTGAAGTTTGTTTGTTTAATCCTATGTTCACTAAAGGATGCATCAAAAGACTAACCTTTTGATTTTCCAATACAGATTGTGAGCGTATGGGTCAAAGTTAAGAGGTTGTTTTTAGAGAAGTACTTTCTAATATCAAAGTCGATTAGTATAAGGAAATAGATTTATAGGATAAAGCAACATCATGGATAATTCCTTTACGAGTATTGGGAACACTTTATGAAGTTATGTTCTAGTTTCCTTGATCATAATATCCCTAGAAAATCCTTATCCAACACTTCTACGAAGGATTATTGCCTATTGATAGGAGCTTGGTAGATGCAGTAAATGGTGGAGCATTGTGTGAAAAGACTCTTGTGGAGGCCAAAACTTTGATCGAGCATATGGCAAAAAACAATCAATAATTTGGTATTCACAACGATGTTTTAATCGAGTAAATGAGGTTAAAAATTCATCCATAGAACATTATTTTGATGAACTAACATCCTTTTTTAAACAAGTTGCTATAGGGAAGGCATAGGTGCAAGCCTATAGGATATGTACAAATGCGAACCATCCAATAGATGGGTGTTTAACTTTGCAAAATATAAATATGCAGTATGTTAATGCTATAGGAGGAAATTTTTCCTATCAATACAACCCATATTCCTAAACCTACAACCCAGGTTTGAGATATCACCTGAACCTGAGTCATAGAGGGAATAGGTAGCAAACTACTTCCTACATAAGCCATAGGGTGAGCAACAATTTCAACGTAGATAATAAGCCTCCCCTTTTACTTCAAGTACATCAATGGAGGATATGGTTGTCTCTTGCCACTAACACTTTTCAATTCTAGCAAGATGTAAAGTGGTTTCGTAGAAGACAAAATCTTAATTCCAAGAGACTAGAACTAACATCTAGAATTTGGAGAACCAGATGAGTTAGATGGCAGTGTCTATCAACTTTTTAGAAACCCCAAGAAGAGAAAAAATTCCTTCATAACTTGAGATAAATATAAAAAATGTTAGTGCAATCACCTTGAGGGGTGGTAGGAAACTTGAGGATCCTAAGAGGACTACACAAAGGTTAACTAGTAAAGAAGAAATTGAGATGGACCTTAAAGGAGAAAGGGATATATCATCCAGCTCAAAGTTAAATATCGAATCCCTAATTCTTATTAAGATTAACCTTCTACCTTTCCTTAGAAAGTTAGCAAAATCAAACAAGGAGGATGTTTTGGTATAGGAAAATGAATTAGTATTTCTTATAGATTTTATGTAGTAAATATGAATGATGAATCTTCCTATAATCCTATAACTATCTTATTATGGAGATTATTGTGTAACACGATCTAAACTAGGATAAATGTTTGTGAGGGTACCCTCGCAATGGAATTTAATGGGGAATTTACTTAGTCAACATTTTTGATGTCATGACACACCCCCAAGATGACCATTCTATTTTGTGATTAATATGATTGACAATTCAGCATAAGAAGATTTTGAACATAAATGTATAAATAAATTGGAAGTAGTTTCAACTAAAGAGAATACTAAAACTATCTATATTTTGATGAGAAGTTTTGTTTCTAGCCAAAAAGTGCTTCTTTATTACTCTAGATATAAAATGTTTCCACATAAATTATGTCCTTATTTGAATGATCATTTTTTGATTACTAATATCTGTCCCTATAGTGCAGTATATATTAGGAACCTAAAAATAGGGAAGAGAATGAATGTATGTGGTCATCGAATCAAGCCTTATCTTGAATAATTTCAAGTGGAGAATGCAGAAGTTATGATCAATATAGACAAAAATTTTATCATATGATGAGGAAAACATGTAGTCGAGCCAATGATAATAATCAAAGGCACTATTTAAAAGGTAATCCAAGTGCAGTTTGTTCATTTTCCTTTACATTTTTGCAATTGTTGTCTTTATTGAATGCTTCATTTCTTACAATTAATGTTACATTGGGGACAATGTGGGTGGGGATCTTATTTATTATGTTTACTTTTAATTTTGTTTCTTATGTGTTTTTACATGTTTAAAAACAAACAAACAAAAATTCTCTTTTTTTTTTATTGCTTCTAGGACCATATAGTTGTAGTTAGAGAGTATAATTAATTAGAAAGTTTCATGGAAACTTAGGCATGTATTTTTATTCATTGTACATTTTCTTTATAAGATTAGTGACTAGTGGATAGACATGTGCCAATGACATTTTGGGTCTTTAAATTGATATATCCTTATCAGTCTCATTATCTTTTTTTTTTTCATGTGTGACCTTCATGACATATACATCTTGACTTTTCTCTAATTTTAAATTCAAGATTACATTTTTATCATATGCATTAATATGGAAATGATATAGTCATTCTTTGTTTTGCAAGCCACATTAACCAAATAGCCTACCTAATAACATGATTTATCATATTATTAAGCCCCTTGAGATTTATTAGCCTTTTTATTTTTTGTGTTAACCACATTACAAACGTTTTACTTAATAAAATATCTTACTAAGCCTTAAAGCTAGTGGAGCATTTATGATTGTTGATGTTTGTGGATGCACAAAAGAATAAGTGTCATGGTTTATATATGTTCTGGTTGGTTATATATTGAAAAAGGTAAAAATAAAAAAGACAATAAACTAAAATAAGTTATCAAGGAGGAAAATCATTTGTTCTAGAAAGTAATTCATGTTAGTCTTTCATCTTAAAGTTGTATGAAATGTGTGAATTAATTATGATGCAAATAAGGGAGAAGTTGTTCTGAAGTGTCACTCCTTATAGTCATAGTGTAGTGTTCATTATTGTTTTTATGGGTGATTCCTTCTAATTCCTTTTGCTTCATATCATTTGTTGCATGAAGGTTTGAATCTAATTTGTGAAACAAAGTTTTGCATTCATCATAGCTGATGAAACCCAGTTTTGAGTGGATGTTAATTTTGGTACTCAATAATCCATTAAGGGTTTTTCCTAGTTCACTAGTCTTGATAAATTTTAGCGTACATGACATAAATACTTCTCTTCTTAACCTTTGGCCCCATTACGACCTTGAAAATTCATTTGATTAATGATTATAAACGTGAATCTTTAGTGGTTAAGAACTAAAATGATACTCAAAGTTATGGAATAACTTGATCATGAAAGGTGTTTGAGTTTATCTGATGATTTATTTTATTTTTAAACACAACTTGTCAAATTCTATGCCTAGATTGATTAGTTTTTGAAGGGAATGGTTTGTTGATTAAGCATAAGTAACAACATTGAATGTTCAATCTTGGCCATAATTTGAAAGTTATTCCTCTTTCTTAGGACTATCTATTATTAGGAAATAAGGTTAAAGAGGAAGTGTTTTGGATTTTTATTTTGATTTTCAGTTTTTCTTAAGGAAGATCAAAAACTAAGTGTATGGGAGTTTGATAAGTGCTTAATTGACTATATATTTACTCCTCAACGCTTATTGAATAATGCTATGATGAGCTTAAAACACTTACTTTGGTTCATATTTTGTTTTAGGTACAAGTAGGAAGAATAGGAACCAAAATGAACTAAAAACATATCCTTAGTGTTGTTCTATGGATGTTTAATCTTATTTTCATTCTTAAAAGAAAAGGAGATGAGTTAGGGCGAAAACAGGATAAAGAATGAAAAAAATGAAGTTACTTTAACTTACACAATTATGTATGGAACTGTGCAAGTCCCCGGAAGCATGTAAGAGCTTGAAGACAACATTTCAATCTCCCTTACAACCTATACAACCATATGTAGACCTACACAGCCATGTAAGTGAGGTACATGGTTTTGTAAATGGCTCTGTAGTTGATTGTGAATGTGTATGTTCACAACTTCTAGCAAAATTGACTTACATGATCACTTACACACCTATGTAGTTAACCATGTATTTATACATAATCTTAATTTTAAATATAAAAAGACAATTACAATCTAAATGAAGAATGAAAAAATTAGATACTCTAAAAGGACACAGATTCCTTCCCCTTTGGAGAGCTATAAGGAGATAAACTTCATCTTTATAGTTAAGTGGGGATATCTAAGCAAATGAACATGTTTAGTGATTGGTTAATCTAGTGATATTTCTCTTGACTCTCTTTTTGAATTGATAATTTTATTTTATAATATTTTTTTAGGATTTTCGTATAAATGATTTAGATATTCTAAATAGATTATTCATGTATAAACTCTTTTGTGGGATCTAGATTGAAATACATAATCATTGTACGTCTGATTCTCTTATTGTAAACTAATGTTCGAGCATCATTAGTGATAACATAACATAGGTTAAATGACTCGAGCTTATATGGTTATTGCTTTGATTAACACTAAATATAGATAGGTTATTCTAGGTTGTCTGATAGCTTGACTTAATTAAAAAGCTTATTTTAATTAGGTACAACCAAAGGGAAAAACTGGGATTAACAGAGCTTGTTGTTCATCTATGTTTAACAGTTTCAAAGAGAGGTATAAGAACAATATGATAATTGATTATGCACATTCGTGTGCAAGTTGAGATTGAACTACAAATTGGATTTGAAACCCAATTTTTAATTTTATCAATTTTGTGCTGTTTGATTTGTTTTGTCTTTAATAGTTTAGTTTTACTTTATATTATTAATTGAAATCAACCAAGTCTCCCTAATCCAAAACATTGACTTATTAATTACAAAAGCTAGACACGCACTATATATAGATATGATCCTTTCATATCACTACTACAAATTTAGTTATGCAAAGTTAGGATTCATTTTCTATTGTATTCGATGTGCATCACTAAGTGATATCAATTATTGTTAGATCATAAGCTAAGACTGTCCTCCAATAGTTCTCCAAAAAATAGAGCTTATTTCATTTATTAGAATTTAGTTTTATCTCCAAAAGACTTATTAGTACAAACTTGATCTTTTTTATGGAAGCCTCTGTATGCCTAATTTTTTTGGTCAAATGATGCCCCTCAAATTTCAAAAGTCGATGAAAATTAGGCGTGGGCTTAGGCCATAGTGAACTTTTATTTGTTTTTCCTTCTCGATCTCTTTTTATCGTCTAACTTGAAGTCTTCTAGTTCATTCATTTTACCTTTCTACTTAGGTGGCGCCAAACTTCTAGGACTTTTATGGTCTTTATCTAAAAAACTAATGTTTCATAAACATCTAAGATAAGATTGGGAACATATGTAGTTGATATGTTAGGAGTTTAAGACTATGGCATAAGAGGGGAAGTATTGCTGATATGACTAGCAATCTCTAACAAATGCTAGCTTGCTCACAAGATTCATTCACAACTTATTTCTCATTCTCAAAACATGTTTACTCCTCATTTTTAATTCTTTAAGGAGGATTAGTGTTGGATGGGAAGA
The DNA here is from genome assembly GCA_026284645.1 of Erythroxylum acuminatum. Lineage (NCBI taxonomy): Eukaryota > Viridiplantae > Streptophyta > Magnoliopsida > Malpighiales > Erythroxylaceae > Erythroxylum > Erythroxylum acuminatum. Next base: position 3,297,841 of record JANKOD010000009.1, on the reverse strand, counting down.
TAAGAAAGATGGAGTCTAAAGGAAGGATATAATTATAGCATATAAGCTTGGGAAAAAAGGGGGAAAATCCTCTAAAATAAGGGAAGAGAGAGGGGTTAATTCTAGGTGATGAGTTGACATAATGCTGGAAAAGGAAAGAAAGTTGTCCTAAGAGGAAGCTTTTTGAAAATTAGTTAGCAAATATAGTAAAATAAAAAAGGAAAAAAGAATCTAAAGATGAAAAGGGCGAGTTTCAAAGTTTGGCTTAGAAATGAATAAACCGACCCTAAGAACAACTAATAGAGTATAAAAACTTAAGGAGACTAAGCAAGGGCAAAGAAAAAAGAGGGAAAGTTAGGAAGATAAAAGAGGGAAAGTCAGGAAGATACAAGTAAAAGCTAGGCTATAGCAAATTTATATGCTTATCTCATGAGCAAGCAAAGGGAGTTAAGAAAGAGAGAAACTGTAAGAAGCCAAACCATAAACAAAAAGCCAACATAATATTGTCTTAATCTTCATTTACAAAATAATTAAAAGTTCTAATAATCATGATGTTATCATCTTTATTAAGAGATATTATTATTATTACATACATAAATAATTCAATCCTATAAAGATAGAGGACACTACTAAATGAAAAAAGTGTTATCATTATAAATCTTTATACCCATTCTGTACATAATAATTGAAATTGCACAATTTTTTATAATCATATTTTTAATTTTTATCTTATATTTTAATATTTTTTTATCAAAAACAATTATTCACTCTTTAATGAATGTCTTGGCCGAACTTTGATGAAAGTATTTTCTTCTTAAAACCTCTATCTTCTTTCTAAACTTTTTTCCCTTTTCTTGCTCCTCCTAACTCCTCACTAGTTTTCTCTTCCTTCCCCCACTTGTCTATGGCCTAATTTCTTCTTTCTAGTATTGTTATCTTCCTTTCATTGCATCATTACCTTTATTTCACCTTATTTCTCCTTACTTCTTGCTCATCATCAACACTGGTCCCAACATTTGTATGGTTATACAATAATTTATCGTGGTTTTTTCTATTTTCCCTAGTACCACTTTACCTTAATTTATTCCCTTCACTTTAGATGTAAAAGATCTTTTATGCTCTTTGCCTTTAGTTTTTGTTCTTTTCTCACCTAAATTTTAATTGATTTTAACATCCTTCCTTTCACATATTTCACATTGCATCTCTCAAACTTTCATTTCATGCCCTCCTTTTTTTATTTCCTACCATTTCGTACCCTTATTGTCCTTTTCATTTATTTACTCTTCTAGTTCAATATTGAACTCTGAGCCTAATAAATCTAGCCATTCTCCTCCCCTTATCCCTACTTCTATTGCTCCAATTGCTCTTACTAAACCTATCACCTCTTTTGTCATCTATCATGCCCCTATCAAATTTTTATCCGCTCTTTTTAAAACTGACTAAAACTAGGTCAATAGAATGAAAATCTTAGTATAGGTCTTGGGAGATGACATCCTAAAAAACCTTAACTATTGCCCTCCTACCTTAATGTTTGTCTATCTATAGATATCTTTAAGGGGGAGCTTCCAAATATGAATATGCCATTTTTAATTTTCCCTATATATAAGGCCACCCTTTCTTGTGCTTAATTCTTAGGCTAACTAGTAATAAGAAAACAAGGCCTATAAAAGGTCTTGCTTAATTAGGATGAGATTTTTTACTATGTTGAGAATACACAAAGCATTCTTAAAGCAGGCCCCTAACATTTTAACAACTAATCACTTCCTTCTCCAATTTTAGAAGCCAAGCTTACAATTTTAGGAAATCATGCATAAATAGGTCACTTTGTGGGTGAATATCCATAATATCCCCTTGGAATATTAGACCACAAGTGAGATTAGTCACTTTGCTAGCTTCCTTAGGAAGTCCTTTTATCTAGATGAAGCAATAGCCATCCTAAAGAGAGTAAGTAAAGTGCAGGTGTGTATATTAATGGATATTCAAAACCCTCTTCCTGAATTCATTCCCCTTATGCGGTTAGATGAAAATGTTCCTTATTTGAGGACTTAGTATCTATTTCCTATACTTAGAGACCAAACCATTCAAAAGATTCTAAATTATGACAACTATAAGGAAAAAAGGTTCATCACAGGTGAATACCATTAAATTGTGAATTTAAGCTCTGAATCAAACAAGAAGAGAAACAACATAGACTTTCCTTATAATCTAGATAAGCATATTGATGCTTTTGTAATGGTCCCATCCGAAACTTAGGATGTGGGTAAAGACATAATCAATCTAAAAATGGTGCGAAATTAGCTAATGCTTTAAAGAAGTTAACTTAAGTTGATTGTATATCAACAAATAATGAAGGTATGGTAAGTAATGTAGCATTAATACAAACTAAAACCCAAAACTATCTCCCTACATAAACGAATTTAAGGAGATAGTCAAAAGGGAGATCAATTTAAAAGAGAAGAAACTCTAAACCATCCTTGAATAATGTTGATTTTAGCATGGAACATTAGAGGGCTAAATTGACCTAAAAAATAACTAGTTGTTAAGATTTTTTTCCAGAGTTACAAGCCTTTCATAGTTGGTAATTTGGAAACTAAGTTTAGAGAAGATAGATGCAAGAACCATAACTTATTTAAGAGGAATTGGAAAATAATAGGCAACCATCAATACCATTACTATGGGAGAATAGTAGTAGCATTCAACCAAGATAGAATTAAAGTCCCAAAGCCAATATTAGATGAACAATTTATTTATTTTAAAGTTTATCTGATACAAGAAATGGTGGCCTTCCATATTATATTTATATATGCCTATAATCATTCTTTTAAAAGAACAAGTTAGTGGAAATATATAAAAGATATTGGAGCTACAATTTCCAAACCCTAGATCTTACTTGGTGATTTTAAAAGCATGTTACACCCTAATGAAGATGAGGGTAATTCTTACCTAAAGAATATCTTGAATGACTTGAAAGGATGTACTAGCTCAATCTAGGTGACTGATACCAAGATGATGAGATGATGAGAACCTTTTACATATGGTCCAATAAATAAAAGGGTAATCGGTATTTGAGAAAGAAGATAGATAGGGCTTTGGGTAATGAATAATGGTTTTCAAGCTTCGTTAATAGAACTACATTATACCACAATCCCATGGTTTCTACCCTTATGCTAATTAAAATTCAAAGCCTTCTATATACTCAAATAATCAAATTACCATTCAGCTTGATTAAATTCTAGCCTAGATAGAAGGCTTCAATGATGACATCTTACAGGGTACTAATTATGATGTCAGGGGGTATAAGCTTTTATATGCATGAGGAAAATTGGTAAGATGAAGGAGGAATTGAAATCTCTAAATTAAAGGAAAATCGGGGACTCTCAATAAGAAGTATTGGATGCAAGGGAATAGCTCTATAATTTGTAAGCAAAACTTTATCTATCACCTAATGATAAGATCCTCATTAAGGGGGAAAAGGTAGCACTTTTGAACTGCATGCTGAGAGTGAATTACAATAACTCTATATAGTAATAGAGATCCTGAGCTATATAGATCAAGAAAGGGGATAAAAACACCTCCTTTTTCCAAACATTATTCATTGCAAAAAAAACTCACCATCAAAATTATCTAAATCAAGAACAACTCGGGTTATAGATCAATACTCATCAGGGTTTACTAGAACAAGCCTATAGCTCTTTCACTCAAACTTTGGGAACAAACATAGATATATCATCCTTTATTTCTATCATGCGATTAATAATTGGTGAAAAACTCTTCTTTGATATAAACTTACTAGCTAAACTAGTTACTCATAGAGAATAGAGGAAGTGGTTGAATTCCTTAATCCCAACAAGGTAACTAAACCTAATAGAATGAATGGATTCATCTTCAAATATACCCGGACAATGATTGGTAATGTGGTCCCTGAAGTAATGACAAAATTCTTTTTTCTTAGGAAAATGTTAAAATAAATTAGTAGAACTTTCATACGTTTGATCCCAAAAACTTAATCCCCATGCTCTTTTAAATACTACAGTCCTATATCCATGTAATACCATTTATAACATAATTTCTAAATTGATTGCAAATAGGTTGAAGGAGGTTCTTCTAAGCATCATTGATCACTGTCAGTGAGCTTTCTTTAAGGATAGGCAAATAGGAGATAATGTTCTCCTAACCTAAGAACTTTTCAAGGGTTATTCAACAAAGTATTCTCTTAAGAATTCTACTCTAAATATTGATCTATATAAAGCATTCGACGAAAAATGTTGACCTTTCATTCCTACTATGTGCTTACATTTGTTCCCTATTGAAGCTTTATGTTTTAGGAGTTTCTTCCAAGTCTAAATGAAAATTTTTATCCATTTTATGCTACTAGTTGGAATCAAAATATGACTAGCCTAAAAGAAAATAAGTGAGTTAAGAATTGACTTGATAAAATAAAAACTAAATGTAATATGAAGATAGTCTAAGAGTTTATTTTATCATATACTAGTTGTATAAATGGCAAACAATCAATATGGTTGTCCTTTTGTAAAAGAGGAAGCCCTAAATATTTAAAAGAGAGTGATCTAAAGTGAAATTTGGTAAGCTGGTGAAGTTCGTTAATGAGCCCTATGAAGATGAGGATTAAAGAATTTTTAATGTTGACTTGTAAATTAAATATGGATTCAAAATTTGATAAACATGAGAGAAGAAGATTAATGAAAGAGCGACATTATGTGAAATTAACAGAAGATCAAGCAATGATTAGGTTAAAAAGATTAAGCTTAGAGAATTTTCAATGATTGATTAATCTAAAGTTGGCTATTTTATTTTTATCATAAGGTTAAGCATTTATAGATTACCTAAAAAAAGGTAAAGATTATGAGGTCTCTTTTTCTTACCCTTTTAGCATCTTTGAATAATTCAATGGTATCTCTATTGATTAGAATAACAAATGAGGTAGAGCTAATACAAGCTTTAATTCATTTAATGAAATGGTATAGGTACCTAAAAGCTTTTATTAAATCAATTATGAGACTTAAGTCTAGCAAGTTAAAAGCCTTTTGGAAATCCATCTTTAGCTAACATCTCTTACTACCTATATTTTTTTGATAGTTACACAAGATGTCTTTGATCAAAAGAATATTTGTGCCTTTCTTGTATAAAATCATTTAAAGAGGGACTGATATTGTCAAGGAGTGTGAGCTTCTTTCAAAAATATTTTTGAGATGGTTTTGTGTATAACATTAATGTGTAAAATGGGTCTTCAAGGATGAAGACTAGGAATCTTAGGATTAGTGTGACATTTTGTGTATTTTATGGTATGGACGATGTTAGCACTATGAAAAAAATAGAATTGCATTTTAGAGATCAATCCTTATATGATATGCTTTTTCTAAAAAAGATTGCTTTGTATATTAGGATTAGGTGCCTTATCTTTGTTGAGACTAAAGAGATGAGATTCAATTTTTTTTTTTTTTAATCTTCAATGAAGAAAAAAGTAAATACGTCTCTGTAGTTGCGATTGATCTAGGGAGGGCTAAGTGAAGTTTAACAGGGTTATAAGGAAGCTACTTCATATCATCTTGATTTGTGAATAAACAAATGAATCATTGAGTTTGAGGAGAAGTCACGAGTTTGGGAGTATCTTTCTCCATAGTTATCCTATTAAGGTGATTATGGAGGTATTTGAAAGATAACTTCAAGGATTAGAACATTGTCGAAGACAAAACTAGAAGGGTTGATAATGTATACGCCAAAATGAACTATTTCTGTACTTTTGTATGAAATATAGGTCTAGTTGGAGACAATTTTTCACTCTTATTGTATTGATTCTAGAATTTTAAAGAAACAATGACATTTTTCAAGTCGCTCTTAATTAAATCACACTTTGAAAACAAGTGGGGGTCCAATAAGAATGTCCACCTAAATCGTAATCGCTGTCTATTCTTGTCGAGTAGGATCTCCTAACGTGTGACATCAAACTTTGACAATAATTCCATTTCTATAACTAAAGAGATAGACATATTTTCTTATTCTCGTTCATTCTTTTACTTTTCATACATTACTCATTCTCCATTGTTAATTTGCAAACTGATTCTTAAACTTGAAGATTTGTATGATAATAATAACTGGATGTATCTCTTATCGCGTGGTTAAGGATTGGTTGTTTTCCAGATTCAGGACTAGTGGCGTTAGAATTGCCTAACTCACCCCCAAAAGCTAGCTCAAGAGGGGGAGGTTTGCTTACTATTATAAATTGTTAAATGCTTTCATACTTGTGCGATGTGGGATTCCTGACACAACCCCCTCAGTCCAGAGCAAGACTGGACATCTGATGGACATATTGGGCAAAGGGATATAACCGGGCATCGCCCCAAACCATCGAGACAAACTGGCTCTGATACCATGTTAGAAATACCTAACTCACCTCCAAAAGCTAGCTCAAGAAGGGAAGGTTTGCTCACTATTATAAATTGTTAAATGCTTTTATACTTGTCCGATGTGAGATTCCTGACACACTTCCCTCTGTCCAGAGCAGGACTGGACATCTGATGAACATATTGGACAAAGGAACATAACCGGGCACCGCCTCAAATCATCGAGACAAGCAGGCTCTGATGAATGGCTACGTACCTTCATCTGTCCTGTACTGATATTAAGAAAAAGTGGCTGACTACCCGTCAAATACTTTATTCAAAATATATTATTTAGGAATTATTACATATGACTCACTATTAGGATGCGCTCAAAAAATAAGAATTGAAGATTTCACTAAACATTTATAAAGAAAACACGTGTCTGTGAGTTATAGTCAAATTGACATATACAACATTTTGGTGTTTAATAAAACTACAGAAAGAAAGAAATTGCGAATGGACTCTGGAGATAAGAAAGGCATACGAAGTCTATTAGATCTGAAAGGCATCTTTTACTTTATGTGGTTGTTGTCTGTACAATTACTTGAGTATCAGTTTGAACACTACGAATGCTGATATGTTTTCCGGAAACTGTACTATACATGGGTTCTATTGTTTACGGGTTAACCAACTTGCAAGTTTCTTCAGTCGCTTTTGGATTTATTTGAGTTATTTAGTAAAAGAAAAAATAACTTACTGAAAAGAGAAGGAAAAAAAAAAAGAGGAGGGTAAGGCAATTTTCTGTAGGATTTTAAAGAATGTGTTTGGTACCCATTTGTCAATATAATCATGTTGATCCCTTTCCTTGACAATAATGATTGTGCTAATCTTGAATTCGAGTCCTGTCATGTTAACTGGTGTCATCTTTGTTTCTATAAACAGCTGGCCTCTTTTCCACTTTTATATATTCAGCATATACCTTTGCTGAATATGGCCCATGTCACCGAGTCATTTACAATGCATAATTCCTGCCTCATCGGGTACTAATTATTAGGTTTTTATATGATCTAAGGAGAAATCAAACTATACCAAGGCATGTTTACCATTCTTTATAAAATTAGTAACACTAAGATTAAACAAGTCATGTTAGATTTAGGAGAATCAATTAATGTTATGCATCATTCCATATATGATTCTTAAAATTTTGGTCCGTTGAAAGAAATTAGTGTTATTATATAATTGGCTAATTGTACTAATTCTTATCCACAACGGGTAATTTAGGATGTTTTAATGCAAGTAAATGAATTGGTATTCTTAGTAGATTTTTAAGTAGTTGATATGAATGATGAAACCCCTTATAATTTCATGCATAACTTACTGGGGAGATTGTTCCTTAACATCACTCAAACTAAGATAGATATTCTTGAGGGTAACTTACTCATTTTAATATTTTTGATGTCGTGAAAAGTACCCCCAAGATGATCATTCTGTTTTTGTGATTAAAGTGATTGACCCTTTAGCATATGAATATTTTGAGCATAAATATATAGAAAAACTGGAAGCAGTTTTACTTGAATACAAGACCAAAGCTTTCAATGTCTCGAGGAAAAGCTTTATTGTTGGGAAAAAAAGTTCTTTTTTATTGCTTTAGATAGAAACTGTTTCCACATAAATTACATTCTTATTAGGTCAATCCTTTTGTGGTTACTAATGTCTCTCCCTATGGTGTAGTAGTTATTAAGAGTCTAAAAATAGGGAAGACATTGAATATAAGTAGTCATCAACTTAAGCATTATCCTGAAGAATTTCAAGTGGAGAAGTTGTGATCCCTAGAGATAAGAAATTTATCACGTGATGAGGAAAACAAGGAGTTGAGCCAACAAAAATAAATAAAGGTACTACTTGGGAGGCAACTCAAGGGGAATTTGTTCCTTTCCTTTACATTTTCGCAATTGTTGTTTTTATTGAATGCTCCATTTCTTGCAATTAATGTTATATTAGGGACAAAGTTGATATTAAGTGTGGGGGTTAAGATCTTGTTTATTATGTGTGTTTTTAAGTTTGTTTGTTGTGATTCTTTAAAGCTCTTTTTGCATGTTAAAAAGAACAAACATTCTTTTTCTATTGCTTCTAGGATTATATAGTTAAATTTCATGGCAACTTGGGCATGTATTTTTACTCTTATCATTGGTCAATGTATGTTCTGTTTAATAGAGTAGTGACTAATGGGTAGACATAAAGCTATGACATTTTAAGCCTTTTAGTCTAACACATCTATATCATTATTATTATCTTTTAATCATGTGTGGCCTTTATAATGAAATTAATTCAATTACTTTTTTTCAAAAAGCAAAATGTTATGATGTGCTTAAGGAACTTATTTTGTTTCATATTTTTTATGTACAAGTTAGAAGAACAAGAATGAAAATAAGTTAAACTCATATCCTTGGTGTTGTTCTATTGATGTTAAATTTTATTTGCCTTCGTGGAAGCAAAAAAGATTAGTTAGGGTGAAAACGAGACAAAGAATGCAAGAAATAAAGTTACTTTAACTTACATGGCCATGTGTGGGATGTGTAAGTCACTGAAAGAGTATAGGAGCTTGAAGACATTGTTTCAATCAACTATGCAACCTATATAGCTATATGAACTTACATAACTGTGTAAGTGAGCTACATGGCTATGTAAGTCACCTTTAGCTTATTATGAACATATATATTCACGATTTATGGTAAAATTGACATACAAAATCACCTACCAGCCTATGTAGCTAATTATGTATTATTATGCAACCCTAATTTTAAGCATAAAAGAGCATTTAGGAGGCAAAAAGGGGTATGAAGACATTAAAGATTAGAAAGGAGGCAGATTCCTTCTCTTTTTGAGAGCAATGAGGATTTAAACTTTATCTATCTAGTTCAATAGGGATATCATGGTTGATGAACATGTTTAGACATTGATTAATCTAATGATGTTGTTTTTAAATCTCTTTTAGAATTAATTCTATTATTTTATGATTAATGTTTTAGGATTTTTTTGCAAAGTAAGTAGTGAATCTCATATTGAAATGATAGAGCCTTTATAAAACATTACAATGCAAACCACTCCAAGTTTATGTAGAGTACACTAAGTACTCTAAATATTTTTAGGAACAATGTAGTTTTATAAGTTCAGTCTCATTTTCATTCTTGTTGTGATGATGTATTTATAGCAACATTTCAGAGAAATTAATCTTAGCTTGTTCATGTACCCTAGTTAGTTGTAATTCAAGATATCCTTAGCTTACTTAAATAGTTTGGCATTCCTCATTCTCCATATATAGTGAACCATCATAACAAAACCCGTTTATAATAGCTTGTAGTCTCTTGTCAAGTTGCATTTAACCTCGTGGTTGCCCATGTGAGGTGTCTGTCCATGTTTGATTGTTCTCCTTTAGATTGAATGTTACTAGAAAATTTCTCCGTAATTAATTAGTTGGAGTAAATTTGAAGAATAGATGACTTAGTGTCTTTAATGTGTCTCCATATAATGCACATTTTAGATCAGGCACTTGAAATTTCAACCTATGTCTTATTACTAACCTTTACAGTGTTGCTCAAAATAGTATGAATGAATGAGCTAGTGCAATCTTTGATTCCTTTATGAATTTTTATATTGGAATTTATTAAAAGGTACTAATAGTAACCTTTTACATGAATTAGTTAAGAATATTTTAGACTTGTATAACTCCAATTGTATTGAATCAGGTTAAGTTGGTCTGGCTAGTAACTTGGGAGATTTTCCATAATGATACGTGAACCTTGAAATGAGTGAAAAAGTCAGTTCCAGTTGCAATTTTGGAAAAACATTTAGACCTTAGTGTTAATAGGCACAGAACCTCTTACATTATGAAGCATAGAGTGAGATATAATAGACCCAATGGACTCCATTTATCATATCAAAACTTAATATTAATTTCATTTCCAATAATGTATTTGACATAAGGTGGCATTATCTGTCTAATGTTCAAGATTTCTTGAAATGGATAGGATTGTGTTGGTTTACACTGAATGATCTATATGCTTTCTTGTTTGATATGCACCATATGGCTCCACTTCTTCCCATGACTTTTGTTCACCATAAAAATTCTTCAGTCTCTTAGCCATTTGTGCTTTAGCCATCCTAGTAGTTGATGTGATTTCCAGGCCTCTATATCCTTTAGCCAAGTAGATTGTGCTCCATTTAACCTTAGTGAATTTTCCATAGTTGCTATTATGTCCATTTCGTATTAAGTCTCTAATAATTCTATCAATCTTGTTGTTAATGCTCTTTGGCAGTGCAAGGTGAGAAAATCAATAAATGTGCAAGTTGTTAAGAATTGAGATAGTAACCTATAGTTTACCTCCATATAAAAGGAATTTTTTGCTCCATGTTGATATTCTCTTCTTAATGGAGGATATTGTGGGCCTTTATGCTATTTACTTCAGCTTCTTTATTGAAATTGGAAAACCAAGATAGCTTAGGGATGGTTATAAAATATTTAAGCCTATATTTGAGATAACATCAACAGAGCCCACTTAATTATATTTGAAAAGATAGGCAAAACTCTTATTTAGGTTGAAATTTGGTCTTGATAATTTCCTAAACATTTTTAGAGAATCCATCAAGATTTTAAATGAAAAAGGATCCTTAGCACACAACATTAGATTTCCACATCTATAAAGAAATTTGAATTCTGGATTTTCTCTAATATTCATGGTAGTGATTCTGTGTAATACCGCCATATTGATAGCAAAAGGTAAGGGGACAATGGATCTCCTTGCCTTAGACCTCTTGAGGCTTTCAAGAGTTTTGATGGCTCTCCAATAGCCAACACTACAAAAGAAACAATGGTGATGCAAGCATATATCCATTTGATGAATATGTCAGGATAACCAAAAGCTTGAATTTTAGAGATAATGAATATCCATCCTACTATGTCAAAACCAGTAGTGAAATCAATTTACAAAACAAAAATATTAATGTTTAACCTAGAATTGTAGTCTTTAAATAACTCTTAGGCCTGTAGTATAGTGTATCATATGCTTCTTTTATTTTTGAAAAACGAATAAATCGCATTAACTATAGGCAAAGCTAGCACAATATTACAATGAGTTATGGGCTATTAAGCCTTCATTTAAACAAAATATGATTGGAAAATCAATAAGAGGTAAAGCATTACAATATACATTCATAGATCAACATTCTAAGTGGACTTTATAGTTTCCATTAATGCTTCATGTCTGGTAAAAGATTTTTATGCACATTTTTAGCAAAAATAGTTGATCTAATCCAGTTAACAATCTTGTTTGCTAGCTGGTACTTCCCTTTTTCCATATTTGTAAACATTTTGCTATTTCTCTCCTTCCAAATTGTATAAATGGTAGTAGTGAAAGTTGCCTTAAGAAGTATTGCATCAGACATTCCTTGCTTACAGTGCCTAGCAACCCAGCTTAATGTTGTTCCCAGTCATACATGTTATTGGCTCCTATAATCAAATGTAAAATCTTGCTTTAAATTGCTTTAAAGAATCTGCAAAAAGAAAAAGAGGTGATCTCTGTCTTCCACTGCCATTTTACATAGTACACATGTAGAATCCATATTGCCATGCCATTAATTTTTTGTCTTAAGCCTATTTCTAATTGCTACCTAAGCGATTAGTGAGGTTTTATGATATAAAGTATTTCTCCATAGAAGACTAAACCAAGGAACTTTAGATAATCTGTTGATACAAAACTGATGACATGATTTGTATGAGAATTTACAATTTGGATTGAGAGTCTAAGTGATTACATTTCATTCTCCACATCATTTAATTGAGGGAAGTATTCCACTAGAGAATCAAAACACCTAAAATTTGCACTCCATTCACTATTCCATATTAGTCATAAGACTTTAAGGTTCAATGGGATTCTATTTCTCGATTGCAAAATCTCAAGATTATAAATAATAGGGTTTGAACTTGCTAATTATCAAAGCAAAACCATGTTTTTCTCCATTGACAATCTTATTTTTGCTCTATAAATAGACAGTATCTCTCAACTTCATTATCTGGGTAAAGATCTAAGAGATCTCTCTTATGCAAGCGGCTTGCCAGAAGTTTATGTTTTTTAGCTAATACTCGGGAATCCACTTGTTCCAGAGTCCTTTATGATTTTTTTAGGGCTTTTTGCATGGTTATAATGGAAATCATCCCAAGCCCTCCATGCTTCTTTGGATCGAAACCACTCCATTTGATCTTTGCATTCTTTGAGTTACCTGTTCTGGCTGTCCATAAGAATGCTTTCATTATTCTGTCAATCTCTTTTGTAACCTTCCTTGGCAATGCAAAGTGTGCTGTCTAGTGTATATGCAAACTACTAAGAACTGAGATAATAAGGGTGAGTCTGGTAGTATATAAAAGAAACATGTTTTGCTAAGCATTCACTCTTGATTTTATCCTTTCATTGAGAGGTAAACAATCATTAAATTTAGGTTTGGAGTATGTGATTGGTACTCTTATAGGAACAAAAACAAAAGCATATAAGAATTAGCTAAAATGGTAGATTTCAATTTTTTTTTGAAATCTACCATTTTATGTAAATATAGTTCTATGGAAAGCATATTTACATGTAACTTAATCTTCTTCAGTTATAGTTTTGTAATGAAAATATTTATTATTAATAAAATAAAAGAGTTTGGTTTTAATGAGCATTA
>JANKOD010000009.1:3265444-3276737 GCA_026284645.1 Erythroxylum acuminatum | reverse complement strand
CGACTGGTTGAACTTTGGTGTTCTAAACCTTTGGAAATTGGGATTTTGATTGATTCATTGTTCTTTGAATTCTTTGGGATTGATTAGCTCATGTTAATGAAAAGTAGGAAACTTTTGTAGATAAAGTTAACATTAAGGACAAATTTTTAAGCTGTAAAATTGTAACAAACTTATTTAACAACTTTATGAAATTTGTATAAGTGAATTGGTACTTTTATCCTAATATTAAGCTTATAGCAATTAAATTAAGACATCACAAGTACTATTTGTTTTTCCTACTTCTCACGGGCACTTATGTCATAAAATGACCAAAAATTTGTATGCCAAGCTGATCGAGATTTACAAATCAGATTGTTGCATATGATACTTAACATAGCTAAGAATGCTATTGTATTATTTCATTGTTGTCTTTATATCTTCTCATAAACAGAATTTACGTGCTAGTCCTAAACGAAATAAGTTGATCAGTTAATTGGATCATGGAACGACATTCCAGCATTCATCTTCCATTTAATATATTTTTCTTCGGTCAAAATAATTACAAGAACGCTTTTCTTGTAATTCTCCAATGCTGACCTTTTACAAGAGGATGCAATGACAGTCGACACATGTCCTAATAATTTTGTGTTTTTGTGCAAACTTCTAAATAAAACTGGCCATTACAGAAACCCTAGAAGTCGAGGAAACAGTTCATGATATGGAACGAGAAGAGAACAACAGCTCGATGTTAGAGGCTAAATCAACTCATCAACTAGCCGCGAGTCTTGATGAACTGGAACAAATTTTGGGTTACAAATTTAAAGACAAGAAGCTATTGGAGGAGGCTTTCACTCATCATTCATACGACCCAAACAAAAGCTTCTCCTATGAACGTCTGGAGTATGTTGGAGATTCAGTGCTTGGCCGGCTTTTCGCCATAGAGCTCTTATCTATGTACCCGAATGAGGGTTCCGATACTCTTACCCGTCTCCGAGCTGCCAATGTCGACACCGAGAAGCTTGCTCGTGTCGCCGTCAAACATGGGTTGCATCGATTTTTGCGTCATAACTTGCCTCTTCTCCAAAAACAAGTAAGTTTACTTCTCCAAAAATTCAATCAAATATCTATGTCTAAATGAGAAATTCCCCTAGCAACATTATTGATTCGATAATTTCATTAAGTTAGAACAGATATATTTTCTAGACCAACAAGAATTCCTAGACATTGAAACTGCACTCTTTCAAGTTATAGTCATATGCTCTATGATTGATTGACCTATCTGTACCTATGCTAACACCCTTTGATTAAGTAACACTTTGTGGAATCCTATAAAAGATTTTGCATTAACATAAGAAAGATTATATAGATCTCCTTTGAGAATCCCATTCAACCTCTTCTATCTAAGGCATAATTCACTTGTAGTAGGCTCTCTTAACTAGTCTATAAGTGAATTAAAATTAGATTTAGACATCATCATAAATAAATTAACATTAAGAACAACAAAGATAACTCAAAGAAATATATTTCATTTCATCAATCAAATTAAATCAATCCATACAAAAATAATACTATGTTTTTTCTTTCTAAACATAGAAAAACTATTTAGTCAAAAAAAACTATTTAGCCCCTAAATATATTCAAAGAAACAAAATCAGGTAAGGATAGAGAAATCATAATAGAAGTAAATCTAGATGAATTTCGTAAATCCATTGATAACATGAATCTTAATTCTCTAGCAAAAAAAAGGTTTAAAATTCATTACTTAAGGTTACAAAACTTTCTGACGAATAAGCTAGCTTTTGCAGAGAACAAGAAGTTTCTTTGAAGGTTTTTTTAAAAGATGGATAAAGTCTCCACCCTTTATCGAAAATTTTCACCTTATACATGGTCATGGCTTATACATGGTCATGGCTTAGGACATGTCACTTATAGCATTTGATCCTTCTAGGAAAAGGGCAAACATATTAGCATGGGCCAAACTATATCCCTTTAAAAATTGTGAATATATTCATATTTTTTCCTTAGAATTGCCTTTAATTCTTAAATTATATCATTTTAATGTCCAATTTGCAAAGTTACCTAAATTGATAAATAAAAATAGGTAAAATAAGGCAATATAACATTAAGATCAAGCAAAATACTTGATAGAGTATGTGCATAATTCATGTACACCAAATATTCTCACACTTAAGTTTTATATTATCCTCAAACAAATCAATTCCATCACTATAACTAAAAAATGTAGAAATTCCTTGAAAAGATTCAGTAAATTAATTGGAATAAAACTATCCATCATGACGTTAGGTATAATGTTCACCAATTAGTTAGGCATTTAGAACCTTGAATTAAGTCATAAATCAATATAATTCACCTCAATAATCTTTCAAACATCCACTTAACTTACAAAATTCAACATAATATATAAATTAGATACATATAAGAAAGATTCTTAAACTTTCAAACATTTAATAACCCAAACTAACATAAAATAAACACTACAATTTAAATTAAAAAAGGAGCATATAGAGGCTTCTCTGAAAAATTACCTAACATTTTGACACGAAAGTAAACACCTTCATGAATGCCCCTAGTTACTTAGGACGTTATTTCAAGTGACTAATAGTACCACTTTTTTACTTCTACCATTTTACTTGGTTTGAAGACAAAAGTGAATTTGTTTTATACTCATTTATTTATATATTTTTTATTTTTATTTATCTAATATTTATATATATATATACAGTAGGTTACTAAAATTTGTAAAAACGATCCACTTTAATCAATCATATGCCATCATATGCCTAAATTAAATAAAAGATATCTCAGTATAAATTAAGTACTTATTTACATGATTGTTGGAGAAAATTAAAACCAAATTTATTATCAATGCTTATAACTAATAGCCTAAACTCAATGAATCATAAGAAAAACAAAATTTATGAGGTATCATCTTGATTAATCTTCTTTTTTATTGATAAAAATGTCCTCAAAATTGTTCCATTTTAAAGTTAACCATGAAAAAGTTAATAGCATAAAAGATATGACTTATAAATTAATTGATTCTCTCCTAATACTTGAGTTGTACATTATCATCAATGGAAATATAACAAATAAACATTAAGGAAAATAGATAAAAAGGGAGGAAACAAAAAAGATTTAAAAAAATTCTCTTGCTCCTAACTATTGTTCATTATCTAAGGCACAAACAATCATCATCTAGAAAATAGTTTCTAGCTTACAAATAAGCATCACTAAAGAAAAAAAAATTGAAATGTGTAAGGAACTTAACATTAAATTAAACTAAATAAAGTATTGAATTGAATATAAAAAATGTAAATGAAAAATGTAGTTAAAGATTATAAAAGTAAGAACAAAATCCTCAAAGTGTATGAAGATTAGGAGTAAGAAAAGTAAATAAAAGCTTTATAAGATGCATACTACCCCTCAGCATTAGTTTCCTCCTTTGATGACGTCAAAACTTAAATAGGTGGCTTAGTACATCCCATAAGTTGGATATGGGGAGCTCACTTTCACAGGAGATCTTGAATATAGGCCTAGTAAGGGAACATACTCGTGGACTTTGACACCACTTTTCAACCCAAAACCTTAAGGCATTAGGTTTATGGGTCCTTTTCACTTATATGTCCTTCACTAGTTCCATCTCTTTTCAATGTAGGATTTCTACTCATACTTGACATCCTAACACCATATGTTAGAACTAAGTGGATAATTGTTGCTTTACTCTTCCTAATTGCTTATGTAGCCTATTAACTACAATTCTTATTATGCACATGGGTATCTATATAGTGAATGGTTATACTAACCCTTTTAAGAAGCATATGTGCGACATTAAGTAGATGATAAGCTAAACAAGGAATAAATAACATTTCATAAATATATTTTGTACTATGTTTAGTTTGAACAAAAATAAATACAATTCCTTGTACTTCAATAAATCATCATTTTCCAATTTAACCTTTATTTATTTATACTTGACGTGTGGTAAGTAGAAGCTCATCATTGGACATGTAGCTAATATAGGCACTGCCTATAAACGATGCAACTCTTTTGGTCGATTATAATACAATTAAAACCATAAATATACTTTTTCCCTCCCTTTTTGGTTCATTCATAAAGTTTTCCTACTATCTAGGTTAGCTATGTGTTTTTTACTACTATTGTGCTCATTGAAATGTTTACTATTAACCTTGATTCTTCTTGACTATATAACCTTTTATATGCTCCATTTTTTATGTGATTGTCTATTTTTGTATTGGATTGGTTGTTTTTTCTATAACAAAATTCTTTTCCTTAATGGTTAGTTAATAGAAAAATGTACAAATTAGCCTAAGTGATGTCACAAATAAACAATATGGACCAACCAGATGTTGATATAATCATTAAAATAATTTCTTTAGGCATTCGTTAAAGGTGCGATTTTCACATTAACTTTTTACAAAAGGTTTAAACAAGCCCTTACTATTACCTCTATTACTACTTTTACCCACTATTCAAAGTTTAATAAGTACTATTTTAGTAATGTTGGAGTATAAAATGATACCACAGATAGTGATAGAGGTTTACTTGAACCTTTTGTATCACAATTTTGGAATTAGTTATTTAACAAATTTTTTAAAGAATAAAAGCAATATTATTTAACAAATATTGCACAGTGAAAATTGTCCCCTTTTTTATGGTTTCCTAAGCATTAATACCTTTCTTTGTCTACTTCTATTGATTCCATAATTTTGTTGTCTGTAATAAGTCATACACCTCTAAATTTAACTTGGAAGAGCCCTTCTTGATACTTGGCCTATACTCTTAATCTTGTAATTTACAATCAGCTCAACTACAAAGAGATATTTAAGAGCATATGATTCCTTTATAACTAAGATCTTTACTTTAATTCTTTCAAATCTTAAAGGAAGGTTGATCAACATTTTCTCTATGATTTTCATGTTTTGAAAAACTCATCGCCCCAAATTTATTTTATTTACAACCTTAATAAATTTGTAAAATAATCTTTAATAGATTCCCCTTTATTTTAAGCATATTAAACTATCATTTTTCGCGTGAGGAGTTTCACAACTTATAACTTTTCACTTCCTTCAAACTCTTCTTTTATTTTTTATCATGCTTTCTTTCTTTTCTTATATGCCATTATTCTTATAAAAATAGCCTTTAAAACTATAGAGTGAATGTAAGTAAGTGCTTTTAGGCTCCTTATAATAAACTCCTTATATTTTTTTATCTCAATCATTGTGACATTTCCTCTTAAGGATGAAATATGTTATGCTCCTTGCTCCACAACATCCCATAAGTTGAGAGCTTTCAAGTATGCCATCATTTTAATAGTATATAATTGATAATTCACATTTGAAAAAACTATTTCACTTATTCCAATGAGGTTTAGAGCCATTTTAGTCCCTCGTAACATTTATTTCTCTCTTCTACTCACAAACAACATTTAGAAAGAAACTTTTCGTTTAACTCGTAAATCCCATCAGAAAAAAGCTCTAATATCAATTGTTAGTTTTAAGTTGTATTAATGAAAACGCGCAGATGAAAACTTTTGAATAAACTTCCTTCCACTCATATTCATTTATTATAATAAATCTCGTATACAAATGTATGATTAGAGAAAATTTTAGATAGTCAAGCCTGCTCAAACTAATCCTTACACCTTTTAAAAAACATATTCCTTAAAATCAAGATTCACCATACAACTCATACTAACTTTCCTTAATTTAAGCCTACATAACTAAAGAGTTTCTATAATTTTCAATAGACTAACATTGGTAAGCCACTTTGTTCAATTGGGACTCATATCCCTTTATTTCCAATTTTCACAATGGTATCACTTCAGTATAATTATAATATTAAAGGATATAACAAATTTAACTAAAATTTGGTAAAATATAAATTACATAGATTTTATATTACTAACAATTTTTAGAATAGAAAATTCTAAGCTATCACAAAATATTTGTTTACTAATTAGACCATATGTAATGTTATTTATGATATCATCAAATGAATATTGATATAGTAAAAAACATAATTATTTTTAAGTTATATAAAAATAAATAAAAATAGTCCATAAAATGAAAATATGTTTTGAAAATTCACTAAAATATTGTAATCTTTATGTTTTATTCGAATCTTGAGACTATATAATTACTGTTCTAATGCAATTATTACACTCTTTAATTTTGTTAGTGTTTTGACAACACTAACAATTTCACTTTATATTTCTTATAGGCAATTTTAAAATTTATATTATTTATTATAATTTTGAATTTATCTTTTATTGTTTTAATTTTTTTAATGTTTTGAGTGCTAAATCTTTCAAAGAAAATTTAAATAACTCAATTTCCAAATCAAACCAAATTGATAAGGATCATTTAGATTTATTTGATTTGTTATATAATTTAGTTATTAGGCTTTCAATACTAGGTCCTTTGGTTCTACTTCTATTTTGTTGGTTGGACAGATCAGAGAGTTCTCGCAAGCAATCGAGGACTATCCTTTGCATTCTTACGGCCTAATTGAGGTGCCAAAGGTTTTGGCCGACATTGTGGAATCAGCGGTCGGAGCCATTGTCATGGACTCGGGCAATGGTTTAGTGGATTCTGTGTGGAAGGTATTGTATAAATTGTACATCTTTATTCCATCCCCATATCACTCATCTCATTGCCCATTCTTTGTTCTTTTCTAGTAATGAACTAAGCCTTGAATTCGTTTCAGAAATTAAAAAATGTAAACTTTGGATCTTGAAAAAAGGCAGTGAATAATCTACGTAGATGTATATACAAATACATAGCTGAATATTAATTGTCATTTAATTCCAAAGGTCTTCAAGAATCTGTTGGAGCCAATGATCAGGTTGGAGACGCTGAAAATGGATCCAGTGACTGAGCTCTATGAAATATGCAGTAAGAGAAACATAGAAGTGACGTTCGAGGACACGTGGGAGGAATGCAAGTCTATCAATGTCTTCGTGGACGGAGGCAAAGGAACATCCGGCTCCAAGAAAGAAATTGCACAAAAGTAATAATAATTATCATACCTTCATATTTAGGAGGTTCTAATAAGAAATGAAATCCTTAAAGACTCTTTTGCTTTTGTACTTAGGACGATTGACCATTCTGTCGTATACTGTTTCAAATGTTTTTGCTTCACTCTACACTTATAAAGTCTCCATGCATCTTCAACAATTTTCAAACTCGATTGTTTACCTTTTAATGACATAATATATCTCTTATGCAATGTAATAAATACTTATTTAAATTTCATAAATCAAAATTTACAGGAGCATTAAGATAATGATTTCTTACATTAATGTATTCCCAAATAGGTTCTTTTGGAATCTTTTGCCAATTGATTGGGGTTTGGTTGTGAGTAAGTTTTAATTGTTAACCCTTAATTATCTGCAAGGGCACGGTTCGTTAACGTAATACCAAAGATGTTGATCCCATGAGGAGGGAACTAATCTAATCCTAAAATCTATGGCCATAAACATATAACAGAAATTTATAATGCGACGAAGCTAATACGAGAATTTAATTTAATCAATCAAATTAAGAATCAAACACAAAAATACTAATTATTAATTAGTATTTTTCAATTAGAAAAAGTTTTAGGACTCTGACTATTATATTGATTCAAAGATATTCCAATATGCCCAAATTAATTGAAATCTACACTAGTACTATTTATATGCTGTCAACATCATTGAATAGGCAAGGCTGTGTTTGGTAAAGAACTGGTAAGCTCATTTTTAGCTGTTTGACTCGTTTCAGCTTATTGACCTTATGAAAAAGCTCTTAGAAGACAGCCCAACCAGCTAATTTCGGATAAGCTGCTATCGAGGAGCGTTTCGGGACGATCAGCTGAAATTTTTTGTGTTAACGTCGATTTTGCCCTTTTACTACCGACTGAAGCTTGTGGACGTTGTGCTCTTCTTTTTCTTCTTCGTGATCGTTGTTGCCGTTGATCGACGCCCAAACCTGCCTCCCTCAGTCCCTTTTCCCAGGTTTTTTCGTCGATCTCGACAAGCCTAATTGGTTGGTGGGGCTTGCTTGGCCAGAGCTACTCTTCCAATGGCCTCTCTCTCTCATCACTCTTGTCAGGATTCTGGGCGCAAAACCATCGTTTCCCACCACCTGTTTGATCTATGGCTCATCGGTTTTGACTTCAATGGTACAAATATCTGTCTTTTTAATTTCGATTTTTGCTTATGCAGTAATTATTTGGGGATTAATGTGGATCTTGCTCTTTTGTTTTTATCAATTTGATTGCTGGGTTTGGATTTTGAATAGATGAATTGACCACGCACAAGCACACACCAATGCTTACGCAGCGTGAAGAGGAAGGAAAGTGGAACAAGATATGTCTATGGACGTAGGTATTTATGGTCAATCTTGTAAATACGTAGGTATTTATAATGAATGAATGACCGAAAAAGATTAGGTTTTTCTGTTATAGAAGGTTTTTACAACGATATTTTCTAGATCCTGCTGCTTGATACTTGTCTTTTCCAAAATTTTCTGTGAATTACATGCACTTCCCAAGAGACATGAAATTGATATAGTTTCACCTATATTCTTATATATGTGCTGTGTGCCTGTGAATTGTCTACTGTTCATTGTTCTTATGGTTTCCAGTGGCTGATTTCATGTGGTGTTTCTGCAGATTGCAAGAAATTTTGGACCTAAGTATTTACTGAAATTGTATCTAGCGGGAGCAATTGGTGGTTCAGTATTCTATTTGGTGCACCATGCCTTCATGATTGCATCATCAAAGGTATAAGGGTATCATATCCAATGCATGTTGCTTGAATTATTCTTTTGTGTATGCCATATGAGTCCTAGAAAATTTCTAATGGAGTTTGAACTCAAATTTGACTCTTTGTTCACATTTTGCTATTTACAGGGACAAGGAATGTGGACTAGAGACCCCTCAAGGACTCTAGGATTGGTATATTTATGACTTACATTAAACTAATTTTTCTTTGAAGCTTTTCTTTTCCGTTCACCTCCATACAAGCAGTTCAAAACGTGAATTCTGAGTTCGATCTTTGATCTGTTTTCGATAATGGAAGACAAGAAATTGATAGAAAATTTAAACTGAGTTTGTGATATTGTATGAAATCGTAATAGTTTTAATGCCAACCCCTTATGGTCTTTGAAATTGTTCAAGTTTTTCCTGCAATGGGATGTATGAACAGCTAGTGTTGTTATATCTGACAATCATTTGCTAACAAGTGTTGTTTAGGGAGCTAGTGGGGCTGTCAATGCTATCATGTTGCTTGATATATTCTTGAATCCAGGAGCTACTTTGTACTTTGACTTTATCATACCTGTTCCTGCCATGATATTGGTAAAGCTCTTATAACCAATCAATGATTATTATTTTGTGTCCAGTCTGATATGGTTACATTGCTACCTTTTCTGGTCTTTTAGGGGATCTTTTTAGTTGGAAAGGATATCTTGAGGATAATAGAGGTCTGTGTTTTATCCTGGAGCTTTTAAACCTTCCTTTTGAAACTAGTTTGCTTTGCCCTTTGTGGTTAAAATGACTCCCTCTTAAGCAACCTGTATGTTGCCGTGATTGGTATCAATTTCTATTGCAGGGAAATAGTAACATCTCAGGATCTGCACATTTGGGGGGTGCTGCAGTTGCTGCCATAGCATGGAAACGAATCGGGAAGGGACGTTTCTGGGTTCTCAACTGAACTGGTTAACCTTATTGATAGTCATTGATATGAACTTCTCTTGAAATGAGATTCATTGAGGCAGAGGATGTTCAACCAATTAGGCTTGTGGTAAAACTCTAGGTTGACCGTTGATTAGTATTTATGGTGTATTGAATGTTAATCAAGTCGTCTGTCCTGTACTTTTTCCCGTTCTCAAATAATTTTTTGTAAAGCTAACACTTTTTGAAGCTTGTGTTAGCGCTGGAATGAACTAGAAAATAGCTATTCTGTTCTACCATGTTTGATATTACAACCTTGGTTTTAATTTCGGGTGTTGCATCAAATCTGTTTTCCCTCGTCTTCTTGCCTTAGTACCAAATATGTTATTAGTCTGCTATGTTTTGCTCAAAAGTCGCAAAGAAAAGTAGCTTCATCTGTAATTACTACTAGCCAGTAACCAGGAATTACTTGAGAGAAAGGCATGGAATCTTTGATTCAACCAATGAAAATTTAGCTTATTTTCAGATGCCTTCATTAGTTGGGAGAAAGGCATGGAATCTTTGATTCAACCAATGAAAATTTAGCTTATTTATGCCTTCATTAATAGAGAAATAGCAGCTGCTCTATCTCCATATCCAAGTGCTTGCAAAATATCAAGTGATCAGATCGCATTGAAGAGTCACTTTCCTAAAAAGATTGGCAATGTCCATTGCAAGCTTAACTATTTATTCCTTTCATCTATAGTGCACAGGGGCTTTACAACGAAACTTTTAATGAAGACCCTTTTGAGCAGAAACTTTAAAACTTAAATATTTTACAATATCAATTTCAATTATACATTTAAGGATTTTAAATACATAAATAAAGTATTATGCACAATTAATACCTATATGCATATATATTAAATGTGAACTAAATTAATACATATAAAAATTAATTTAAATAAAATTTCAAATTTCAAATTCATGTATATTGAATATCGTTTTATAATATAAATTTAAAGTTATACATTTAGTAACTCTAAATACATAAATAAAGCATCATGTAATATTAATTCATACATATATATTTATTTGATGTTAAGAGAGTAAAAAAAATAAACTTCCTCTGAAGTTTAAAAAAGCTTATAAAAATCTTATGGTATTTAAAATTTTCGGAAAAAACCCTTTCTAAATTTTAGTTTTTTAGAACAACAACTTCTTTTAAACTTTGAATAAAAAATAATGACAAAACAAATCTAGTATGGAAATTAAATATTGACTAATCAAATATTATTTATGTGACAATTTAATATAACTCTTAAATTCGAAATGAACTAATTAAATCCAATTTAAATTAATAATTATTATAATTATATTAAATTAATAATTTTATTACATCATTTAGAATAAATCTCAAAAGTAATAACAATAATTAATCAGAATAATAATATTACTTATAATTACATAACTAATTTTGTTTAACAAATATCATACTAAAATTAATAACATTAACAAATAGAAGTTATAATAATAATAATAATAATAATAATAATAATTACAATAATTAGAAATTTTATTACAGCTACAAGTGGGTAATAGCATAATTAAATATTGTAATGTAAATAATTATACAATG
>JANKOD010000009.1:3227874-3238149 GCA_026284645.1 Erythroxylum acuminatum | reverse complement strand
CTAACTAGAGATCACGACAAACATTAATAACAAATTACCAACAAACTAGCTAAGACTTGGTCAAACACTAGGAGAGTAACGCTACAACTTTGGAATCACATTTTAACACCCAAATCACATTTCAACACCCCCTCTTGATTCAAAGTTGGTCACACCAAGTTGAGTTCTGAAGAAGTCATGCTTTCCACTAGCAAGTGATTTGGTAAGAACATCAGCAACTTGTTGTTCTGAACTGCAGAATTTCAGCACCACTGCACCTTTTGCAACCAAGTCTCGGATGAAGTGATGCTTGATTTCTATATGCTTTGTTCTCCCATGGAATGCTGGATTTTTGGTCATTGCTACTGCTGCTTTGTTATCACAGAAAATTTCAGTTGCTTCTTCCTGCTTCTGTTGAAGATCTTCAAGCAATCTCCTTAACCAAACTGCTTGACATGCTGCTGAACTTGCAGCAACATATTCTGCCTCAGATGATGATAATGCTGTTGTGGCTTGCTTCTTTGAGCTCCATGAGATTGCTCCAGAACCAAGAGAAAAAACGCTACCAGAAGTGCTTTTACGATCATCCAGAGAACCTGCCCAATCACTGTCAGTAAAACCAATTAATTTGAATTTAGACACTTGGGTATACCATATTCCATAATCAACTGTTCCTGCTACATAATGCAAGATTCTTTTTGCTGTTCCAAGATGGTGCTTTGAAGGATTTTGCATAAACCTTGAGACCACACCAACAGAAAATGAAATATCTGGTCTTGTATGAGTTAAATAAATCAGTCCCCCAACTAAGCTTCTGAAAATTCTTGCGTCAGCTGTTGCAGTACCATCTTCAAGCTTCAATTTCTCATTTACATTCATCGGAGTGGCTGCCACCTTGCAATTCAACATGTTAAACCTCTCAAGAAGATCAGTAGCATATTTCTTTTGTGAAATAAAGATTCCATCTTCACCTTGCTGAATTTCCAACCCAAGAAAGTAATGTAGCAATCCTAAATCAGTCATCTCAAACTTTCTCTTCATACGATCTTTAAAATCAGTTACAAGAGAGTGAGATGAACCCATATATATCATATCATCAACATAAAGGCACACAAAAAGGAAGTCATCTTTACCTTCCTTCTTTATGTAGAGAGTGGGCTCATTTTCACTCCTATTGAAGCCACTCTCACGAAAATAAGAATCAATCTTGCTGTACCATGCCCTTGGAGCCTGTTTCAATCCGTAAAGAGCTTTTTTTAACTTGTATACTTTCTCCTCTTTTCCACTAACCACAAATCCTTCCGGTTGTTGAACGAAAACATCCTCTTCTAGTTCTCCATTTAAGAAGGCAGACTTGACATCAAATTGAAAAACAGCCCACTTCAATTGAGCAGCTAATGATAAAAATGTTCTTACCGTTTCAAAACGAGCAACGGGAGAAAAGGTCTCGTCGTAATCTACACCTTGCTGCTGTGAATATCCCTTTACGACCAGTCTAGCTTTGTGCTTTTGAATACTACCATCAGCGTTATATTTCGTCTTGAATATCCATTTCAATCCAATAGCATTTTTCCCTTCAGGTAAGTTCACCAACTCCCATGTATTATTTTTTTGGATAGCCAAAATCTCCTCTTTCATTGCAGTACACCATTCTATTTTGTTTATTGCTTCATCAAAACATGTTGGATCTGAAACAAATAAAGCAAAATTGCATGTTGCATAAATTTCACTCAAAGATTTGAACTTTCTTGGAGGAGACCCATCCGATGAAGAAGAACTGCTACTGTTTGGGGCAATAAGACAATCTCCACTGCTTGGAGTTGAGGATGGAGTGGTTGAATTTGAAGTAGAACCTCTACTTCCAACGCTAGGAGTCGAAGGCGTTGAAGGCAATGATAATGTTGAATCTACTGCCATATTTTCTGACGCTATCTGCACTTCTGAAACAGCAGTATTTCCATCCCATTTCCAGCTTGCATCTTCGTCAAAAATCACATCTCTACTAACAATCACTTTGCCATTAACGGGATTAAATAGCCTATATGCTTTGGAATGATGACAGTAACCAATGAAGACATATTTTTCAGATTTCTCATCAAGCTTACTACGCACTTGAGAATGAATCAAAGCATAGCCAATACTACCAAAAACACGCAAATGGCTCACCTGAGGCTTTATTCCATTCCAAGCTTCAAACGGAGTCTGATTCAACACAGCCTTTGTAGGAGAAATGTTCAGTAAATAGACTGCTGTTGCAACTGCTTCAGCCCATAACTGGTTAGGAAGGCCCTTTCCTTTGAGTAAACTCCTTGCCATTTCCACAACGGTTCGATTCTTCCGTTCAGCGACACCATTTTGCTCCGGAGTGTAAGGAGCAGTGAGTTGCCTGCAAATGCCGTTTTCCTCGCAAAATGTAATAAATTCTTTAGATAGAAACTCACCACCTCTGTCTGTACGAAGTGTTACTATGCTGCTGCCACTTTGCTTCTCCACCATAGCCTTAAACTTCTTAAAACTTTCTATTGCTTCTGATTTGTATTTCAAAAAATACACCCAACTCATGCGGCTGAAATCATCCGTAAACAGCAGAAAATATCGACTTCCACCGATTGATTCAGTTCTCATAGGTCCACATATGTCAGCATGAATTAATTCAAGACAATAAGATGCTCTCCAAGCTTTTCCAACAGGAAATGACTGCCTACACTGCTTCCCATAAATACACCCTTCGCACATACTAAACGAATCAATTTTAGGCAGCCCTAATACCATGTTTTTCTGACCCAACACCTTCAGGCCATTGAAATTCAAATGCCCATACCGTAAATGCCACAGTTTAGACTCATTCATCACACTAGTAACCAAAACACAATTGTTTACACACGAAACCTCAAGTGGAAACATTTTGTTTTCAGTCATTTGCACATTGACAATATCCTGACCAGATTTTTTATCTTTAACAAGACATGCACCATCATCAAACAAAATTGAATAACCACTAGCCATGAGCTGCCCAACACTCAATAGATTATGTGCCAAACTAGGAACATAGTAAACATTATGAAGATGCTTTACATTACCGTGACTTGTTGTAACAGCAACTGTACCCTTTCCTTCAATTTGAATTCGGTTATTATCCCCAAGTGTAAGTTGCATCTTCACGGACTCATCAAGATTCTTAAATAGTGATCTCATGCCGGACATGTGATTTGAACATCCACTGTCCAAAAACCAAATACCATTTGACATATTAGTAGCATGAGAAAAAACCATGAACAACTTACAGTCCTCTTCATCTTCTTTTACTTCATTCTCTTCTGCAAAACTTGCTTGATTTTCTTTGCTCCAGCAATTTGATGCAATATGCCCAAATTGATGGCAATTGTAACACTGAACTCCGGACCACCCTCTACCTCGACCTTTGCCACGGCCTCTACCATAAAAACCACCTCTGCCACGGCCCCTTACTGCTGATTGTTCAGATTTGTTCCTTAAAGTTGAACTATCCCTCGTCACCTGGAATGCCTTCTCTTCATGCTTTTCAAGTGATCTGTTAAGCCTTACTTCATGTGCTTGCAAAGAACCCATTAGCTCATCAAATGAAAAAACAGATAAATCCTTAGACTCCTCGATTGCAGCCACCACATGATCAAATTTTGGAGTTAAACTCCTCAAAATTTTTGCAACAACAATTTGATCAGTAATTTGCTCACCGTACGACTTCATTTGGCTAATAATTGTGGTTGCTCTAGACAAATAATCTTGCACAGTTTCATCATTTTTCATTGCTAACATTTCAAAGTCACGACGAAGAGTTTGAAGTTTCACCGTGATTACCTTAGATGAGCCTTGATACTCATTCTTCAAAATCATCCATGCTTCTTGGGAAGTAGCTGCTGCTGCAATTCTGGAGAAAACAGTTTCATGGATAGCCTGTTGAATAAAAAATAGTGCCTTGGAGTCCTTCTTTTTATTGTCCTTTAACCTTGCCTCTTCATCTGGATCCGGATACCCATTTTCTACCAAGTCCCATAAGTCTTGAGACTTAAATAAAGTTTTCATTTTGATGCTCCAGAATTCATAACTGTCACCTTTGAAAATAGGGATCAAATGCTGAGATACGCTGAGAGATACACCATTGGCTGCCATGCCTCTTTGACTGCACAAATACCTTTTGCTTCTATGCCCAGATATGTCGAACCTGGCTCTGATACCACAGAATGTTGGATATAGAACTAAAACAGAATCTGCAGAAACAGAGATGAGAAAGCTTTGGAAAAAACAGAACTGCTATTACTAAAAAATGCGATAAATACAAAGACTCAAGATTCCTATATATAGGATCTAAAGACACAACTGACTCCTATAAAAACTCTAACTGAAACATAAACATGGACCATGACAGAAACCTGACTTGCTACTAACTAGAGATCACGACAAACATTAATAACAAATTACCAACAAACTAGCTAAGACTTGGTCAAACACTAGGAGAGTGACGCTACAACTTTGGAATCACATTTTAACACCCAAATCACATTTCAACAGTGAAAAGAAAGATTCAAACTTTTCTATATTTTGTTTGAAAAAGATGCGAACTCTCACTTGGAAGCTAACTTTTCCTCATTAGGCCCTTTCTGACATTTGACATATGTTTTACTTGTACAGTTGCGTCTGCTCGAGCACAATTAGGTCCCTTCGTACAAAATCAAGGTAAAGAGTACTGTTGGATCTGCTTTTGCATGTCAATACCCTTTACCTCGATAGCTTTCATCACACAGTTGACGAGAATGTTCGACATTTTGTGTTGGTTTTGATAAATTCTGCAAGATAGTATAGTAGAGATTCCATCGGAGAGCATCCAAAGCATTTAAGAATGATCTGAGATGATTTGTTTCACTATGGGACATGCTCAAGTCCACTTATGATATCCATGATCTGCAGTACTGTTTTGAATACCTATTACTTGTTGCATTTGAAGGATTATAGTTTTTGCAGACGACCGGCATTTCGAACAGACTCTTGAAGATGCTCCCTTGAAGGTTTGAAGATGGCCCCTCCTCTGTACAACCTGTTGAGCGTGAATGATGGATGAGGCAAAATATCAAACACCTCCGGTCACTGTTCACGTCTGCTATAATACAAGGCAATTCTGCTGCACTGCACTTCTTAAACTCCTCCTCTGTTCTTGACTTTGTAATCAGCTGAATGTATAATGTATGAAAATTGGAACATTGATTCCTCACAAGGATCTGTGTATGTATGGTGTATATAGAAATGAAGTGTTTGCAGGTTTTTTTTCTACTTCTGCTGCTCTACTTGAAATTTGCTACTGAAAACAAAATAACAATGAAAACATAACAAGAAGATTGAAATTTGGAAGGAAAAACGATCTTGTATTAATTGTTTCTGGTTTTTTTCATTACATCTGAAAATAAAGAAGAGGATAAGCTTTATATTAGCTTTAAACATTCTGCTACATCTTTTGTAAAAAGCTGAAAAATAAAAACATGATCTGATGAGTAATAACTAGCTAGTACTGACTTTTATAGATTTAGCAAAACACAAAATAACACACTTTGTCTTTAGCATAACCAAAACTAGAATTGAAAAAGCTGAAACTTGTGCAGTAGGTAGCATTTTCTGAAAAACAAACATGAAAAAGGTGTTGTATAAAGATTTGTCCACATAGTGATCTATCCATATCTTCTTTGATTAACTCTAAACCCATTCTTGCAACTTAATTAGACAACTATCTTGAACTTAATTGCTTCAATCTATTCTGATTCTTCCGGTTACTTCCTGGTTACTTCTCCCTTCAAGTAACTAACTGGAACTTTCAACTTCTGCTATGCGTCCGATCATCTGCTTCTTTCATTTTCCATTCTCCTCTCTACCTTGTGCTTCATTCATCTTATCTTTAACTTCACTGGTTTGATCCATGCATTGTTGAATTATGCTTAGGATCATCAATTCCAATTTTCACTTGCATTTGAACCCAATCGGCTTCCCCTTTAGCTTCCTCTTCTTCCTCACTTTCACTGTCATTGCAAGTTTCTCCACTAGTTTCAATACTTCAGGCTACTCAAGACAACTCATCTCAACAATCTGAGAAGCATTTGGTTTGGAAGGGGAGAGGGACGAAAAAGCAAAGGGAATGCACAGGGGTAGTTAATAGAATCCGCTCTTTGAAGGACACTATGTCCGAAAGCGAGTTAGGGACTACTGGGGTTGAGAAGGAGCTCACCAGGGCGAAACCAAGGGGAAGGAATTTTGCCATTAATGGTAACTAATTGACAGGTCTGGGAAGCAAGAAAGAGCCCACCTAGGAAAATGGCTAAAAGGGAAAGTGATTTTCAAAATTGGTCTGAAACAAAGAGGGTTAGGGCTGGGATGGGAAATGTGTGGAGACAATCCAGAGCATTTTTCACTAGCATGAAATGAACTTTGTTGTAATTTGGATTTTAGAGTGGTAGAATCTTTGTTATGCGTTACTCATCAACGCAAAAAATTGTTTAATCCCATGTATTCTTTTCACAGTTTCAGTGTTAAAGGATAAGCTTTGTTGATTTCTTATGCTTTGGGAGCTTATGAATGATCAGCCTGCTAAAGTAATAGCTTCCAAATTCTGTTATGAAGTTCCTTTATCTTTAAATATAGACCTGAATGCTTCCACTTTGTGATTCGTATGACAAGTAGGATGGTGAGCTTTCTAATTAAATTTTATTACATGCAGCCAAGATACCTGCTTATGTTTATCCTTTTCTTAGCAACCCAAGAAAGGAAACGCCTCATGAATCCCTAAGACTTATCAGCTTAGGTGTTATTGGCGCTTTGGTGAAGGTACTTTATAAGCTTAAGATTTTGTTTTTTCTGTTGACATGATTGTTTGAATTTCTTCTTGCCAGTTTTTTTTTTTTTTGGTCACAATATAAACAGACTAATAATGTCTTGAGCCATTTAAGCTTTTAGAAGTAGTAAAATTAAGTATCCCATAGCATAGGGGAAAGGAAAAAGTTGGTTTTGCACAATTCTAACTTTGACTGAAAGGTAAGTTCAGATTTTGATCTTTCAATTTTAGATTGAAGCTCTTCTTCTTCTGCAGGTTGATGACGTACGAGTTGTACGATTCCTTCTTGAATCTCAAGTACTTCCCTGTTGTCTACGTTCCATGGAAGTGGGCAATGGATTGTCTCAAACAGTTTGTGTCTTAACTCTTATTTTATGAATTCTACATTACTGCATTAATTTTTTCATGGATTTATGTTCCATAATTATGCAAGTTCCCAAAGACTTTACCTGAATGCCAACACTATGAATTTGGTTTCAAGAAACAGTACACCTTACCATAAGCTCCAAAAAGTCTTTTAGTTATGCAATACACTAATAGGAGAGTTTATGAAACTTACTCGAGATGATGCAAACTGTCAACAGTATTCGCTGTCAGAGTTTAAGTTGTCTAAGTCTAATATGATCATTAGGTGGCATACAATTGGTTACCTAACATACTATCCATGGCGAATATCTGTAGTCTCTAGCTTAAGGGAAACGTTGTGAGATTGGTCTAACACTACTTATTGCATCTGAATGCAGGTAGCTACATTTATAGTCTACAAGATTCTGAAAAACAATCAGGGTATGAACTATTGCTGTGCCATTGCCGAACGATTTTTTTCCATAGGACAAGCTTTAGGAAATATGATTGAGAAATTTTCTGAAAATCAATCCAAACTGTTGCTGAAACTCATTATCTGCTGTTACCATAGTTTCTCGGAAACTCCAAGGTTAGCCCTGCAAAATTGCACTCATGCTTTCATTAATATTTTCAGCACTACTATATATGTATTACATTTAAATTTCATATGCAGGGCCCGTGAATGTTTAAGGATGTCCTTTCCTGTGATTTTGACCGATTCAAGGTTCATTAACATCCTCCGTGTAAGTTCTAATACTTGTTTGATTTTCATTATTTGCAGAATAGGCTTGTACGTGCGTGGCATTACGCAGCCACACACGATCTTACACTAACTTTGATCATTTACAATCAAATTGTTGGACTGTACGGAAGCCTTATGTTTTGTGTTAGAATATGTATAGGATAATACTTTTTAAGCCTTTGAGCTGCAGCTATGAAAGCTGTATAGGACACCTAGCTAGTACGATCTTATTACCCTATCAAATAGCTGTTCTTATTCAAGTATTTCGAGAAAAATATTTTAGTTGACAATTATCGAATCTAAGGTATGCGTGCCCACTTCTTCTGTGGCTACAAGAGCTGCATGCCATGTTTTCGAGTCTGGAACTGTAATGAATTCCCATACCATTGATAACATGTATACAGCATTGTTCACGTTTATGCAATATGGATTACAAGTTTCCTCATCTAGACCCACGTTGTTGAGTAGTGAGCAGGTTCCATTTGTATTGTGGTTGACTTGAGTTTTAAGTTGATGTGATCCTTGTGATATGATCCTATCTAGGACGATGAAGAAGCTATGCAGTCCCTGCAAAAGTTCTTTCAAAATGTCACTCAAGGAGTCAGGAAGAAGCAATGCAGTTTTTACCGAGGAAATCCAGCAGAATTCAGGCAATTGTTCATAAAGTAGACTCGAGTCAGCTGAGAAGGAAATCTATGCTTAAATGTATTCGTAATGCTAAACTCCTACTTCACCACATCAAAAGAAGTTGTTCTCTCCTTTACTTACGTCTCATCATGCAATCCTAGCTACCAGAGTTGATGTTTCGCTAGGCTAAGGATAGGCTCAAATTATGTTGCACACTTTTTAACTGAAAACGTTATTAGTTGATGAGAAGTTGGTAACTATAACTTTTCGGACATTTTATTGATGCAGTGATGTTTGTTTTGATGTTATTAGGTCCATATAACTTTTTTAGTATCATTTTGCAACATCTTGAGATAACAAGTCTATTTCTAGTTTAAGAGTACTAAACAACCCTAGCTATGTCAGAATTGAAGAGAACCAAATATATACAAATTAGTCATAAGGATATTTTTATATCATGTTGAATTAAAGATTTTAGTTGTTATGAGAATTGTTCATATTTTTATATCATGTTGAATTAAAGAAACAAGATTACATAATTAGATTCTTACATTGAGATAGAGAAATAAATTATATGTTTAGATCACAACATAGATAAAGAGGGTTAAGAGTGAGTTACTTAAGAGAGACCTACAAGTTCCTAGGTTAGGGTAAAACCTATTATAAGAACTCATAAAATGAATTAATTCATTATTAGTTTGTTTTGTTTAGAAAGAGATTTTGATTATTTCAATTTAAGAATAGGGTTGTGTTACTCGAGAGAGAGTATAATTTAATTAAGACATTCTTATTGGTATAAGAAACTAGAATTATCCAATAAATCAGGGCAAAGTTAAACATAGTGAAGTCTAAGGAGAAATCTTACCTATATCTAGCTTATTCATAGATAACTTTCTTTTTTATTATCGCTTTGCTTTGGAAATTTGACTGTTAGTTTTGTTTTCCTTTTCAATTGATTGTAATTGGTAGTCTGGATAATTAAGTTCATAAATAGTCAATAGTTAACCATTATTCATTAAGGGATTAACCTGTACTTGCTAGTGCTGCGTACAACTATATTGTGTGCTTGTAATTAAAAAATACATCAAGTTCTTATTATCCCACATAAAAATATAAAAAAGAAAGAAAGAAAGAAAATTTTTTCTATAAATAAGCATTAAATAAATTCATTCCACTGGCTTCAAACCAAAGAAAAGTTTGAAGTTAAATAGTAATGCTAGTGACTATTTGAAATAGTGACCAAGTTGAGTAACTGAGAATATTCATGACAAGGTGCTTACTCTTGAAAAGGTTAGGTGACATTTATGGTTGATTGACCTTTTATGTGAGTAGTCAATATTTAATACCGCAAGTGCATGATATAGCTATAGTGAGTACTGGCAAGTATAGGTCGATCCTATAAAGACTATGTATTCTAGTACTTACTCTTCCCTTATTATCTAGCTTAAGGATTGACTTTAGATTTTTAATTAAAGAAATAAAAATAAGCAAATAAAATAAAATAAATAACAAAGTTGAACAGAGAATTCAGGAAACACTAGAAAATTATCGATATTGAGTAATTAGTGTAACATCCCGACCCCATATTAAGGATTAAGACCTAAAATTTCAGTACAAGCGAGCTTAAAGAGAAACTAAGACAATGCATTTTCTTGTTCATGCATCATGTTAGCATATATGCACGTAAATACTGAATGTTTTCATTTAAAAAGTGGTACATGCATTCATTGAC
>JANKOD010000009.1:3217394-3227774 GCA_026284645.1 Erythroxylum acuminatum | reverse complement strand
GAGTGAGTGCTTTAGCACGCCACCCTCGCGGGGCACGGACTCGGATATCACCGTCGATGTCGGGTTCGGGTCACGCGGGAGTGGGGTGCTACAATTAGTATCTAGGTTTTAAATCCCCCTAAATCTTTAACAAATTAACCTTTTATCATGCAATTATTTGATGATTTATTGGATTGTGGAGACTCCTACAGTATACTAGTAGTTGATATTGAGTCTATTAACAACTAATCCTAAGGTTTCAAATTGAATTACTCAGGTTAAATTTTATAAGATTGCAATATCGATTTACGAGTCCCTCAATTAAGTTTGACCATAATCTAGAAGATTTATGTTATCCTATCTCTAGGGTTGCAATTAACTCTTTCTAATTACCATAGATCTATTCAAACCTAGGATTTCCCAATCACTACATACGAAATTCAATTATGGTTTAACATTTTAAAATAGTATATCATAAATAAAATAAGTAATTGGATCACAATAAATCAATGAAATTAATAGACAGATCAACACATATTAAGGTATTGAAATAGGTTCCATTTAACTTAAATACTAACTGGATATTTAGTTACATATAATTGAACACGAAATCAATCATACATTGAAAGAAAAACAAACATAAAACAACAGGTTCGTAATTCTAAATCTCCCTGCTTGTCTTATATTAAGTATTCTTGTAATGTAGATTTATGATCTTGTATTCTGATGGGTATATCAACGATTTCTTCGCGTTTCCCCCTTCTTTGGACTAAAATCACCCCTTGAGAATGATTATACGTCTAAAAATCAACTCCCAAAGTCTCATCCTTTCAATTGCCATCAAAAATGTCTTTTTATCATGAAACTTAGTATTCTGGGAGGTGCACGGTCTCTTGCAAGGTCGTGCATCAGACCTTGCATAATTGGAATTCGCTGGATATCGCAAAAGTGCACGGCCATGGCAGCACAATCATGATGCACATCTGTGCATTCCTTAAATTTTGTTTATTATTTGTTTTACACTGTGTTTTTGCCCGAATTTCTCTCTTTTAAGTCCATAAAGGCAATTATCACCTGTAAACACACTGAACATTGAGTACAAAATATACAACAAAAGTATAAAATATTAAGAAAAATACATCAAATATGGGCATAAAAGTATAAACTATAAATCCATCGTCAATGTCAACCTGTCCATTTATACTATACATCATCATATCCTATTAAATTAAATTAACATACAATTAGAATTAAGTGATCCTAAAATTAATTTCCTAAGTAATATTAATACTAATCACATTAATAATTGCATTGAAATCAAAAGCATAACTCTTTACACCCTCACCAAGATTTGTCTCAATAAACTCAAATGTTTAGGGTAAAAAGCATCAGAACTCTCAATTAATGCATAGTAAAATTTTTACCATAGGCTTTTAATAAAATCACATCTTCACCACTTATGTACAAACTAAAAACAAAAGTCAAAAGGTCTTTATAATGTTGCAATAAGGCATCGATAAGGTATGATTGGGATAATAAAATTGAAGGAAATTTACTACACCATATAATTCAAGACTTGTTTATAAGTAAACATTGCTCCTTCCATTACAAAATTAATGGTACTATATACTTATTATTTATTTATTTTTTTCTTTTTCTTTTTTTCACACTAAACATTTAGCACCACATTTCAAGAAATATTAGACCATTCACAAATTTCATGTCTCCACAATAAACAGGTCTTAAATAATCTTCAAGTCTCAAAACAATAAACAAGTTTTCAAAGAAAAGTAGGATAAAGGTTAATATGTATATTTAGTGAATGGAAAAGGCTAAGGCTTAACTTGGTTATTCCTAAAGGTAAATTTTTTCTTATGGTAATTTTCAAAGAAATAAGCTAAAACAAGTCGGTAAATCTAAATGCATTTATCATGTCAATGTTTCTAATTTAACAAATATGGTCTCAACATGCATAATAAAAGCAACTTATAAAATTATCCTACTATGCAATGATATCACATATACGAAAAAATAACAAAAGCTTAAATTTTTTTGAAAATTTTCTTTTCAGGCTCAATAGCTTATAGAAAAAAAATTGGTTATATATGTGCATCAATAATATGCAATTTCATTCAACTTGAAAATTTCAATAATTACGAAAAATATGACTTAGAAAAATAATTTTATTCTAACCATAATTTTATTTTAACCATCATCCTTTTGCACACCAATTCAAATAAATATTCAATAATAAAGTACAGTATTAATGGACATATTCAAGCAGTTCAAGATATAAGTCAATAAAATTTATAATTAAGATTATAATAAGCTAGAAGAAATCAGCTAAAATTCAATAAACCTATCACCACACTTGAAGTTGTACATTGTCCCCCATTATGTACACAATATAAGCATTTAGGAAAAGTGAGAGGGTTTAGTGGTACTTTCTTGACTATGATCATTTCTCTAATTTTGATGCATCTAATATGAAACTAACATCCTTGCAAAATATAAAAGAAAAGGATAAAATAAAAAAGAAATAAAATAATAGAAAATAAAATCTTATACTAAGACAAAAGCAAACATAAGATACTATCAAAATTGAAATAAAATTAAAACTAACTCATGGATTGCCTCTTATGCAACACTTCTTTAACATCATTAGCTCATCATAACCAACATGTTTAATGTTATCCTGGATTAATAATTAGCGACTTGCTTTCACTCTTTTTTCCACAAAGCGATTTCAGATCCTGTAGAATAATAACAAGGACATAGTTATATTAATAAAAATAGTAGACTCTATTAATGCCTTTTTACTGACAAATTGTTAAAAATGTAAGGAATAACAGAAATCCCTATATCATCAGCTAGCTCAAACAGTTTGTCTTTAGAGAAATGGGAACCCTCTATACTTAAGGTCACTATTAACACCTTATCAATAGTTTCCTTACTTGATTCCTCTGCCAGTTCTTCCTCAACCTCCTCTGTCTACTCTTCTTCTTCCTAGATAGATGTTTCTGACTCATCTGTTACTCCTATACTTTTCTTTCTTGGATGGAGATTTCTTCTTCGTCCAGAAGCTCTTCTTATAATGTCACTCCATCTGTGAAGCCAACTCTTGCCTTTTCTTCACTCTCAAATTCACGTCGCTCAACTTTCATATCAATAAAGAGTTCTATTAATTTATCTGTAATACTAGCTTCCTCTTCCTCTTCTTCTTCTTCCAGCTTATCTTCACTACTAAAGGTGATTGCCATTCCAAATTTATTAGGATATGTTTCATTAGGACTAGGAAAACTCCCTAGTGGTTTGTTAGATAATATCTCCACCAATTGATCAATTTGATTCACCATATTCTGTATACAAGCCTCTATTTCCTAATGCCTCATGTTTGACTCTTAAATATACTCAATCATCATATTTTTAAGAGCAACAGTTACCTCCTCGCCTTTTTAAAATACATCTTCACTCATGAAATCAACTTTTGTCCCTTCTTCACTCTCAGACTATTGGAAGCTCAAATCATACTCATCATATGTAGGTGAAGATAATCTCTCATCAAATTCATATTGACTAGCTACTCTATCGACAAGGCGTTCCATTATTTTAGCTTCAATACTTTCTTTTTCTTCTGGAAGATCTTTTTAAATTGTCCTTCCATTTATGAAGCCAACCCTGATCTTTTCTTCACTGACGAATTTATGTTGATCAACTTTCATTTCAGCAAGGATTTCCATTAATTTATCTTCCAAAGTTGGCTCATTATATAGATATGCTTGGTGCTATAAATATCCCCCCATCCATAATTATAAGAGTTGCTCCACTCTAAATTGTAATTGTTCTCGTATTCTACACCGTAAGGTTGTTTATATGACAAGTTATTATTTTTAGGCTAACTTTGGACATAAATCTCTTTAATGTGTTGAAATTTTTATTTTAAATTAAGGGACTTGTTTCTTAATTATTATCATGTGATTTTAAACACATGAGAGTTGAATTTGAATCAAAAAATTCAAGAAAAGTAAAGGCAATTTGAATTTCCAGCTAGCAGAAAAGTTTTTGACTAAGCATGGGCACGTGCAAAGGAAAAGTTTATCACCAGAGTCTGATTTGGAAAGAGATTCAATAGACTGAGGATTCTATTTATTTTGGGAATCAAGTTGTTTTCTTTATGTGGGGATCTGCTACCTGATTTCATGGGGGGAGTGTATCTGTTCAAATAACGTTAAGAAGGAAGGATGACCACTCCCTTTAGACATCTTATCGTTCATATCTTTGTTTTGTTCTTTCGAAAAGTCTTTCGTTTTTTTGGAAAAAAAGGACAAATATGAAGACCAGACATTTTACTATTTTTCTGTCAAGTTTCATCACTATTATGAGTAGCTAAATCGTTTTCTTGGTTGGAGGAAACCGATGTTGTCATCTAGTCTATCTAAGATTTTCTAAATAGAGTTTATTTCAGTTACTAATATTAAGTGTCTTTCATATTACTTTTCATGATTGAAATGATTGATCTCTATGGTGCGCAACTAAGAATTGATTGATTTAATTTACAGCCAGATTAGTATGATTTGACATTCTGTTTTGCTAATCCAAAGTAGCAAATAGGATTACCATCTTTTACATTAGGGATTGGAAATTCTTAGGAAGATATTTATCTAGACTAAATACATATCGTTTGTGTATTGTCTTGTTCACTGATTCTCTTAGTTCTTAAAGCTATTAATTAATCAAACTTAAGATCATATCTAAGATGTTGGTTAATAAGAGTGATTAGAATAGATGTTTCTATTCATGTAATCCTAAGAAAGAACACCATTTAATGAGTATTTATTAATGGACGTAATTTTGTATCGATGATCTATACTAGTTTGATAACGTAGGTGACTTGAAACTAAGGTTTGTTCATTAATTTTCCAAATTTGGTTATTTATGTTTAGTTTTAATTTTTGTCAATTTTATTTCCTTATAATTAAGTTATCTAAAATCCCCACATTTGTTTTAGTTTTAACTCGTGAAATACTTACCAATAGATTCCTCATAGGAACGATCTCAGCTCTTCACTAACTACATATTTCATTATTAAAGTTGGTATTAATTTGGTTGTAGGTGACAACATTACTACATTTTGGCACCATTTCCAGGGATTTCTTGATGGTATACGTATGTTACATGAGTAGACAAAATAGCACAGTTGCTATTCGATTCAGAGATAGAAAAGACAATCAAGAAGTTACAGAAGCAGACAAAATAGAGACAACAACCACAGAAGAAAGAAAGGATGGTTGCAAATCATACCCTTCATGAATTAGTTGCCCCTACGGACACTCAATAGCCCCATTGCTTCTATGTTTTAAATTTAGGGGATAATAATACCTTTGAATTAAAGTCAGGGTTGATTCATTTATTGCCAATTTTTTTAGGACTACCAGGAGAGGATCCTTACAAGCATTTAAAGGAATTTGTGTGGTTTGTATAGGCATGAAGCCTACGAATGTAACTGAGGAGCAAATCAAATTAAGAGCCTTTCCATTTTCTCTCAAAGATGATGCTTAAGATTGGTTGTATTACTTCGCTGGTGAAAATGTGTAGATTTGGGCTTAAATGAAGAGATTATTTTTTGAAAAATATTTTCCAGTATCAAGAGCTACCAATATTAGAAATGAAATTTGTGGCATCTGACAACACTTGGGTAACACACTATATGAATATTGGGAAAGATTCAAGAAGTTTTATACAAGCTACCCCTATCACTAAATAAACAATCAACTATTGATTTAATAATTCTATAAAGGTCTTTTGCTTACAAATAGGAGTATGATTGATGCTGCAGTGGTGAAGCTTTGGTTGACAAAACACCAGCAATTGCAAGAGATTTGATAGCGAACATGGCTTCCAATACAACACAATTTTGGATATGTTCTAGCCATAGTTCAAAACAAGTGAATAAGGCAAATGTATTAGTGTTGGAAAAGAGATTAGACGATATTACATCTTTGGTGCAGCAACTCGTGGTGATAAAGAAAAAAGTAAGGGCGTGTGGAATATGTTTAATGTTGGGACACTCTGCTGATGCATGCCCAATTTTGCAAGAGGGAAGTGCAAAACAAGCCAATGATGTGGGAGGATTTGGTGGGCAAACTCAAAGGAAATATGATCCATTCTCGAACACCTATAATCCAGGTTGACGTGACCATCCAAATCTGCATTAAAGGAACACTCAAGGACAACAAATTACTG
This sequence comes from Erythroxylum acuminatum, assembly GCA_026284645.1. NCBI lineage: Eukaryota > Viridiplantae > Streptophyta > Magnoliopsida > Malpighiales > Erythroxylaceae > Erythroxylum > Erythroxylum acuminatum. Next base: position 3,221,552 of record JANKOD010000009.1, on the reverse strand, counting down.
CAAATTTCCAGTAATATAGGCAACCTTATGTTCCTAAACAACTTCAACAAATGGCACCAAATTCTGAAAGTAAGTCCTCTTTAAAAGATATAGTTGAATTTTTGGTCACTAACACCATGACAATTCAGCAAGATACTCAAGCTAGTATTCAAAATCTTGAAAATCAATTGAGCTAAATGACAACAACTATTAACTTATTAGAGGCACAAAATTCTAGAAAATTTCCTGCTCAAACATAAATCAATCCTAAGTAAAGTGCCAAAACTGTCATGTTGCATAGTGGTAAAGAATTGAAGGAATCTTCTCTAAAAATATCCAAAAAGGAAATCGAAGAAAAAGCAAGAAAGGAAGTACCTAACCAGCTAAAAAAAGAAAAAGGAGAAAAAACACATTCAGATTTGCAGAAATTTGTTACACCACCCCCTTTTCCTAGTCGATTTGCCCAAATAAAGAAAGAGAAGCAAGACAAAAAGATAATGGAGACTTTTAGAAAATTCCAAGTAAATATTCCTTTACTTGACACCATTAAACAAATCCCTCATTATGCTAAATTTCTAAAGGAGCTCTGCACTTTGAAATAAAAATTGAAATTTGATGAGAAAGTACAATTTGGAGAGAATGTATCTGCAATATTTCAAAAGAAAAAGCTACCACCTAAATGTCAAGACCCAAGTATGTTCACTATTCCCTATAAAATTGGTGATTTAAGAATTGAAAAGGCTATGTTAGATTTGGGTGCATTAATAAATGGCATGCCTTATGATGTTTACAAGTCCTTAAACATGGGTCTCCTCAAAGAGACTAATGTAGTAATTCAATTAGCAAATCGTTTGAATGCTTACCCAATGGACGTGTTAGAGGATATTTTGGTTCAAGAAGGTGAAATGCTTTTTTTAGCTGATTTTTACATTTTTCAGATGGGTATTGAGGATGTATCCTCTTCAACTCCAATTTTATTTGGAAGGTTGTTCTTGACAACCACTAGAATAAAAATGGATGTTCATGATGGATTGTTGACAATGGAATTTGATGGTGAATTAATTAAATTCAATATATACAATGTCATGATATTTTCAGATGATGAACAACCTATTCTTTCTGTGGATTTTATTGACACTTGAGTGCAGAAAAATTCTTCCTTAAATGGAAGAGATGAACTTGAGACAATCCTTGAAATTGGAGATGCACTGCAGTGGTAGTTGTTTATAAGGATGTTGATGCCCAACAACGAACTTGAAGCCATGTTTTGCAATTTGTAGAAAACCAAGCAAATGGTGAAACAACTACCTTATATGGATTTCTCCCAAAATAACTCCAAATTATTGTCTTCGTTGATTCAACCACCCACATTGGATCTGAATAATTTGCCTAACCATCTAAAATACATATTTTTGGGTAAGCAAGGTGCGTTACCTATTATTATCTCAAATAAACTCACTCCTTTGTAGGAAGAACAATTGATTTAGGTGCTAAGACAACGCAAAGAAACCATTAGGTGGATATTACCTAATTTAAAAGGCATTAGTCCCACCATTTGTACGCGCTGAATTTTGATTGAAGATGAAGCTAGAGAGGCCCTAACATCATTTAAATTCACCTATGATGGAGGTGGTGAAAAAGGAAATCTTGAAGCTTCTTGATGTTATCCCATTTCAGATAGCAATTGGGCAAGTCTGGTCCAGGTAGTTCCAAAGAAAACTGGGGTAACTGTAATAGAAAATAGTGATGGTTAGTTAATACCCACTCGTGTTCAAAATAGGTGTGGAGAGTTTGTATAGATTATAGGAAGCTAAATTTGGTTACTTGAAAAGATCATTTTCTGCTTCCATTTATTGATCAAATGCTTGAAACACTTACAGGTAAATCTCACTATTGTTGTTTAGATGGTTATTCAGGTTATCATCAGATTTTGGTTGCACCAAAAGACCAAGAAGAAAAAACTTTCACATGTCCATTCGGCATCTCTGCCTATTGAAGAATGCCATTTGGGTTGAGTAATGCACCAACGACATTTCAAAGGTTTATGGTAAGTATTTTCTCTAATCTTGTGGAAGATTGTATCGAATTTTTCATGGATGACTTTACAATTTATGGAGAATCCTTTGAAACATGCATTATTAACCTTGAGAAAGTGTCTAAACATTGCATTGAGACTAATTTGATTTTGACTTATGAAAAATGTCATTTTATGGTTGATCAAGGCATAATTTTGGGTCATACAGTCTCTTCTAAGGGAATTGAGGTTGATAAGGCTAAGATAGATGTTATAAGATCTTTCCCTTACCCCGCAACTGTGCGGGAAGTTTGTTATTTTCTTGGTTATGTAGGATTCTATCAACGATTTATTAAAGATTTTTCGAAGATTGCTTAAACCTGTGTAGATCGCTAAAAAAAGATGTGAAATTTGATTTTGATAAACCATGCAAAATTGCATTTGATAAACTAAAGGGACGACTCACTACAACCCAAATCATTTAGCCAACAAAGTGGGGCCTTCCCTTCAAATTAATATGCGATGCATCGGATTATACAGTTGGAGTAGTTTTGGGTTAAAAAGTGGACAAAGTACCTCAAGTCATTTGTTATGCCTCCATGACACTTAACGATGCTCAAAAGAATTATTCCACAAAGGAGAAAGAATTTTTGGCTGTAGTTTTTAGGTTGGAAAAATTTCGGTCTTACCTATGGGATACATCAGTGATCCTTTATTCAGACCATACAGCTTTGAAATATTTGGTGACTAAGAAAGAAGCAAAACCAAGATTAATTCGGTGGATCTTACTCCTACAAGAATTTGAGTTGGATTGGTGCTGGAAAATATGCTCAGTATAGGTTTTGTGGTGATTGGATATGGAAGCTAAATTCTGGACTGTTTTGATTTTAATTAGTTCAAATGGTTTGATAGAAAGTTGTAGAGGAATGTTTCAGCTTTAGAATGAGGTATAATAAGCTAATTTTTTATGTAGGGATTGTAAGTTATGACTTTGTAAAGTTTTGATATGGTTTAGGTTATATGTGGACTTAATACCCTTAAATAGGGCAGCCACAATAAATGGAGATTTTGAGCTAGTTAGAGATGGAATTGGCTTCTAAGTCCTTCATGAGAATTGTATTATGTTTTCTGATTTTTTTATGGCTATAAAATATGGAATTTTTGGACAAAGATATAAGAAGTTATGATTTTTGGAAAATTTTGTTAATGTTGAGGATGATTTATATAGGCAGAAACTTTGGTTGAGAATTTGATGTGTTTATAGGTTGAATTTGCTTCCAAGTTGTTCATGAAAGTTGTAGAACATGTTCTGATCTTTCTTTTGACATAAAGTTTGGAATTTTTGGCAAAGTGAATGGAAAGTTATGATTTTTGCAAAATGGTATACTATTTTGGGAAATATTGTGAAGGCAGTACATTTGGTTGCATTTTGGTCATCCTTAGAGGTGAAATTGGTTTTTGTGTCCTTCATGAAACTTGTAGAGCTCTCTTTTATCTTTAAACTGATACCAAGTTTGTCCAATTTGGAGTTCGGAGTAAGGAGTTATGACTTGTGAAAGTTGGGATGTTGGCAGAAGAAAGAATAAAGCTTCCAGTCGGTCACTGTAGTCGACTACCACCTCCAACTAGTCGACTAGGACATGTATTTTCCCTGAACTGACCTCTCTCCACCCTTTTGCATATAACTTTTTCGTCCGACATCCTATAGACCTGATTCTCGAGGCATCGGATTCGTGGAATATTTAATTTCATTTCTATGTAAAATTGGGAATTTTTAGCGATGAAATTGACGTGGATTGGTTAGGTCAAAAGGAGGGGACCGAGTAGCAATATTTGGACCTATTGACGTCCGAATTGAGTGATTTTGGTGTCTATGGTTTCCTAAGACATAGGAGAACGTTTTGGGATGTGAATTAAGAGATGATACCGGGATTGTCACGAATATGCATTGTACACATTTCAATTCCCGCATGTGCACTTTTATACATTTCTGATTGTACAAATTTTGATATAAGTGTTTTTGCATTGTTATAGAGGCGCACTTGGAACGTCGACCCACAGACGTTGCCGAGACTTCCAGGCATTAGCTCGGAAGCTATTGGTGAGTAACCTAGATGGTTCTCTCAATTATTATATGTTTACTGTGGTGAATAATGGCGGGTTTG
>JANKOD010000009.1:3144340-3172089 GCA_026284645.1 Erythroxylum acuminatum | reverse complement strand
GCCTACCTATTTTTGTATTCCGTCCGTATTTGTCGACGGTATTATAATACTATCGGTGCATCATTTGTCTACCACCCATTTGCCGACCGATTTTTGTATTCCGTCTGTATTTGCCTACGGAATTATAATACCATCGGTGAACCATTTGTCGACGACCCATTTGCCGACCGAGTTTTGTATTCCGTCCGTATTTTCCAACAGAATTATGTTCATCGCAATGTTTCCGTCGCTGTACTTTACCGCGCAATTTTCGCACCAAAATTAGCAACAGGTTGATATTCCGTCGCAAATATTTTGCCTTTCACCGACGGATTAGGTTTTCCCATCGTAATTCACATTCGACTACGTTTCCATCGGTATAATTCCGTCGGTATTTAACAATTTTCTTGTAGTGACTCCTACTACTGCTGCTATTACAACTACTACCACCACTCCTACTACTACGACTACTACTATTTCTACTACTGCTCCTCCTCCTCCTTCTCCTCCTACTCCTCCTCCTACTATTACTACTACTCCTACTACTACTACCACTTCTACTTCTATTACTACCACCACTACTCCTACTCCTACTCCTCCTACTACTACTACTGTTACTCCTACTCTGCTACTCCTACTACTACTCATACTCCTACCACTTTTCCTCCTCCTCCTCCTCCTCCTCCTACTCCTACTACTACTGTTGCTCCTCCTACTACTACTGCTGCTTCTACTACTACTATTACTGCTCGTCTTACTACTAATGCTGCTGCTACTACTATTACTACCACCACAACCACCACTACTACTACTACCGTTACTATCATTATTACCACTACTACTATTTCGACTACCACTACCACTATTACTACTACTACTATTACTACTCATCTTCCTCCTCCTCCTCCTACTACTATCACTACTACTATCACCACCTCTACTCCTCCTCCTCCTCTCCCTATTACTGATGCTACTACTATTACTACTACTAATACTACCACTACTAGTACTACTCCTACTACTTCCACTACTACCCCTATTACTACTGTTGTTGCTACTACGACTACTATTACTACTCTTACGACTATTATTACCACTACTACTACTACCACTGCCACTATTACTATTATTACTACTACTACTTTTTCGACTACTACTACTACTACTACTACTACTACTATTACTACTACTATTACAACTACCTACTCCTCCCTCTCCTACTCCTGCCACCAGAATAAATAAAACCACCTCTCGTCTTAAACCCTGATTGTCTCAATCTCTGCTATGATCGTGACGGTCTACTTTAGCATTTACTAAACCTTCTGCCAAAATCAACTTGAGACTCACCCTGTCTCTTCAGCCTAAACTCCTGCCTGTACTCTCCTTGCTCATCTTTCAATAGTTGTTCAATTCTGATCAAAGCAGCTCTCTGCTCAGTGAAACTACTTAGTAATTGCTAGCCTCTTCTTGATCTCCATGTTCAACCCATCTTCAAACTGCCTACACTTGTCTTCTTCAATCAGGGCCACAACCATAGCATACCCCAATAACTCATTAAACTGCACTTCGTACTTAACTACAGTAAGATTTCCCTGCTTCAGATCTAAGAACTCCTTCATCTTTCTGTCTAAGTAAATCTTTGGCATGTAATTCTCCTTTAAAACTCTAAAAAAGTCTTCCCACTTTAGTCTGCAGGGTCGAACTGAACTACCAAGAATAGTCTTCTGCCATTGGTAGGTCGAACCCTAAAGTAATGAGATTGCATAGTCGAACCTCTCGTCAGCCTCGCAGTCCATCTGGTCAAATATCCTCACCTCTTTTCCAACCATCCCTCTGCCTCAATAGGGTTTGTACTTCCGTAGAAGTCTACAGCCCCATGCTTCCTGAGTTTATCATTCCTCCTTTCTCTCCTCTTAAGAGCCCTCTGAGGTAATTGTTTAGGCTAGGCCATAGGAGACTCTCTATTGAATCCTATTGACTCGGGGTCAGTTGACTCGACGACTCAGTCTGCCACGACGGATAACCTATAACAACCAACAATCATGATCAAATATGCGAGTTTCTCGTTGCATGTCATGCTAAATTGCTCCTATATGTCTCTAGGGATGCGAAACCAGGTTCTAATACCAAGAATTTGTAATGCACCACTACCATAATGCATATGCCCGAACATCCATAGATTATCCTAGAATATACCCTATGGGGATGGCGTGTTAGAACAATCACATTCACTTATTAAGGCATCATACATAACACAAGTATTTAATAATATCAAAACTTCCTATTTTATTCATAAACATGAACATACATTATAGCATTATAGTATGTAATTCACATACATACATTACCAACAACATCTAAAAGTTTGCTACTCTTTACAAGACGTTCTACATCAAGTAGAATGTTAAACCAAAATATCCTATCTAGACTCTTCAGTGTCAACTGACCGACCTTTGAACCATTCTTGCTTCAAAACACAAGTACTAGATTTCCACTTAATCTACTTAGGAGTTGGAACTCCTTTGAACCTGAAAAACAACATTGTAATGTTGATGAGTTTGCGAACTCAGTGAGTGAACCATCATCGATGTGCTCACTCATATCAGCACTCAATAACACATATATAGTCCAGTTTACCAAATATGTCATATAAATGAATAATTCACATCACATCATATACTTTATTGATTTCAACCATTCAATATTTTATCTCATTTTAATGGACATGTTAATTCAATTAGTCAATATGGTATATCCATTCAATCATTTAATAAATAAGGATGCATATGCAAATGCACATGTGACTCCACTTCTTTTTTACTTTGTTGTGACCGAGCGTCTATTTAACTGTCTCGTATCTATTGTGCATACTAGGCTCATTTTATATATTGTTCCGTACCCATTATAGATATTGGGCTCATTGATAACTGAGCCTGTGACTCTTTGTGCACATTTCTAAGCTTTAAGTTTTTTTTTTTACTTCGGTCACTCCGGTCACAACTCCTTTATATGTTTATGCATTTCAATATAATGAGATGCAACAATTCACTTAAGATGCATTTAGTATTTCACATTTGATATACTCAAGTCATATATTACATTCTTCGGATCTAAGTTTAACATTCAACATTCAGTTGAGAACACATATTTTACATTCTTCGGATCTAAGTTCGACATTCAACATTCAGTTGAGAACTCATATTTCCATATTCACATACATTTACAAATCACTTCGAATACATTCCCGAATATCAACCTCCTCGGACAATTGATGGTCTGGAATTATCACAATTACAGGAGTAGCAATTAAATAACTGAATTTTAAACAAAGCAACTGGAAAGTGAGAGAACATCTAGGTTGACTTACCGTTTACTCTAAAATAGCTATTGCCTTGACGATCTGGCAATGTCTGGATGCGATCGGTCAATTTGTGCTTCCATATAATGCAATACACACATATGTATATATTACTAACTTGTTTAATCAAATGAATACCCAATCGTACACATGTATATGTTTTATGTTCAATACATGCTCAATTTACTTTCCTCGGGTATGTATCCATATTTACAAAACTTGCTCATTCATTCATTATAGTTTGTATATAACTTGTTTGCAATTAGGTTATGCCTTAAGAAATCTCGATTACTCTAAATTCATTCAATCATACATTTGTCCATCACTTCCTAACATTCTATACTCACACAACTTCCTAATTCTCCTTCAATCATACCTAATTTACATTGTTCATATCCTTTTATTCACATTTGCATTCATAAAAACACCTTCAATTCTTTAACAACTCATACTTCCCAAATTCATATAAATTGATATTAAACAATCCATTCCTTAATTCTAACATCAATTATCAACCTAAACTTATCAACCCTTAATCAATCAATCAAACAACCTTCTAGGTTCATTTCAAACCTTAATCAAATCCAAATACACCAAAGTAAAGTAACTTATCCTTAGTTGATTCAACAATCACACAAAACAGAGTTTTTTTCACTTCCCAAGCATTTCCCACGATCGTGGAAAGACAAAACATAAACTTTTCTTCTCCATGACATTTGCCACGATCGTGGGAAGGAGCTCATGCTGCTTCCACGGTCGTGGAATGGGTGAACAAATGGTTCACCATTCCTTTCCTTCAATCTTTTTCCAAAATCTAACACCATCATACTAATCCATTGATCATACCTCAATTATAACAAAATTATTCTTCATTTCCTCATCAATTTCAACACCAATTCCAACTTAAAATCATTCAATTGATAACTCATAAAGCATAGTCTTTCATACATCATAATCAAAACAGGACTATCATACACCTTCATACATATAACCCTAACTTATCAATTTCTACAACGCTCCTAATATACCCATTTTTTTGGATAGTTACATCACCATTAAGTGTAAGGGTTATAGGTGTGGGTCGGTGGCAAGAAGAAGAAGAAAGCATATGGCCAAAACAAGACAAAACAAGGTCTTTCAAGAGTAAAATCATGGGTGTAGGTGTATGGTGAGAATATGGACACTTGGCATGACACTTGTCATGCTAAGATCCATACCATATGTCTCATCCTTTAACTACCATTTGTCAATCCATAATTAGTCCACTTGTCTCATAATCACTAGACCATTTGTCACCCAATTAAGCCACCATTTGTCGCTCATTAATCAAGTCATGTGTCACACTATTACTAATGTCATGTGCCACTATTTCATAGGTCTAGTCAACCTAAATTTTCATATATAAATTTGTCTCGTCCTTTAACATTTTTCCTAGGCTAGATGCACATACCACCTTATCAATCACTCAATTGCATCAATAAATTCCCAATTCACTAATTATAATCCATCAAACAAAATTTAAGTCATAATCAACACACAATTACATCATAATCATTTAAGATCTTCCTACCTCTGTATATGTCAAATGAGTGCATACACTATTTTTACAATGTCTCTAAATCATGATTCATGTATATATGTGAAAATGACGGATGCAAATGAAATATACTTCATGTATTCTTGTATGACTCAATGGTCTAATAATGTAATCCTCAGTAAGTTTTGGAAACAAGCTTTTACAAGTATGTTGTATGTTTCTTCTGAGGTGGAATCCTATGCAAGATTGAGATCCTTAACTAATTTGAATGCACAACAATTACCTTCTAAGTATTTGGGAGTTCCTATTTCTTCCAAGAAGCTTACGTACTAGGATTATTTACCTTCATTAGAGAAATATAAAAGGAGAATTAACTCTTGGCAAAAGAAGTCCCTCTCATACATTGGTAGAGTGGTTCTTATTTCTTCTATTTTGAGGGCTCTTCACACTCATTGGAGTTCCCATTTGTTCCTTCCTAAGAACACCATAAAGTAATAAAAAAATGCATAAAAAATTTTATTGGACAAGTTTGGGCCTAAAGGAAATATCATCATTTATATCTACTAGATAAAAATCTAAAGGAAACATTAATTCACTCGCCTGCATTAGGACACCCTCAACCACTCTATCTAAGTAAGCGTTAGCACAATTAGGTAAATAAGATTAAATAGAATGAGGCATAACATTGATCGATACTACTAAATTTAGCATGGCTATCTTATTTGTAGTGTTACCAATCTTACACGGAATATTTATTGTAAGTGGATCCTTACACTTTTGTGGTAATTTCTTTTAAAGATTGTATAAACATTCTCACACACCATAACGTTCTTATTACCTCTTAACTTTCTCTTATTATTAAATTTCTTTAAAAAGATTGCATCAACATTCTCACCAATCATATCCTTCTCATTACCTCTCAGCTTGCTCTTATTGGTACATAATTTCTTAAGAATGCATATCTTGGAACCTACTTGATTACATTTAGAATAGGTATATTTACTTCCAACATTTGAAAATTTTCCAAGATCCCTTTATCCTTTTCCTCCTTATTTTACATCACTAACCTACTTAGAAAAGGTGGGGGTTAGTCTTAACCACATTAGGAGATTTAGAATTTAACTTTGAACTAGATAAGGGATCTCCTTCTTCTTTTAGCTCCTTCTCAATAGGCTCCTTTTAGGATCCTCAAGCTTCCGACCACTATTTAAGGTTGTCATGCTGATGTTGTTTAGCTTTACTTTAAGTTGAGATCACAATTTTTCTCCACTTTGAGGTTCTAAGTGGTTGATAACAATCATCATTTGACTCACCTAGTTCTTTATATTCTAAATGTTAGACCTTGTCTCTTAAATTTGAGATCTTGTCTCCTACTGAAACTATTTTACATCCTGTTAAAATTGCAAAGTATTAATAGTAAGATATTTAACCATACCTTTTAATGACATACAGAGCATTTTGAAGGGGTTAAAATCAAATGGAATCAGCTATGTTGGAGCAAGCAAGAAAAGGATTGGGCATTATTTCCTTGCAGATGAGTCAGAGGGTGATGGTAGCTAAAAGAATATGGAGATTATTCACTAATAAGGAGTCCCTCTGGTCTAAATGGACAATTGAAAGGTATATCAAACATCTCAACTTTTGGCAAATTTAGGGAGAAAAAAGGAATTCTCCTGGTTTTTCATCCAAGTGCTAAGGAAGGTGGAGTTCTATACCTTTATCAAAATTCACATTGGCAATGGTTGTGCTAACTGATTTTTGTATGAAAACTGAACTCTACAGTGTCCTTTATTCCGTAGGGAAGAAATCTCTTCACTCACATCCAGAATTCCCCAATCAGCTAGAGTTAAGGACATGATTCAACAAGATGCTTGGTATATGGAATTCAAGGGAAGTGAAAGAATTAGGGCTTTCTTACCAGATTATGCTCTTAATTCCTCTCATAGTTTTCAATGGCTACTAAACAATAGAGGAGACTTCACTAATCAATCCTTTTTGAGAGCAATAAAACATCAATCTCCAAAGGTTAATTAGTATAACATAGTTTGGAAGAATGCCTAGATCCCTAAGGTTGCTTTCATCAAATTTCTATTAGCATGAGGCTTAAAACAAAACACAAATTTTTTGGAAAGGATTATGCATGCTCTGTAATATGTTTCTGGAATCTATTAATCACTTATTTTTTCAATGTCAGTACACTAAAGTCATTTGGAGTAGAATGCAACATATGTTGGGGTCATTTGGAGTAGAATGCAAACATATGTTGGGATTTTATTACCCTTATCAACAATGGCAAATCATCTTTACATGGGCAACAATCTGTGCAGGAGAGAGGGTAGAGAAGTCATCAATCTATCTCTAACTGCTTTAGTGTATACCATATGGAGGGAAAGAAACAACTAATTGTTCAAGAATACAAAAATGGACAGCCATGAGTTAGCTCACATAATTTGTTGTTTGATAAGGGAAATTATTTAGTTTCATGTTTAGGCATCCTTGAATTCATCCTTGAGAAGAAGATGAAGCTTAGATCTTAGCTAAATGAGACTTATTGATTGGATAACAATCATGTGGTGTTTGTTGCTTTTGTTCTAGTTAGAGTGAGCTTGTCTTTGATGTAATCTTACATTTGTCATTACTTTTGTACGGGACCCTTAATGATGTTTTAATGAATCTTTTACTTTTAAAAAAATACGTAGACTTTAACTCCGGAAGAGCAACATACAACATGAATAGTAGTGTACTAACAAAAGTATATATGTATAAAATAAAGTTTAATAATGATTTTACAATTTCCACTAGACATGAATTTAACATTGGCAATGGCTTGTAAATGAGGATCGGGATACCGCAACACCATCGCAACGCAAGTGTTCATGTGCTTAAAGCACGATCGCATTGCGAGGACTTAAAGACAGGATCAGTCTGGAATAGCATATTCGTATTGAGAGCAGTTGATACGATCAGGGCTAGAGATACCAGAACTGAGAGTGAAGACAATCCTAGCATTATTCCATGCGCAAGAGTGCCCTTCACCTCTTGTGCATAATCTACGGAGGCCAATGCCAGTGTTGTCAGTGGAAAGGAGTATGCCCACCATGCTACGTTGAACGTTTTCGTTGATTTGCTGAACAGGGTTGGCCTACAAGCCTGTTTACCAAGCAATAAGAAAAGTTGTCAAATGTGTGTTGAGAGTGCCTTTTGGAGTGACTTCTATTTGACTTCTATTTTACAAGTTTACTAGCACTATTAAGCTGAAAACAATTTTTATTTGTCATCTATTGTGATTCAAGTTGAAGAAAACCAAAACGGTATAAGATTACCAAAGAGAAGAAGAGGAACAAGGAGAGAAAGTAGAGCATCTTCGATGAGTTGTCAAAGCTCCCTGAAATGGAGTTCCAAGCCAAGCTTGCCATGCTTGGAGCAGCAAAAAACAAGAAGAAAGCAGGTCTTAGCATTGTTGGTAAGCAATTGCCCCTTGATATTCTTTGATAGAGAGTAACAAAAAGCACAAGATAATGTGCCATGCCCAGTGAAAACATAAAAACAGCAATCTCTCCCCACCCTTTTTTTGCCGCTGCCTGTGCTCCAATTAGGTTACCTATTACTGAAAGCTGACTTGTTGGATTCCCTACGGCTGATAAGGACCTCTTCCCCTTAATGAACCACTGCCCATAGATTTTGACATCTAGAATTAGTACCGGAATAACAAATGCCCACCAAAGAGCTAGATAACAAGTCGCTTTTGGTGTGAAAAATGGTGATGACTGAAGCAAAAGAAGCCAGGAAATCCAAGGAGCAAACAGATAGTTAACTCCTACGGGATCTAAGAACTCTGCCTTGACCTTTTCAAAGTGAAACAAGCATCTAAGCATGTAAAGAAGACAGAGTGAGGCTACTGTAAAGAGAGCAAGTGACCAAAGAAAAACATAAGTCGCAGAAGGTAAGGCTCGAAAAGCACGCCGGAGGGGATGTACATCTTCTTCAGAGTCTCCTAGTATTTTCCACAGCAATGCTTGGCTGCACAAAGACAGACCTATTCTGAAATAACCAGCATGAAACCCGGCCAAAGCTGATAATAGTGATTCCTTGATAATAAATACATGGCCACAATGGGATGAGGATGTTTCCGTAGAGTTCCCAATGGCCAATACGATATGCGATGTAGACTTAATCTCATCCATACTATTTTCCATGCTTGAAAGGAACACCACAAGTGAACTCACGAGTTATGAAGCCTTCTATAGATATTAAAAAGCTAGCTTTGATGAAGGGGAATGAAAGTACAAGGATTGAGTTGGTTAGAGGGCAATGTTCATCGAAATGAGTTATGCGTGATCCAGGCGTTGAGAGCGATATATTAACATGTATGAGGATTAAGGCGGCTGACTGGGGTCGCCTTTTTGGACTTGGCATGTCATGAATCCATATGAGTAGATCTTTACAGCTGGACCCCGTGCACTTCGGGACCCCATTTGTCGCATCACTTTCGTACACACGTTACTCACACAAGTTTGCACTTCAATTTTTCTCTTCTATGTTGTTCCTTTACGAATCTAAGAACTCTATATTCTCCTTTTTTGCACCGTCATGTAGGATCTCGCAACGGTCACACGGTTGGTGTAAAACATTTATCTTTGTACTTTAATGCATTTAATTTATTTTTCAGTGGCAGTCCATCTAACAAATTGTCAAGAAATCGGTTCGCAGAATACTAATTGAAATTCATTCCACACTAACTTGAATCCGCTACAAGATATAAATAAGTGTAAAACCAACAAATGCAACGAGTCCACTTAAAATATTTTCATTAGTAAAAGCTTGATGATTATTGATTAGAATAACATGTATTCTTAACACTTTATATGACTTTCACACTAAATCTAGAGATCTTATTCTAGGTTGTTTAATAGTCATCTTTAATTAAAGAGCTTGTTTTAATTAATTACAGCGTAACAAAAAATTGGGATTAACAGACTTTGTTGATAATCTATGGTTAATAGTTTCAAAGAGGGGGATAAAGATTAACGTTTCAACTGATTATGCATATTCATGTGAAGGTTGAGACTAAATTGTGAACTGGACTTAAACCAATTGATTACTTCTTGTGAATTTTCTTTTTTTGGTTTAATTTGTCTTTTGTAGTTTTATTTCATTTAATTGAATCAATTCAATTCATCCAAACCCCCGACCTTATTGTGCTTATTAGTTTGTTAGAAAACTTAATCATGCACTCTTCGTGGATGTGATCCTTTTCTCACAATTACTATAAGTATCATTGTGTATATTTAGGTTTTAATTTTTTGTGTGTTTGACATGAATCTTAATTTGGCAATATTATTATGGAGCAGAGTTGATGTAGTTTTTGTATTTTATATTAATGATGTTTTGTATATTTGTTTATAATTAATTTTGAATATTTGTTTCTTGATTGTTTTTATGTTTGTTAGTGTTTGTGTATCATAGTGACTAGGTATCCTTGTCTAGATCCTTTATAATTTGATCAAGAGAATGAAAGAAAATTGTGATGATTGTGTAAGGAGAGCAAAACAACTCAAGGAATATAACAAGGAATTGATTTTGAGGAAGCTATAGCCAATCCTAGAACTCTAAGGGACTTGGTTGTGCCATACTTGAACATAAGACCTCTATACATTACTTTCCTAAATTTTGTTGAGCTTACTACTTTTGAGCTTAAGCCTAAGTTGATACATGTTTTGCCTAATTTCATGATCTTGTAAGTGAGGATGCTCATAAGCATCTTAAGGACCTCGAAGTGGTTTTTCTTAGTATGAAATCTCTGACCATGACAGAAGAGTAAATTATGTTAAGTGCTTTTCAATTTTCACTAAAAGGATTAACAAAAGATTGCCTTTGATTCGTCTGTAGTGAGTGTTACCATATGGACTAAAATGAAAGGACTATTTTTGGAGAATTATTTTCTAGTATTTAAGACAACAAGTATGATAAAAGAAATTTGTAGAATGGAGCAACATCAGAGATAATCCTTTTAGGAGCATCGGAGTGCTTCAAAATGTTATGTGTTAGTTGTCCTAATCACAATATCACGAAGGAATTCCTTCTCTAATATTTCTATTAAGGATTACTTCCTACGAATAGGAGTTCGGTAGATGTAGCAAATGGTTGAGCATTAGGTGAAAAGACTCCCGAGTAGGAAAGAACTTTAATTGAATATTTATCGACAAACTCATAACAATTTGGCATTCGCAATGACGTTTGTAAAGTAAATAAGGTAAATAATTCAGCCATTAAACATCATTTAGATGAACTAAAATCTTTTTTTAGACAAATTACTATAAGGTAGCACAGGTCAAAGCTTGTGGGATATATTCCAATGTGAGTCATCTGATAAATGGTTGATCAACTTTAGGGAAATATGTGGCATGTTAATGTTGTAGGAGGAAACTTTTCCCAATAGGACAATCTGTATTCCCATACCTAGAACCCAACATAGAGAGATCAACCAAACCAAATTTTTGGGACAAATAAGCAACATAACCACATCCCAAATAGGTTGTAATGTGCATGTCAATTTTAACCTTAACCATAAGCTTCCTCATCTAACTCAAGTATGTCATTGGAAGGTATGGTTAAATATCTTACTATTAATACTTTGCAATTTCAACAGGATGTAAAATAGTTTCAGTAGGAGACAAGATCTCAAATTTAAGAGACAAGGTCTAACGTTTAGAATTTAGAGAACTAGGTGAGTCAAATGATGATTGCTATCAACCGCTTAGAACCTTAAAGTGGAGGAAAATTGCCATCTCAACTTGAAGTAAAGCTAAACAACATTAACATGACAACCTTAAATAGTGGTAAAAAGCTTGAGGATCCTAGGAGGAGCCCATTGAGAAGGAGCTAAAAGAAGAAGGAGATCCCTTATCTAGTTCAAAGTTAAATTCTAAATCTCCTAATCTGGTTAAGACTAACCCCTACCTTTTCTAAGTAGGTTAGTGATGTAAAATAAGGAGGAAAAAGATAAGGGGATCTTGGAAAATTTTCAAAATTTGGAAGTAAATATAACTTTTCTAAATGCAATCAAGTAGATTCAAAGATATGCAAAATTCCTTAAGAAATTATGTGCCAATAAGAGCAAGCTGAGAGGTAATGAGAAGGATATGATGGGTGAGAATGTCTACACAATCTTTAAAAGAAATTGCCACAAAAGTGTAATGATTCACCTACCTTAAATATTCCGTGTAAGATTGGTAACACTATAAATAAGATAGCCATGTTAAATTTAGGAGTATCGATCAATGTTATACGTCGTTCTATTTATTCTTCTTTAGCTAATTGTGCTAATGCTTACCGAGATAGAGTGGTTGAGGGTGTCCTAGTGCAGGTGAGTGAATTAATGTTTCCTTTAGATTTTTATCTGGTAGATATAAATGATGATATTTCCTTTAGGCCCAAACCTATCTTATTAAGGAGACCATTCCCTAACACTACCCAAACTAAGATAGATGCTTGTGAGGGCATCCTTATAATGGAATTTAATGGGGGAAGTGATTTAATTTAATGAAATATCCTCAAGATGATCATTTTATTTTATTTTTCTATTAATATGGTCAATCCTTTAGTGTAGGAAGTTTTTAAGTTGAATTGTTAAGGACAAATTAAGTAGTTTTAACTAAGCATCTAAAGTTAGAAGTTACTAACAATATTGAGTTAGGAGATGAGATAATTGTGATATTAGCTACCTTACATTCCTTGAAACTAGCTCCTAAGAGAAATGAAATTGCTTTTATACAATTACCTGAATCGTACTAGAGGTTATTACCTTTTGACAAGCAAGTACCTAATGTCGAGTTTAAACCACTACCCCTAACTTGAAATATGCAGACTTTTCCAATGATTATTTTAGCAAAGTTGACTTCTAATCAACAAGATAAATTAGTTCATATGTTAAGGAAGCACAAGAATGCCATTTGGTGGACAATTACGAACATTAAAGGAATAAGCCCTTATATGTGCATATATTGGATTTTGCTTAAGGAGGGTGCCAAGACAACTATACAAGCACAATGTAGGCTATATCCTCTAATAATGGAAGTTTTGAAACAGGAAGTACTATCGGTTTATGATAACAGAGTACTTTTATCTTATTTCAGATAGTAAGTGAGTTAGTCTAATGCAAGTGGTTCCAAAGAAATATGGGATCATAATAGTAATAAATTAAGATGGTGAGTTGGTTCACACTCATGTGAAAACTGCGTGGCAAGTTTTATTGATTATAGGAAGTTGAATTCTATAACTTATAAAGACCACTTTCCCTTTCTAATTACTAATCAATTGCTTGGGGGTCTTACTGGACATTGTTATTATTGCTTTCTGGATGGCATTTGAGGTTGTTTTCATATTCCTATTACACAAGAGGATCAAGAAAATATGACCTTCATATGCTCATTTGATACATTTGCTTACTAAAAGATTCCATTTACTATACATAGTGAGCATATTTTCTAAGTATGTTAAAAAGATCATAGAGGTATTTATATACAATTTTAGTGTGTATGATTCGCTTTTTGATAATTGCTTAGAAAATATTACACTCATTTTGGAAAGATGCATTGAAACTAACCTTATGCTTTATTGGGAAAAATATCATTTTATGGTTGATCAATGTATAGACGTAGGGCATGTTGCATCTTCTAGGGGCATAAAGGTGACAAATCTAAGGTTGATCTTATTTTTGTTTTGCTTTGCCCCTCAAATATGTGGGAATCTCATTCTTTTCTTAGATATGCAGGTTTCTATAGTAGGTTCATTAGGGATTTCTCGATGATATCCTCTCTTTTACATGAGCCATTATAATAAAATGAAACTTTTGAGTTTAATGACAAGTGCAATGAGACGTCTGATAAGCTTAGGAGCCCCTGACATCCACACCAGTGATTCTACCTCTAAACCGAAGCCTTACCTTTAAGATTATGTGTGATGCTAGTGGTTATGCAATAGGGGTAATTATAAGACAAAGATTAGGAAGGCTACACATGCCATCTATTATGCTTCAAAAACTTTGAATTTATCTCAATTGAATTATTCTAAAATAAAAACCAAAATTTTATTTATTTTTATTTGCTTTAAAAAATGTGTTCATACCTATTGGTTGCAAAGTTATTATTATTTCTGATCATGCAACTTTGAAGTAGTTGCTCACTAAGAAAGAAGCAAAGCTGAGTTTAATTAGATGGATTCTCCTTCTTAAGGAGTTTATTTAGAAATAAGAGATAAGAAGGGGGTAAAGAATATAGGTACTGATCACCTAATTGGTCTTAGAGGAAGATGATGTCCCTTTGAGGAAAACATTTCCATATAAACAAAATGTTTCTGCCAATTTGACACCTCTATGTTATGTAGATATGATGGATTTTCTAGTTACTGATAAGTTACGTACATGTTTGTTAAGAGCTTAAAGGGACAAGTTGAAGAGTGAATCTAAGTACTATATTTGGTATAACCCCTATCTCTAGAGGCATTGTGTAGACCAAGTAACAAGAAGGTGTGCTCCTAAGAGTAAGTCTCTTTTCATTTTGACCTTATGTCACACTAAAGCTTGTAGAGAGCATGTTGGAGCAAAAAGGACTACTAATAAGGTTTTGGAAAGTGGCTTTTATTGGGCCTTATCATTTAAGTATGTATATGTCTTTTATAAGTCATACAATAGGTGCCAATACACATATAATGTATCCTATAAAAATCAAATGCCACAAACTCCCATTCTTTTCAATGAAATCTTTGATTTTTAGGGCATTGATTTCATCGGACAATTTCCTCCGTCCTTTTGGTTTTAATATATTTGCTTATAGTTAATTATGTTATCAACACTAATAATGCTAAAGTTGTTGCATTTTTTCAGGTATAATATGTTTTCTAGGTTTGGGATGCCAAGAGCCATCATAAGTGATAAGGGAATGCACTTTTGTAATAGGGTGATGGAGATTTATTTAAGAAGTACCATATCATACATAAGGTTTCCACTTCTTACCATCAACAAAAAAAGGGCCATACTAAGGTGTCCAATAGAGAATTCAAGTTGATCTTGGAGAAAACAATTCAACCTAACAGGAAAGATTGGGGTTTAAGATTGGAAGATGCACTGTAGACTTATAACATAGCCTATAAAACACCAATTGGTTTGTCCCTATATAGATTAATGTTTGGAAATAAATGTCATATTCCTGTGGAGCTACAGAATAAGACATATTGGGCTACCAATTGTTGCAACATGAATAATGATAATGTAGGAGTGTATAGAAAACTGCAACTTCAAAAGCTTGAAGAGATACAGATTGACTCCTATAAGAACGCAGTATTCTACAAGGAAAATACTAAAGCTTTCTATGATATTATAATCTTAAAGAAAAGCTTTATTATTGGTCAAAAATTACTTCATTATCATTATAGACTTAAATTATTTATAGGAAAGTTGTATTCTCATTAGGTCAGTCCTTTTATGGTTTCCAATGTTTTTTCTATATGGTGCAGTAGAGATAAAGAGTTTGAAAACAAGTAAGATACTTAAGGTGAATGTTCGTCACTTGAAGTCCTACTCTAAATGATTTTAAGTGGAGAATATGAAAGTGATGATCTTTGAAGACCCAAATGATATTACATGACGAAGAAAGCAAGATGTTGATCCAATGGTAGTAAACAAAGGCGCTACTTGGGAGGCAACTCATGGGGAGTTTGTTCGTTTTCTTTTACAAATTTTCTTTTTTGTTTTTATTGAATGCTCCATCTCTTACATTTAATGTTACATTGGGAACATTGTAAGCTTTAAATATGGGGGATGGGAACTTGCTTCTTATGTGTCTTTTTAAGTTCCTTTTGAATATTGTTAATAGAAAAAATGTTATCTCTTTTTCTATTACTTCTAGTACTTTACAATTATAATTAGAGAGTAAAAATAATTTAAAAAATAAATGGAAACTTGGGCATATATTTTTACTCTTGTGGTTTGTTAATGTACTTTTCCTGTAGAAGTGTAGTGATTAATGGATAGATATAGGCCACTGAGATTTTAAGCCCCTTATACTGACATGTCCATATTAGTCTTATTGTCTTTATTTAATGTGTGACCTTGTTGACACTTATTTCCTAACTTTTCCTTAATTTTCTATTTAAGACCACAGATTTATTACATGCATTAACATGAAAAAGATATAAGCATTCTTTATTCGGCAAGCTACATTAGCCAAATAGCTTACCTAAAGACATGATTTTTCCTATTGTTAATCATCTTTAAGCTTTATTAGCCTTTTCTTTTTCTTTTTTGTTAACCACATTACAAGCCTTTAACTTTATAAAATATCTTACCAGTGCTCATATTTATGGGTTGGTTATAATTGATGGAATGTGATCTTTACTTCCTATCAATCAGCTCTAGTTCTGATGAAGTTTCTTTCTATCTTTGTATTTGAGAAAAAATAAAAGAGAAAATATATATATAAGGAAATAAGTTATCAAGGACAAAAATCATTTGTTCTACAAGTAATTCATATTAATCTTTCCTCTTAAAGTTGTAACGAATAAATGACTTGATTGTCATGTAAATAAGAGATAAGTTATTATGAATGGTCTCTCCTTATGGTTATAGTGGATTTTCCATCATTATTCTTAAGGGTGATTTCTTCTACTTCTTTATACTTGGTCCATTTCATAGTTTGAAGGCTTGAATCTATGTTGTGGGACAAAGTTTTGGTATTCATCATAGTTGATGATACCTAGATTTAATTAGATGTTAATTTTTGTCACTCAATACTCTATTTAGTTTTTTTTTTCCTACTTACTAGTTTTTGTGACTTTTGAACTACATGCCCTAAATGTTTCTCACCTTAACATTTTACCCTATTGTATCCTTAAAAAGAACTTTGATTCTTGTTATGCTTGTGAATCTTTACTAGTGGACAACTGAAAAGATATATGAAGTCGTGGAATTTCTTAATCATGAAAGATGTTTGAGTGTACCTATCTTATTTTTAAACACACTTGTTAAAGTATATTTCTAGATTGCTCAATTTTTAAAGGAAGTGGTTGTTGATTAATCATGAAGAAAACCTTAAATGTTCAATTTTTACTATGGGTTCTGAAAGTTATTCCTCTTTTCTTGTGACTATCGATTATTAGGAAATATGGTTGAAAAGGAAGTGTTTTTTATTATAATCATTAGTTTTGCTTGAGGATAGCCAAAAGCTAAGTATGGAGGAACTTAATAAGTGCTTGATTAATTATCTATTTATTCCTTAATTCTTACCGATTAACGTTTATGTTGCATCTAAGATACTTATCTTGGTTTAAATTTTGGTTTGGTTTCAAGTTAGAGGAAAAAAGAAACCACAATAAGCTAAATTCACATCCTTGGTGTAGTTATATTGATATTTGATCTTATTTTCCTTTTTGGAGCGAAAGGAAATGAGTTAAGGTGAAAATGGGACAAAAAATGGAAAAATTTGAGACAATATAAATTACACACCTATGTATGTAACTAATATGACTGTGAATGGGACTGTGTAAGTCTGAAAATACGTACAAATTCAAAGACATTATTTTAACTTGTGTACATGACTTACATAGCTTTGTGGAAACCTATACACCTATGCAAAAGAGTTATATGGTATTATATCTTACTCATTTATCTAGTTGTATATGTGTATCTTCATGAATTATAGAAAATTAACATACACAGTCACTCACACACCTTTGTAGTAAATCGAATATAATCACACCACCCTTATTTTTAAGTATAAAACAATAATTAAGAGGAAAATTAAAGTTTAGACAGATTAAACGCCCAAAGGGATGTACATTCCTCATCTTTGATGCATGCTTTGAAGAGCTATGAGCAGCTGACCTTCCTCCTTCCACTTTAAAGGAGATATCAAAGCTAGAGAGCATATTTGGGCATTTATCAATCTTAGTGACTCTTTTTTGGATTTGAGTATGTTATTATATGTTCAAAGTTTAGGATTTATGTATGAACAATTGCCATAATCAAGATTATAATTCGTATTTCTTGTTTATCTAATTTTATTATGATAAACGAATGATTGGGCATTATTAGGGATAACATTTTATAATTTAAATAATCTAAGCGTGCATGATTATTTCTTAGATTAACATGTTTTCCTAATCA
Organism: Erythroxylum acuminatum; assembly: GCA_026284645.1. Taxonomy (NCBI): domain Eukaryota; kingdom Viridiplantae; phylum Streptophyta; class Magnoliopsida; order Malpighiales; family Erythroxylaceae; genus Erythroxylum; species Erythroxylum acuminatum. Next base: position 3,154,056 of record JANKOD010000009.1, on the reverse strand, counting down.
TTAATACAAATGTTACACTAAATTTATAAAGGTTGTTCTAGGTTGTTTAATAGTTAGACATAATTAAAGAGCTTATTTTAATTTGTTACAATCTAAGGGAAAATTGGGATTAACAGATCTTGTTATTTATCCATAGTTAATAGTTTCAAAGAGAGGTCAGAGAGCAATGCTGTAATTAATTATCCATATTCATGTGATGGATGAGATTGAACTTGAATTAAACTTAAACCCATTAATTACTTCTAGTAAATTTTTGTTGTTTAATTTAATTTGTTTTCTACAATATAATTTTATTTAATTTTATCAATTGAATTCATCCAAACCCCCAAACCTTATCACAATTATTAGTTCATTACAAAACTTAGTCATGCACTCTCTGTGAGTACAATTCTTTCTCTCCACTACTGTAAGTTTAGTTGTGTAAAGTTAGGTTCTAATTTATTGTGTGTTTAGCATGCATCAACAATCTTACATATTAAGGAACACAAGTTTTTGTAAAATCAAACCAAATAACTCATTCATATAGGCCTTCAAATAATTGTTAGGTTTGAGGAAAAAAAATCAATATGCAAATAGATCACATTATAGGGAATGGTCTTAACACTTGATTCTCGTATGTCAATTGGAGTTCAATTGATTCTTTAGACTTAGATCCAGATATGAGAAGACTAAAGCACTTAATGTTTGATCAAGCAAAAGCTAAAGCATTTAATGTTAGATCAAGCAAAAGTGAAAGAAATCATTATAGGACATCAATGGAATTTTTAACCTAGAGGACTAAAATTTTTCACAAAATATTCTACCCCTTACAATATCAACTTAGGAGAAAATGATATTATAATCTAGATGATGCTTAATTCAATTAAATTCACTAAAAAAACATGTCTTCAATAACTTAAAGAACCAACTATTAAAGTGAATTGGTGTAAACTTGTTTTGTATAGATCTAATATTCCATGATCTTCCTTCTTCCTATAATTAGCTATCAAAAAGGTACTAAAAACACTAGATAAATTGAAAAAAAAAAGCTCAGTGGCAAACTCTAAAACTGTGAAATTGAAATTATTCACACTTATTCTTTATTTTTCTATAATTCCCAGTCGTATGGAATGAAATCTAGATAAGATGAAACAACAACTGTCCTAAAAATTGTTAGATGAGAGTTACAAAATGGTTAAGCAAGAGTAAATTCCCTAATAAAACTGAGATTACCATATATAAATTGACATTAAGTTTTTGTATTGCTCTTTTAGAGATAGAAGAACATCAAGTTATTCTAGAACCAATGCTAAGATTGCCATATATGGCTACATAGCATAATATACCTTGTTAAAGAAATAGTTGTAACTAATAATATCAACCTTAACATTAGTATAGAGCTAGCAATCAGATGGATCTTGCTCAATGGATAAAGCTAATGGAGTAGTATGAAAGAAAGAGTGGACAGTACAACATTAGAGCTAGGACATTATCAAAAGAAGTGATTACAATGAAGAGACTAATGAATTAGGATATAAAGCTACACATTGGTTATAACGGATTAAAGAATAGTTAGAAGGATTATAATGTGATTTGAAATATTGAATTTCTAAATTTGGATAGATTATAATATCTTTTAGCCATAAAACTCATCTAGAGACAATTTTCCAATTCAATATAATTTATATTTTTAAAAAATAAATTCAAAGAGATTGATAGTGGATTGGCAAAGATCAGAGGGATTGAACATTAAATAAATTTGTACAAAGGGATTCCATACCTAATAAACCTACCTATAAAAGCAATCATAATGAGAAAAAGAAAAGAGTTTTAAAGATAAATGGACTAGTTAATGTTTATATATACAAAAGTGTGAATCCCTATGAAATGCTAGTACTGGTACAATATAAGAATGATGGGACATGGAAATTGCATGTTAATTGTAAGGAAAGCAACAATACTACAATACATATTATGATCCTATAAACAAATAAGATACTATGATCTATAAATAGCATGGATAATATATATTCTCTAAAATCGATTTAGAGAGTTGCTATTATCAGATTAAGAGGGTATAATTTTATAAGGTAAGACAACCTTAAAAACAAAATATTAATTGTATATAATTAATCATGCCATTTTGTCTTACTAGTGCAATTAGTGCATTTAAGAGATTAATGAATCATATTTTTAATTCATATGTAGGCATATTTGTTATAGATTAATTTAGTGATATATTAGTGTATAGTAAGAGACTAGATAAGAATATTGAACTTGTAAAACATGAAATTGATATTTTTAGTAAAGCAAACCTATATGTAAACCTTAGAAAAGAAAAGTCAGAGTGATAAAATTTATGTTTCTTAGATTTCTAGTTTATATATATGGGATCGAAGTTGATGAGAAGAAATTGAAAGCTTAATTTATAATTTTTAGTGATTGACTGAGATTAACATATGTCAAAAAGGTAAGAAGCTTTCATAGTTTGGTTGGTTTTTATAAAAGGTTTGTCAATGATATTACCTAAATTGTAGTACCTATAAATAAATCATGAAGAAAAGTGTAAGTTTTTATTGGAAAAATATTCAAGATGATTAATTTAATCATATATAAGAAAGGTTATGCAAAACGCTTACACTTGCATCAAATAATTCCAATTTTACTTTTGAAATTAAATATGATGCCTTAAGCTTAAGGAGAAAGAGTAATGCTTATTTGAATGAGAAACGTAAAGGGGAGGCTTAAGCTAACCTACTTATGACAATAAATTGTTTGTATTTGTGTGAACATTGTAGGAATAGCAACATTATCTTTGGTGTAAGAAGTTTATGATACACACGAATCACTAATCAATGAAACCCATGAAAGTACAAGGCATGTTAAACAAATGAAATGCTTGATGAATGGAGATCATTAAGACATTCACATATATCATAAAATATGAACAAAAGCAAATATGGAAGATGATGAATGATCTTAGAGCTATGTTTTCTTAACTTCATCAAATGTGAAGTTATTTACTTTAAGCATGCTAATGAATTGTATCAAAATGATTACAATTTTCTTATTATCTTTTTAACATATGAAAAGGGGTGTTTCTTCTATGTCATAGTGAATGCTAAATTATGTTTACCTATTTTATAAGAATAAATTATATATACTTACATGTTCTTTGGTTGATGTATTTGCGAGTGTAGTATATAGTGGAAGCTTGATGAGACTTTTGGTGTGAAAAAGACCTTAAATATTTTACATGAATAATTATATTTTCATTATATATGACATGATATGGATAAAATATATCATAGAAGAATCACTATTAAAAAAAGTTAAATCTATGGTTATACCGTGGGATTACATATTCCTTACTTGTTTTTAATTAACATTAGGTTAATATTACAAAGAACTTTGTTTCAATTTTACTGAAGTCAATGAGAGGTAAGAATTCTATATATATTGTGATTAATGGTTTTACTATGATGATGTATTTTATAGATCACTTTGAAATAGATTAGGTGATTGAAGTTGGTTCTATGGTTTTTAATAAAGTGGTTTATGTACATGAAGTTCCTAAAAACATTGTTAGTGATATAAAAGTGAAGTTCTTACATTACTTCTTGAATATTTCATGATTTAAGTTAAGTACTAAGCTTTAATTTTTTATTATTGACCATCCACAGATAAATGGACTAAATTAACGTATAAAGTAGAACCTTACATACTTTGTTTTAAGATATTATGAAGATAACATAGAGAATTAGGAATTTGGTTTCTTTTCATTAAATTTGTATATAGTAAAGTCCATTTTCTTTGCTTAGTTCCTCATTGTTCGAAGTTGTTTATGGTTTGCATGTAACATCCCATTACCTGTGGGGAGGCTAGAATAGTAAATATGAAAGGGTACTGGGAGATTAGAAATACATTTCATGCTCATGCATAATAGGTCATACATATACACGTGAATTGTGAGCTTTTGTACATGAAAAAAATTGTACATGCATTCATGGATAATTTCGGGTATAATTGAATTGAGATGAGATATTGTGGGGAATTATCAATTTATTATATTGGAAATTTTATTGGTTAGTGTAATTATTATATTTTTTAATTTTGGTGAACTTTAGGAATAATTTTGGAAATTAATGATTTTTATGGAGATAATTGGAATGTAAGGATGAGAGTTATGGGAACTAGTTCAAAAAGAAGTTAGTTAGAGCCTAAGATAGTACATAAGTGACAAGTGCCACTGACTTAGTTAAGTTACATTTTTTTAATAATTTTGTTATAAAGTAAGTTATGTTCTTTTGGGAGTTGAAAGACTAAGTACTTTGTCCTAGTTACTTTCTCGTAGCCATCTTCTTCAAGTTTCTTCTAATACACAGAGTTTTTCATCAAACATCCTCCAATAGTTAACTTTGTTTTTCTTTATCTTCTACCACTCCCACTTTGCTATCTGTTCCTTTTGGCCCAAAAAATATATATATATAACCAAAGCTTGTCAAACTATACCATGGTGTACGTGAATTGCATAGAGTTTAGGGCTTCGTGATAGTTGAAGATCTTGGAGTTTTATCAAGTAAGTATTGTGTAAATCTTTTAGAGTTGTTGATTTATGAGATAAATTCGATGAATTAACTGTCATTTGCATGATCATGGAATTAACGATCATCTTCATGAACACTATGCTAATGAGATGAAAAATCTAGATATAATGTTATTTAGTGTTTGATGGTTATTTGTGATCAGATAATGTAGAAATGATTTTCTTGGAGTTGAATGATATTAGAAAACATGTATAATTAGGTGTAGAAACAATTTGAAGAAAACAGAAGTGAAGGCTCTGTTTTCACTATATACGTGAGTGTTGAGTATTTTTAAGGATGAGAACAAAATGAATTTTTGAGTTAAGGAAAAGGTATGTGGTGATGTCTGGGAAGGAAAATGAATGATCTAAAATAAAAGATGAGGAATAAATGAAGAAAACGCAGAAGTTGAAGGTGCAGAAAAATGAGAGTGAAATAGTGTAGTAAAGTGGAGTTCTGTGTGGATAAAGTTTTCTGGTTCTTTTGATGACTTTTGTGAAAACTTGGATTTTGAAATTTTGTTTATGAATGATGAGTATAATAAGAGATGAGAAGATTGTTTAAAGTGGATGTTAGGAAGAAAAATAGAGAATGTACAAAAAGGTTGAAAAGCAGAGAATGTGAAATGCAGAATATAAAGAGTTACATAACTGATATCTGGTTTTTGAGGATTTAGAGATTTTTTAGTAAACTTTCATATTTATGGGTACTGTGAGTGTGTTGTGAATGAGTTGAAAGGAAATAGAGTAGAAATAGAGAAAAAAATGAAGATTAAGGTGTAGGAGTTAGTGGGAGAAGAAGCATAGTGAATGAAGAAGAGAAGTTAGAAAAGTTAGTATTGATCTAAATTTTCCTTGATTAAACTGTATTGATCTAGGAAGGTTTTGACAAAATTGTCTTCATGAAAATTGTAGATCTTTCTTTTAGCTTTCCATTGATATAAAGTTTGCAAATTTTGGAGTTCTGGATCAAAAGATGTGGAGGTTTGAAGGAGGGATGCGCGACATGCATTTCGCACGAAAAATATAGCCAAGTGTGCACGATCGCGACTTTGAAGGTTGTTCTGGCTGATGAGTATCCTTTGATTTTTTAGTCATAAATTCTTCTCTAGACATCCAAATGACATGAGACTTAGAACATTGGACTCGTAAGACATTACTCTACCTCTCCACCAAAAATCATAGGCATCTAAATTGAATTGAAAAAAGATTGATTGAATGGAAGTGTGGGAATATGTTGAAATAGTATGAACTGGTATTATTTTACTGAACATACTTCGGTATTTTGAATATATTTGGATCTGTAGGGCTCCAAATGAGATGATTTTTAATGTGAAGTAATCTAGAGATATAGGCTTACAAATTATATTTAGAAGTCGAATTTTCATTCAATCTCTAAGATGTTCAATTTCTGGATGGAAGTTGTGTATAGTATACTGTTTTAGAATAAGAATAGTCCGAAAATGTTTGAAGTATAGCTTTGAAATTACTGAATCAAATTGAATGATTTTGGTGTCAATAGAAACATAAGACATAGAGGAACACTCTTCTAGAAGAGAGTATTGCCAAATTACTTTATTTTCATTGTTTAAATGATAAAGAACAGTAGACCCGAAATTCAGTTTTTGGAAAAATCTGAAAGTGATTTAATGAGTTATGAATTATGTTTTCAAAGGTTTTATTGAGGTATAAACCTAAGTATAAATTATACTTAAGGTGAGTTTTGATATGGGATCGTTTATGTGTCTAAACTAATGGATAAATACCCGGGATTGTCCTGAACATGCATTGTATATATTTCATTACATACATGTGCATTGTTAAACACTTTTAATTGTGCAAATTGTGATATATGTGTATGTTATTTGATATAGAGGAGCAATTAGAACGTCAACCTCCAGACGTTACCGGAACTTCCAGGCAGTAGCTTCGGGAGCAACCAGTGAGTAACCTAGACGGTCTCAGTCAATTAAATGTTTGTTTTGTATTATGTTCGGATTGTTGAATGAATGTGTTTTGATTGTTGGATTCCGGACAATGAAGGTCCGATGACTGTGATATATATAAATGGGATATTGAAGCGCTACTTGTATATGAATGCAATGAACTAAATGTTTATGACATGATTGATTTTGAGAGATGCGTTCCATATATGAATGCATGATTAGATAAGAAGAGTTGTGACCTGAGTAGCCACCGAAAACGAGCTTAGAGCTCCAAATGTTATTAAGAGCCAATGGCTCACTACGTAAAATGAGCCCTGTATCTCCAATGGATAAGGGACAGTATAAATGAGCCTGGTATCTACAATGGATACGGGACAGTTTAGGCACTCGGTCACAACAACGTAACATTTGGAAAAGAGACTCATGAGCATTTCATATGCATTTTAATATGTTAATTGTTTGAAATGCCAAATAGGTTTACTCTTAAGTGAAAATGTGATATGTATGTAATTATGCAAAAATGCGAAGTTGTGAAATATATGTTATATGAAATGACGTGATGCATGAATTAGTGAACCATCGATAATGGTTACCTCATTGAGTTTGCAAAACTCACCAAAATTGCAACGTTGATTTTTCAGGACCGAGAGACAACTCTAGCTACTAAGAGACGCCACAAGCAGTGTAGACTTGTGATTTGGGAAGTGAAGTCATGGCTCAAAGGTCGGTCAGCTAGGTTTTGGATAGATTAGATGGATTTTGTATATTTCCTCTTTCTTGTAGTACTTTTGTATCAGGTCATAATGATGTACATGTAGGAAATGTTGAAAGACATATTATAGACCTTTGGGTTTTATGAAATGAAATAAGAAAATTTTAGATTTTAAAATTTTGAGATTTTCTTAATAACATTCATAAGAAAATAAGTTATATGATGCCATGTAAAGTGAATGTAGTGATTAATCGTAGCGCACCATTATCATAGGATATGTACTGAAATATCCTAAGGGTGTTCCGGTATGTACCCTATGGTAAGAGGGCGCTACATTGCATCTATTAACCTTTTTAGATTTGTTATTTTTATCTATTAATGAGTGTCTTTGTTGATAAGAGAAAAAGGAAAGAAGAGATGATGAACTCTCACGAGATTGTGAAGAGTTGCATAAAAAGGAACGAAAAATTTGATATGAAAGCCATAAAAATGGGAGGAGACAAAAATATGCCAATTCATTTTTATAGGGATTTTAATTACAAAAAAGATCACTAATGGTTTCATTCATTATGAATAGATACAACTACTAAACATACAAATTGCCATCACAAACTTGACAATAAAAACAAGTTTTAGAAACTCAAATATAAATCATTTATGTATCCTGATTATTAAGGAAATAAGAACAATAATTAATAAAAAAAAGGATTCATCAGATACTTCAAAAGGGAAAGCAATGATGTGACTAAGGATCAGTTTATAAAAGTAAAACTAGAAAAAAAAACATGGTTTTTTTATAAAATTAAACTAAGAAATGAGAGTAATCTATTACCTTAAAGCATGATATGAACCACTACAAGAACTTGATTCAATAATACTACCATCATCTACTTGAGAAGAATCAAACAAGTTTAGCAGAGCCAGCGTTACACAATCATCACATTTACCATTTTCTAACTATTGGTTTTCATAAAAAGAACTACGGTTATGTATTGAGTTTAGCTTTAGATACTAGAATAAATGCCTACGGTGGACAGAAAAGAGCAGCAGCAATGGTGTTTGCCAAGTCTTGATTTTAACTATGTGTAAGATGCAACAAAGCAAATACAGGGAAGTCATAGCACCAAGTAGATATAACAAAGGTCTATAAGATCCAAATGGAATTGCCAAATAACTAATAGTGATTTTTAAAATTAACGAGTTAATAATAAAGCTCCCAATTTCATCAAAAACATAATCAAAACCTCCAACAATTAGATGGATGAGTAAACAAGTCAAAACACTAAAATCCCAAGCACATCACATACATAAGCACAAATCATGAAATCAAATCATAAAGGGAAGCGAGAGATGCCTTGTTGGGTCCCAGACCCACCCATAAATCGGTATTGTCCGCTTTGGTATTTTCTGGGAATCGATCCCTCAACCTCACAGTTTTGTAGCGTTCAAACGCTCGCCTCTTACCATTGAGCCAAGTTTATGTTGGGTCTCAGACCCACCCACAATTGAACTCGATACTCATAGAATTGTAATATCTTAATTCACAAAACTACTCGTAACTATTTAATTAGATCTCAATCAATCCTAAGGATAATTAATTTCACAATTAATATCTCACTTTACTTGTTAATTAATCTGATAATTACAGGTCTATTAATCTACTGACTTTCATTGCGCACCTTAATACATATAACTTGATTCACTCTCTCTATTTATTACAAAGTACGAGCATAACAATTATCACAAACATTCATAGATGTATGAAATTGAAAAAATTAAATTTCAACAAAAAATTCAAGAAATATAGATATAGAAACCCATAATCATGTTAAATATCTTAGCAATCCAAATAAACATCCAAGAAAATGAAATAAATAAAGGCAAAGAAAGAAAAACAAGTTGGAGTCCATCTACAAATTTGGAATTCTCTGAAGCTCTTTAATGTCTCCTCTTAATCTTCTATTGATCTGGTGGCTGCTTCCTTTTTTCTTGTTTTTTTTGTTCTTTAATACTTCTTGAGGATTCTAAGGCCCTTTCTAGGGTTTCCTTACTTAATTTAGTTCCAAAAATAAAGGCGGAACATCAAAAGTACAAAAATACTCATAAGCTGGAAAAGCTAAAATTTGCTGGAAATTGCTTTCTGTCACATTTGTCATGATTATAACTTGCAGTATTTCATGCTTCCAATTCTTCTCTTTTCTTCAATTTCCTATTTCCGTACACTCACAAACACATCAAACACCTCTTGAAACATAAAATTGAGGTCAAATTCTTGCTCCAAATAACTCAAGTAATTGAAACACTTAAAAACACTAACAAAACACTATTCAAAGTCCTAAACACATAATTATCATCTAAGAAAACACTTTAAAACACACTAGAACACCTAAAAACATATTATAATCTATACTCCCTCCAATTCATAATAAGTGTCGTTTTAGAAAAACGCACGCTTATTAAGAAAGCTAATGAAATTATAGATATACCCTTATTA
>JANKOD010000009.1:3122683-3135504 GCA_026284645.1 Erythroxylum acuminatum | reverse complement strand
AAGTCAAGAATGACACTTATTTTGAATAATTAAAATGTATCTAAAACGACACTTATTATGAATCGGAGGGAGTACATATCAACATCCCCATTCTTAAAGCTTTGCTTATCCTTCATAAAAACAAAAAACACAAAATCATATAACATGGAATATTGGTACAATGGCTTCAAATCTTATGGAATTAACTTAACCTCAAACATCAAAATCCTTTCATATTTAAATGCTTTGATTTGAATTAACATATCAATCAAAATCATGCACCTATGACATTTGTAAGCATGCATTTATTATTATTGATCAATTAAAAAGGCAAAAAATCACTAAGTAACCTTTCATGAAAAATCTTGCTATTTTTAAAAGATTGATAGGTTTTATTTATGATAAACACCATTTTTAAAATTTTCTTTAATGATAACCTAGTCTTTTGACACGAAGGCAAACACTTTGTTATGAGTGTCCCTCGATTACACAACTAGATCACATTTTATATTTAGCTTGATTGGAGTGTCATTATATCTTTTTGATGCGAAGATAAACATTTTTTCATGAATGCCCTTAGTTACTTAACTATAAACTGGTTATCATCTCTATTCTTAACCCAATGTTCTTAAAAAGGGCTAATAGAATTTTAATTTTATTTTAATTTTTTCATTTAATTTCTTAGCCTACCTCATTTCTTCTTAGTGAATCACTCTTATGAAAGAGTACTAATGATGCTAGCCAATTTAAATGAGTGTAATTATAAATGGATAAAAAAATTTCCTAGCGTGAAATAATCAGCTTCATATCCTAATTAACATGCATATTCATCCCAAAGATACCTAAGACACAAAATTCAGAAGTTACTATGTGTTTACAATTTAAATGACTATGTTCTAAGCTAAACTAATTTCATTCAATTCATGCCATTGACATATTCACACAATGCACACATCATGCATCAAAATGCTCACATAATGCTAACCTAACCAAAACTAACATAATAAAAATGCCCATTTCACATACAAATGACATGTCAAAGCATCCTCTTCCCCACACTTGAACAACGCGTTGTCCTTAACATGAGAAATAAAATAATACAAATAAAAATAAATAACAATAACGAAAAAATTAGAGCAAGAAGACTTATGGAGATTGAGGCAGTGATCATATGGGAGATAAAATTTAGAGACACTCTATGCCATAAAGATCCATCAATGCACTCCCTACAAAGTAAACATAAAAAATAAAAATAAAAAAGCACCAACAAAATAAAAAGAAAATAAAAACTATCCTAATTCTTAGGTTGCCTCCCAAATAGCCCTTGTTTAATATCATTAGTTTGACACACTCTGCCTTCTACCTTCAACCTGGGTCTATAATGAGAGCTTTCTAGCACCCTTTTCTCCATATGGCAGTTTAGTAGCCTGTAAATAAGCTACTAATTGCAAGATAATAAGAAGGACATAATTGATCAAATTAAAAATGATGTGCCCCTCTCCTAAAACGACTAGGCAAACTACCCGACACCCCACGATGACCCTCCAGTTGATATCTGATCTAAGTGGAAAGTTCCCGTGGAGCTAAGCCTAATGCTCTTTTTATCGAAAAGCTTTTAACTCAACATTCATAAATATAATCAATGGACTTTTTTAAAAACATTTTATTAAAAATTTCGACAGCAAAGCAACTGCATTTTGACATTCTCAAAATTTTCAAAGTTCCTGTAAAAGTTTAAAACACTTCTATATTTACATCAAATTCTCTACTATAAATTTTGTACTTCAAGTACACTCACAAGCAATCTCAACAATAAAATCAATTGATTTTAAAAAACTAAAACATATTCATGCATTTCATCTAAAAACCTTTATATAAATCGATTCTTTACATAAATGTACATTCCAAAACATGTTCAAAGATATGCAATAGTTCCCAAAAATATTTACAAGGCAAAAATGCTTACACAGTAGCACTTGACAAAGTTGACTACTCGAGAGGTGGAGTCCCGACTACTGAAGCCCTTGAATGTTCACTTGGGAGGTTTTATTTTGAAAACAAAAAGTTAAGTGTGAGCTAAACGAGTTCAGTGAGTGTTAAACTTTCTATGCAAACTATATTTAACAATTTAAACCTCTTAAAACAATTTCATTTCATTTCTTACGATACAACAACAATATAAAACATATATGCTTTCTGAAATCAAATTTCTTAAGTTACTTTAAAGTAAATAGTGATGGCATTGTTGTTGTCATGAGCTTCTTACACGACATAGTCCACCAATCTTCTTTGCCATATGGTACCCTCACGAAGTTGGTTTTGTTTCACTTACCTATGTCTAGTTAGTCACTAGTTACGGAGTTGGTTCTACTTCGCTTACAAGCACTAGGTTAACCGCTATACATCTGTAGTTATGGAGTTAGTTCTACATCACTTACCCACAACAATTAACTGCTAGTTACAGAGCTGGTTCTACATCACTTACCTGCATTAGGCTAACCGTTATACACCTGTAGTTACAAAGCTAGTTCTACATCACTTACCTGCATTAGGTTAACCGCTATACATTTGTAGTTATAAAGTTAGTTTTACATCGCTTACCCGCAATTGGTTAACTAATAGTTACAAAGCTAGTTCTACATTGCTTACACAAACTAGGATAACCGCTACACACTAATATAATAACATGTATAAAACCTTACGTTGTACCATAGCATAAAATTCATTTCCTTGTTATCAATCAATAATATAATTTCAATGTAACTTCAAATCAGATGAAATTCAACTTTGAAACTTCAATTCATATATTGCTAAAACATAAACTTTTACTAGTAATATTCATTTGTAATGGATCATTCACATAAAACTCATAATCATACAATTTAAAATCACGTCATCAATTCTTTTGCAAAAAATTTATTTATATAAAACTATTAAAATACACTCACTGTTTTACAAAATTATCGCTAAGCAAACTCACGTGTTCTGTGCCTTTTCTTTACCTATATAAATCACATTTGGCTTAGGCATTCATTCCAAATTTAGAAATAAGGCATTAAAACTATATATTTAGTTTAATCGAATTTGAGATTAGTATTTAATTGCGTAACACGTAGGCTAATCGTATTTCAGCTTGCTTCCGTAAGCTAACCTACTATTCTTCGTTTCAATATCTAACTTCGAAAATTACTTAAATACCATCCTTTACCCATTCTAACTTATCAATTTCTTCAAAACACTATCTCACCCAATTAATTAACCATAACCATAATCAAACTTCAACAACTCATACCAATAACTACATTTCCTCTTAAGGACAAGTTGTCCTCACAACACATACTCATATTGTCATTTCATTCTCTTTCCATTGTTTCAACACTATTCAACTAAAATCCATGCCAAGCATCATCCAAACACATCATAAACCATTTCAACTTCATTACTTTCCACATAAACCCGATATACTAAGTTTTTTTTTTCAAATAATAACATAACACTTCATTTAACAATTCTAATGCCACAAATACTCTTAATGACCATCTTTAATCACATTCACATGATCGGTACATCATAACCATACTTTTATACCAAAAATGTCCTTAAGGTTAAACTTAACATATTTCACATTAAACTTTTCCAATTCAATTCCATTTGATTTCTAGCACTTAAAACTAATCCAAATTCACTTCCATGACATTCTAATACACACATTTAAGCTATAAAATTCCATTAACGAGTTTTTACATAATCATACACCCTTGGATGATTTTTAACCAATTCCAATTTCAATTCCAAATCAATTCTTTTTTCATTTTTCTTACTTCATTAGCATCAAAATCATGCAATGAACATCATATAACATCAAAGTAAAATTTGGATCATTTCACATTAAAACCCTAATCATAAAATGCTAACGTTAACCAATTCTTTCAAGCTTGATTTTTCAAATTACTTTCTTAATTTCAACCCTCTACTCCATGACAAGTAAAAAACCACCATTGATACCACTAAAAGGCCACAAAACTAGTATTTTAAGATAGGAAAACTTACCACTTTTTCCTTCAATCTCTTGGGTAAATGTATAAACACGTGGACTTGATCAAGATTTCTCCAAATCCCACTTTGAATCCATAAAAACCGTCTGCCTCTTCTTCCACTTCTCTTTGGCCTATGTTTCTCCTCGATCTCTCTTCTTTTTTCTTCTTTTTTGCTCTCTCATGGCTACTCTCACGTTAACTCAATAAATGAAGCAACTTATGTCTTAATTCTTGCTTTTTATACGCTTTAATGGTTCACCCATGTCACTTTTCTATTGGTTATCTCTAATGACTCATCATCCATTTAATTAATGATTTTTAACCCTTAAGAAAGTCTCTAATTGGTTATTAATTGTGACTTACTGATACACTCACACCATTGTATACAAAAAAACAAAATGCCTGTTTAATGAATTTAATTCACCAACTAATCTAATTAAAATTTGAAAATATTTCTTAACTGTCTTATTTTCAAACTGAACAGGAAATACTCTAATTACAGTCAATACTTATTGATTGGATGATTTAAAAAAACTTCGAATGGATTTAAAATCTTCAGTGTTATTTATTTTCCAAAAAGGAAATTTTTAGTCCTAAACTTTCAGAACTCCCGAAATCCATCTAATTGGAGTTATTTTTGATCAATTTCAGTATCATTAAACTCTAAAACTTGTTTAGGATTTTTTTTCAATATTTCATGATTGGGTCCCCAAAAAATTACTATTCAACCAAATTGAATTCGTTTGAAAACACTATTCACAAAATAAAAATTGATATTCAATGAAAGGAAAAGTTTTGAGTTTTACAAAGAAAACTAAGTTCATTCAGTAATGCTCTTTTTAGTAACAAACTATCAATAACATAGGGAATGATGAAACTCCCTAAATCTCCAATCATTCAAAACATAAAGCATAGGTTAGCAAGAGCCAATGTATGAGCTTTTATTTCTGCCATAAGGTAATAACCTTTCCCTTATAGCTATATACAGAAGAATGGATACCTTGGGAGACACTAGCTTGATCCAAGCCAAATTAACCCATGGTATCTTAGGAGCAACATGCCTAACATAAACCTTATTGGATTTTATTATAAATTGCTTTAAAGAGTGTCTCGACAACATTGCTCTATCCTCCTTGTTTGGATTAGAAGCATAAATAATGAAGCAATCTTATAGAACATTTAAGAATCTACTCAAAATATTCCATCATTCATAGGTGGTTAAAGAACTTACTATAACATGACATTGTAACCTTAGAGCATTAGGATAGAGGATAATTCATAATGACCCAAGGGGCTCCATTTATCATTCCAAAGGGAAATGGATAATCCATTCTCTATCTGCAACTAAAACTGCTACTGACTGGAGTCTCTCAACTTGAGTATTTAGATCATAAAACATGATGAATCAACTTTGGTTTTTTCTCTATAAATTATTTTGCCTAATAGGTAAATTCCATGATCCCATTGCACCCATAGCGAGTTCTTCTCATTGACAATTATCCATATCCATTTTGCTAGGAGAGCTTTTTTCACCTATTGTAGTGATATCATCCCTAAGCCTCCCTTATGCCTTGGCAAGTAAACAACTCCCAGCTAACTTTTGCATATGGTTTGGTGTTTATATCACCATTCAAAGGGAAGCTTCTAATGAGCTTCTCTATATCCCTACTCAACTTCTTAAGTAGCATGAAATGCAAGGAACAATAGGTTTCCAGGTTGTTTAAAATTGATGTAATAAGTTAAAGCCTACCCAAAAATGTGAGGATCTTGTTTGTCTAATTTCCCACCTTTATTCTTAAAAAACTAAATATTCCTTGACATTCCTAATAAGAGAGCTTATTAGATGAAATTGGAACTTTAAGGTGTTTAAAGGAGCAGAAGTGGAAGCCATTCTAGATATTGTGTAACTTCTTTACTATATGTTCACAATCTTTAGATAAAATTAGAAAACTCCTTTACATATTGTTGCATAACGTATATAGTTTACTAAATTCTTCCAGACATCTCATTAAGCATTGTATAAAGGATGTGCTTACTCCACTAAATAAAAGAATATCATCTACAAAAGAAAGCTGAGAAATTTGTTACTTAGCATAGTTCTTATGGTATTCTAAACCATATCCCTACTAATATTCATTTAAATTATTCTAAAAAGCATCTAAAAGAATATTAATAAAAGGTAAGGTGAAAGTGGATTCCTTACCTTATACCTCTGTCCCTTTAGAGAACAATAGTAGCCTTTTGTTTCACAATCACATTATGTGAAGTTGTGCGTATATATTGTTTAATCCAAGTAATGAATGGATCCAAAAAACCTATAGCTTATAGTGACTATAAAATGAAGTTCCATTGCACTGTACGAAAAGATTTATGGATGTCCACCTTGAGGTTATGTATATTCCATGATATAATCTGATTTGGTTTCAATATAATATTCCTAGAGCTGTTATAACATTATGGAGAGCTATAAGGGACATATTATCCCACCATTAAAAGATTGAACAAGTTTAACTAATTGACAAACTGGTGTAGTCTTAGCTGAAGCCTAATGGAGATTACCTTACACCTATTTTTCAAATGCAATTTTACTAGTGGAGCATGGAAAATAATTCTTCGCAAATATGCCATCATTAATCCTCGAGATGAATGGCAATAAATAATTAGCTAGAGTACGAGTTTAAAACATATTAAGAAAGATGTTAAATGGTTTTTTTTATATTGCCTTATCATAACTAATGTTAACCATTTAGGATGAAAGAAATAGGCACATTTTTTTATAATAAGGAGAGAAGTTGTGAGCAATTCATTAAGGACATAGTAAATTCCATTTGACTTCATATAAACACCTTTTCTAATAAGCTATCTTTAGATTTAAATTGTATTGATATACGGAGCATTAGTTAAAACTGTTTTTGTAACATTTTGGGGTGTTAAGTAGCTTGGTATGGTACTTTTCATTCTAAAATCTCATATTGAGAACACTTGCAATGTCAACTTGTTTCAGTCATTTATAGCTTTCTTTCATTCCATTTTCTAAAAAAACATCTAATGCCTGAAAGAATTCCTTAGAAACATCACTTAAATCAATTTTGATGAGGTTTTAATTTTAAGCACTAAGGAAGCATAAACCATTAAACTCATCTAGAAAAGAGGCTTTGTTGGGGTTAATGTTAAAAATAACCCTTTTAGTCTCTTCATAAGGTATAAGTTTACATAAGTGTTTATTTTTCAACAATAATTGATTAGGAAAATCTCCATTAGAAGAATTTTAGGTTATGATAAGTTTTACACAATGATGAAATTTCATTTCTCTACAAATTATACTCTCTCAACCAAGACCAAAAGTTTTTGGAATTTGGCCCCCAACATTATAATTTTAAACATATTCTTATACAAACTTATAAACTTAGGCTTCTATGATCTAAACAAGAAATAGCCCCTTTTTGTTGAATATTGACAATATTCCCCTTGAATATTGGACAATTAGAGGATTAAGCCATTTGGCTAGATTTATAAGTAAGACATTATGTCTAGATGATGCAATAACAATCGTAAAAATATTTAGATGTTCTTAAGTTTGTTTGCTAATTAGAATTAACAAGGAACTTCCAAAAACATCCCATTATTAAAACTTGATGAAGCAAATAATCTCTTTTAAGACAATGTCATTGTCACCTATACTTAGAGGCTTAACAAAGCTCATCAAAAGAAAGTAAAAAAAATAAACAAGTAAGCGATTTCAAACATATGAATATTTGAAACTTATACATCTAGATGCCAACATAAAGCTTATCAATAATGCCACTACTGCTGATTCTTTTTAAAAGGACAAGGAACTTTTAAAGAGGATCTTCTTATAACCAAATTTGGAAATGATAGCAATATAATGGATTAACATTAAATTCAAGAAGTGGATTCCATTAAGCAGTCATTATTCCTTAACTCTTCTTTTTCGCATAATAATAGTGAGGATATCACAATGGAAAATGAAGAAGCTTATAAACCTCAGACATCCATAAGAGAAATATGGAGTTTTGATAAAATTTCATTACAAAGGTATGGATGTATCTCAACTACTTAAGAACTAATAGGCTCATTAATGAGAACTCTGGGGAATTTAATAAGTAAGTCCTCTAACGACGTTTGTTCAAATAATAGCTTTCAAAGAGTCACAAAAAAAAACTCCAAAAGGAAGAAAAAAATACCCAAACTATCCTTAAATAACTATCTTAGTTTGGAATGAGAAAAGGCTTAACATACTTATTAAATAACAAATGGTGTTTGATTATATTAAGAATTCTAAACCTTTTCTTATAGGGATTTTGTAAATAAAAATCAAGGATAGTAATTGTAAAAACTTAAGTTTCCTTAATGAGATATTGGTCTACATAAAAAATAATCATTTTCTTTAAAATGGAAGATTATTAGTGGCATATGATTCAAGTGATGTGGATGCTACACCTATAATTATAAAGGAACAACTTATTCATCTACTTATTAGAATGAAACATTTGATTGTAAATATCTATGTTTCATTTGTTTATGCTTTTATTTAAAACTTTGAGATAATTTCATTATGGAACAAACTTAAACAGATTTGTGGAAATATGAATAAACCTCTGATAATTATAAGAGAATTTAATAATATGATCCACTCTGTAGTTGATTTTAAGGAGTCGCATTGATGAAATCAATAAATTTGCTAGTGGATCTCCCTTTACCTCCCCAGCTAAATCCACTCTAGCTTCATGTCCATTCCTCAAACTACCTCAGCTTAATTGGGGGCATTTTAGTTATTATGATCATACTTTACCTTTCTTACCATTTTATAATGGTTTTCAAACTTTGAAGTAGTTAAGCTTTTGTTTTGCCATTTCAAGATATTGTCTTAACCTATTCCCCCTTTGAAACCTATAATGAAGCAAGAGGATCTTCCTACCCTTGAGTACCTACACCTACTCTATCCTCTATGAAGAAGCTAAGGAATGCAACTGAAAGGGATCATCTCTCTAATAGCAAACTAGTTTCATAAGGAAGCTCTAAACTTTAAGTTGACATCCTTTCCACCCGATGATAAAGGAAATGTGGTAGATCCCCCCTTGGGGGTATTGAAACAAGGTGCCAATAGGTGGAGATGCTCCTTGGTAGGATACTTTATTGACAAAAGTCCTCCTTTTCCACTGGTCAAGAAATGGTTTGAAACTAAAAAGGTGGATTATAGTCTAAACAAGGTGTTCATAAGTCAAGATGATTTCTTCATCTTCATCTTTACCTCAAATCAAAATGCTAATATGATCTTGTAGCTTGGAATTTGGCACTACTCAAACAAGCCTTTCCCACTGCAAGTATGGAAACATGTAATGGAACTAGAGATTAAAAAGATCTAACAAGTTTCAATGTAGGCCAACTTTCACAACATTCCACTGGAGTATTGCAATTCCATAGGGTTGGGTTATCTTGCTAGCTCATTTGGAAAAAT
Source organism: Erythroxylum acuminatum (assembly GCA_026284645.1). Lineage (NCBI taxonomy): Eukaryota > Viridiplantae > Streptophyta > Magnoliopsida > Malpighiales > Erythroxylaceae > Erythroxylum > Erythroxylum acuminatum. Next base: position 3,126,009 of record JANKOD010000009.1, on the reverse strand, counting down.
AATTTGCTTAGTTAAAAATAGTCATAAATGGGAAGGATTGGGTATGTGTGTGTCTATATTAAAGTAAATGTTCACAAGCCTTTCCTTAAGCTATGGAGAGAGACTACAAATTGTTCAAATGATACTGAACCATATGACAAGATACTAGATTAACCATATTTCACTTATAAAGACCATCTTAAAGAAATTGACAAAAAGATTGAAGGAATTCATATAGGGTGGACCCAACTCAAGTAGTAAGAAAGCAAAGGTAAGTTGGGAAGTGTTACATTAAGCTAAGAAGCAAGGTAGTTAAAGATATGCTCAGCTAAACTATAAGACAACATCAACTTAACAAAGAAGTTGCAGACAAACTATCACTCAACATCAAAGCAACATGGCATCTGGAATGAGAGTGTTATAAATGACAAAACCGAATAGCTAAACATTTGTATGTATTACAAAGTAGTTGGGAGTATGTTCTTTGATGTTCTTGTTGTTAAACATTGGATTGTAACTGGCCAAGGTTGAGCATTGTTCTCTTCAATATATTTTATTACTTTTTTTATAAAAAAGTTGAAGCTTTTTAATCTCTCATTTGCTAATATTCTATTACTGTTTTGTAAGGCGAATGCTCCCTCTATTTCCAACTCAGGAAACTTCATTAATCAGTTCAATAAGTTTTTAGAGTGGAATTCAATGTAGATAAAAGCATCATAATGCTATTCAAGGATGCTAAACCATTGTTACATGAACTAGATACCATCTCCAAAATGAAAGTAGCTTAACCCCCCTTCACCTATTTAGGAGTGCCTATCACAACTTCCAATCCATACTATAAAGATTGCATACCCTTATTTAAATAAATTGAAAGGAAGTTAAGAACTTTGTATAATCGGGAGCTAAGTTATATTGGTAGGATCTAATTGGTAAAAGCAATACTATATAATATGTATAATTACTAGATCTTATACTTAATTATACTTAAGAAGATGGCCAACGACATAAAGAATCTCTTGAGGAACTTTCGATGGAATTGTTATCCACATAAAAACTCAAGTGAAAAGATATTCTAGAAAGACAAATGTTGCTCCAAGAAGTAACATGGATGAGGGTTCATCACAATATATGTCATCTAGAATTTTGCACACAAAAATAATGCCAAAGCTTCTAGGAAGTGAAATGCAATAAAAACTTATCGTAGACTTAGATCAACCTATTAAAGCTGAGAGTAGCTCATGCATTTAAGTGATTTATTGGAAATAGGAAAAGCACCAACATTTGGTTTGATAATTGGAGAAACCTATCCTATATATATGCATTCTAACCTATGCCATCTGAAATATATACTAAAACCCTAAGCCAATGTAAGTGATCTTATAATTGATTAGAAATAAAGCATCAAATTGAGAGGTTTTGAATGTCTAGTAAGTGCTCTCTGAAAACAGACTCGAGGAAGATATAAAGGATAAAGTAATCTAGGCTCCCCATACATTAGGGAAGTTCTCCAATATGTTTGTTAGGAAGTTATTTATGGCTCAAATATCTTAGAAACAATGGCATAGGATACCTTGGCTTCCTAGAAATAATCCTCGATATTGTTGGGCCCCGATTTCTTTTTCATAATCAATAAGTATGGTGAAATTATTTTGAGGTTTTAGTTTGATAAGTTTGAATTTGGTTGGAATAAATTGAGGATTTTAATTGCTTATGTTAAGAAATATTAAATGAAGAGATTTAGTGAAATTCGATTTGTTGAGAAATTATTATTTTGTGATGCATTGTTAGTATTAAAAGAATTATCTGAATTGAGGGTCCTACGAATGTAGGTGATTGAGATTAAATGGGGGATTATTTAATTAGAGCTTGTAAGGATTATAGAAATTAAATTGAAGGAATTTAGTGAAATTAGAGTGTATTTTAATAAGGTGTTTGAAAGAGCAAATTAGGAAGTTAGTATATGGTTTTAAGGTTTAGGTAAATTAAGTGGGCTTGTAGCCTTTGACATATCTTTTACATGAAGAAGAATGGAAGCTCTGGGCTTTGTAGTCCATTTAAATAGCAATTAAATGAGAAAGATGGAAACTAGGTGATCTTGGGTTTGGAGTCTTGGGCTTAAGCATTAAGTTAGTTAAGTAAAGACAATTCAAGATTTAAGTTGTAGGTGAAGACTTATGAAATGAAGGGGAAAATTGGAAGTTGGGCTTTTAGCCCTTTTCTATATCATAAATGAAGAAGAAATAAATCAAGGAAAGAGTGAAAGAAGCAATTGGGCTAGGGCCCATTTAAATGGCAACTAATTGAGAATGAAGGAAAAACAAAGGAAAAATGTATAAGGTTTAAGGAGTTGTCGTTTTAGGTGGAGGCTTACAAAAACAATAAAAAGAAAGAAAGTATTTAGGCTTGGCCCATGAAAGTGTAAAGGAAAAATAAAAAGGGAATGAGGGAAAGTTGTCAATTGGGCTAGAGCCCATTTACGTGGAAGTGAAATGAGTAGTAAGGAATCAAAATAAAAAGAAAAGAAGGAAGATTATGCATTGTCGTTTTAAGCTAGGTTTTTAAGTTAGAAAGGGAATTCCTTTAGTCTTTTAAGCTAACTTTCGTCAACTCACAAAATAAAGAGAGGAAGAGAAGACTCACGAAACATAACAAAGAAGAGAAGTAGAAGGAGACTTTCGGCCATGATAGGAGAAGAAAGAAGCTCACGAAAATTCCAAAGGAGAAGAAGATATGGTGATTTCGGCCAAGCAAGAAGAAGAGGTAAGTGATTTAAACCCTTAGAAAGAGAAGTCTACGAAAACTAGAGAAAGAAAAGAGAGAGGGAAAGATTCGGTTGAAGAAGAAGAAGAAGAAGAAGAGTTGGGCTTGTGGATTCCTTGCTTTAGTTAGGTGATTCTAAAGGTTTCTTGAAGAAGAAAGAGGAAGAGGAAGACTTGATGGAAGCAAATCAGAATTCGTGGGTTTCTTCTAGGTAAGGGGAATTTCGAAATTTGTTGGCTATTTAGATAGGTTGTGATGCTAATGGTTTAGATAAGGTTTGGGTAAGGTTAGATGGAATAAATTTCATGTTTTCCCTTTCCGTAAAATTTTCCAGCATTGTTCTCTTTTGTTAATTAGGGTTTTATTGTGAGAGTTTTGCCTTTTTGCTTAAACATGGTGGTTTGAAGAGTGAATATGAAGGAAAGGGAAGGTTAGGTTAGTTGAAATGGAAGTTTTTCCATTCTTGGGAAAATTTCAGCATTGGTATCATTTGTTAATTCATGGTTTTTGGTTTTGTTAATTCATGATCTTGCTTAGAAAGGAAGGTTTAAGAAGTTTCGTTAAGAGTAAAAGCAAAAATCTGATTT
>JANKOD010000009.1:3108082-3119196 GCA_026284645.1 Erythroxylum acuminatum | reverse complement strand
TTAGAATTTTTAGCATATCTTGAGCTATAGAGCTCCGATTTAGGTGATTCTTGGTTCTACATAAACTAGAGACCGAGAGCTACCATTTTCAAAGGTCAATTTTAATTTTTGTGATCTTTGTTTGTTGGCTTGCCTTTGGGCTTGAGATGTTAGATAGTGAGGGCTAGTCTTTGAGGGTTAAAGAGTTTAGAACCCACTTATATTTATGTGCTTCGATTCCGAATCGATCGTTGGGCTTCGGTAACGGGGCCCAATAGAATGAATATAATAACTTTTTGAATAATGTTGCTTCAAGTTCTTTCTAAGGTAACATAATAGTTTCAACCTATAGCAACAATGTTGAATATTATTTGCAACAATTTAATTCTTTATATGGCAATAAAGTGAACTTTTTTATAGAACAATTTGTAACAACAAAAGCAACAGTTTATTCCTTCATTACCAATAATATGTTAATGTAAACTTAAACTCTTGTCATTAAGTAGGCAACATCTATATATATATATATATATATATATAAAGTAGTACATATACATTAATGTATGTCTTAATTACATACGTACTATCAAATGTAAACAACCAAAAAGCTACATTTATATATGTTATATAGTCTATAAGGACTTGTAAAATTCAACCTTTAACATATTCACAGTACAAAAGCAAAATTTCACTAGCTAAAACATTAACCTATATTATCCTCCTCCATTTCATATAGAATATAAGTGAATTAATCTAAATACTAAACAAAACCAATATGTATGGGCACTCCAAAATCCTTCACCAAGTGCCTCCTTATCCACTCCTAATCATCACCTTCCTAAAAAAAAGGAAGAAAAAGAAACAAGAAGTATATTATAATTGTAAAACAATTGTGCTTATAAACAGGTTGAGATATCTAAAAAAGAAATACTAACTACTTTATTGTGACCTCAGTTTAATCAAAACAAATAATATAGTCCAAAAAATATTGGTACAATAATTCAATTCTTTTTATGAAAAAATTCAGAAAGCATGAACATAAGAAATTAATCTCAACAAAAAAGATAATAAGATGATGTACAACAATAGTGAATTAAGAAAATTTGTCAACTGATATTCCTCATGTTAATACGGTTTGGAGGAATAGAAGATTCATTTCTTGATTGACTGGGAGCAAAGTGAGCAATGAGAATTAAAGTGAGCAAAAGGAGGGCATCTATTCACTCATAATTAATAAGTAATGAGAATTATAAGACTAAAAAAATAGGAAAAGGAACAATAAAAGAGAGGGAGAGAGAAATAGAGAGAAATGGTTTTTTGAAAATGTACTTCAAAATTCTCAAAATCAATATCATCAAGGACTTCCTTTAAAAGTTATAGTGCTTTACTCGCCTTCTAAATAATACTACAAGAAAAACTACAGACTTGAAAATGGAAATTTTAGTAAGCAGAACTACAAACTAAATACAACTATTTAATACTCTAACTAACTGTTATATAAGTACATAAAGAATAAACCTACAATGTAGACTATTTAGAAATTTTGAGAAAGGAAAAATTAAGCCAACAAGAGCTATAAAGAGGGGATAAAAGGCTTTAACTTTTTGCAACAAGGAACATATCTTACAAGCAGCAATTGCAGCAAAGAAAGCTGTGTCATTTCGTACGCTAGATATTATTATATCCAGAAAGTTTGTATGATGGGAAAACATGGCCTAAGGGTGGAATACAAATTGCACGTCATAAGTGCGCCATGTACTAATTAAGTGTAACAAATTTTTAATATGGCTTCATTGTTTGTTTACTTGTTTGCTATATTTATTCATTCCTACAACTTTGTGGTGTATTTAAAAGATGATATGACAAGAATGCTTAACACTCATAAATTTCAAGAGGATGAAGATGCTTAGCAAAAATTAACGGTTTGAAGTACCTCAAAGTAATAAATAATTAATATTTTATATCCATGTAAAACTCACGTATATTTATCTAGAACCAATTAAGCAACAATTATGAAAGAAGATGTTTGATTTTCGCATACTACAGTATTTGAGTTTCTATTGAAATATCTAGAAGCTTAATTAGAGTATTGGCAAGTCTTGCTAGAAATGGTAAGTTAAATATGTGTAATTATAATATGAGAAAGTCATTTAAGACAAGATACCTAGATTCAGGAACAACTTCAGGCCCTAGTTGTGGAGTAATAGACTCGTGTAAAGATAACAATTTTCCAATTAAGTGTCCTTTTATGATTTCCATTTCATGTAGGACTACAAGCCAGGATGTTAGGTGGCTTTGGAACTTCAGATGGACTTTGAGGAAATCGTACTCCTGCACCCTTCAGTATAATAAGACACAAGTTAATTTGAAAAGTTAAGAGATTGCACTATAACTATGCTATTAATACATATGATCCATGAAAACATCCAAGTTAATGAAAAATATAACCTTAATTAGCTACACATTTCTCTTAAAAAGGGAATACAAGTGTAGTTTGAATGAAATTCACGTCATCTAATCAAAATGATCAAATTCATTGTAGTAGATCTTTACTTTCAATAATAAGGAATTTACCCTTTTATGATATATTTTACACTTTGCCCAAACTAAATATAGATTGCAACATAATGCCAATAACTATAATCAAATTGTTAATTACTTTTAGGATTATGCCATATACAAAGTATTAACATTGTTGGTTAAATATCAGACAAATTAAGCATCAAACGATATCAACACCATGAGTTGGGAGTTTAGATATGTTGTAGAAGATATTATTCACTCCCATAGCCACCAAATACATGACATTTATATTTCCTTCCACATTATTTTTTATTATGTTGTATTGCTTAAGCAATCCAAAGAAATAATGTCAAATTGATGCATACATTACCATTAATTTACAATATGTAGAGTAATATTGAGGAAATTTTCCTGTTGCACCTCTAATAGATGTTTGTATGGCATAAAGAAGAAGAAATATCCTCTTTCATACTAGTAAGTCTGTTTGAGAGTTTAAAAAAAAAGAAAGAAATACAACAATATTTTCATAAGATGAGACATTGTAACGAATTTCGTTCCGTACCAGTTAGAAAATGGTACAAAATAAGATGTTTTGGTACTGGTTTAAATACCGGCCTGTTTCGCCTAATACCGGCCAGTATCGCTGGCATTTGCAATATCGGCCTATACTAGCCTGTTTCATTTAATACCGGCCGGTACTGCTGGTAGTTGCAATACCGACCATATATTGGCCAACATCAAAAATTTTTAAAAAAATTATGAGCATTTTTTAAAAAAAATGAAAATTTTTAAAAAAACCTCCCTTTCCCCTAACCGACAAGACTACCTTCTTCTCCTCTCTTTATTTTTTCTCTCGCACTCTCACTCTCTCTCTTCTTCATCATCATCTCTTTTTATTATTAATAATATAATATTTAAATTCATATAGTGAATAATAGTTGTATTTTTCTATAAAGATTAATTAAAAATCTGTTAAAATGAAAATTAAGAGGCCCAAAATTTTTGTATTTCTTTTTAAAATTGTTAATATAAATATAACAATATTTTATTATTAATAACAATTACATATTAAGATAAAATATATTTTTATTATTGAAAATTAAATATTACAATAAAAATATGTTTTATTATTGATAACAATTTTTTATTTGATATTTTATGTAATTATTATTTATTATATGATAAAATTGTAATATTTCAAATACTTTGTATTGTTCTTAATTTTATATTTCTATGATGATAAACTAATCTTTTTCATATTAATTGTGGTTATTATTTATATGTAGAATATGTAAAAATAATATTAAGAAAAATAAATAAATTGTTATTATTTTAAATTTATATTATTATGATTTTTTTAGAAAAGGTTGGTTTAAATTATATAGTACAATATTGAAAGATTATTTTGCAATTTTAAAATAAATTTAGGGACTATCTTATAAATTTAAAAAATTGCCCGAAGTAATACCTAGTATTAACCAGTATCGGTATAATACCGTACTAAAATCTAATCAGATACAAAATTTGGCACGATATTTGTAACATTACATGTGGGTCATTACTGAGAGTAAATGACCTTTAATATATACGGTGACTTATATAGAATTGCACTTTCTTTCTTTTTTTTAAAGAGGGAACATAAAGATTACATAATAAGACGTGGGAAACAGATTTTCGACATATCCTCTAGTAGAATAAAATGACACCCAATGGGTGTAGTATCTAAATAAGCAATTCCCAACCCCAAATGTTCCGCATAGTTTGCTAGTCAGTCAGCACATCTGCTACTCTTGCGATAGATATGTCGATGCACGATCGTTCACTTCCGAGTAAATAGTTCTTTAATTCCCTGAACTATGGGATTGGAAATCATCGATCGTCTCGCCGAGGAATAAAGGAGGTTGATTGTCGCTATCGAGTCCACTTCGAGTTTGATCTAGCGATAACCGAGGCTTCACACGAGCGTGAGCCTTGTAAATACTCCCCAGAGTTTCGCAGACACCGGTGAGCACCAGTCAAGATTCTAGACGAAACCTCCAAGCCAATTGCCTGTACTGTCCCGTAGGATACTTCCCGCTGTTGCTGAGGAGGAGGAAGGTTTGCAAGCGCCATCCATGTTTAACTGACCCACCCTATGTGAGGTTTACACCATCCTACAAGTTGTTCGTGCTGAGGGCGCTGTCCCGTAACAGCTATGCTTTGCCAAGCGACTGGGCTTTGACGCAGTCTCTCACTGTATGCAGCGCGAATTCTTCAAGACCATAGTGATAACGAGATCCATTTGTAGTGAGGTTCCTAAGAACACGATGTTGGTTAGTAAGTAGCCAATCGTGTGCTAGGAGCCAGAGGAAGGATCGAATGCACTGAGGGCCTTCCCATTGCTAGATGACCTTCCAAATTCCATCAATCACGGAGGCTTCATTCTCTATTAGCATGGAGTAAGTGGAAGCTACTGTGAATTGACCGGAATTAGAAATGTCCCAAATTAACTTATCCTTTCCGAGGTAGGGCTTCGGGGGGAAAGTTCCTGCGATTAATCTGCAAACTGACGTTGGGAGGCAAGCTTGAAGTGCATCCTAGTTTCAATTGCCATCAATGTCCACAAAATGATTGACACGTAGGGTACACGATTGAGCAGGAATTGGGGTGGTTGCGTGGGTGAGAAGAGGTCCCACTCCCGCAACCATGGGTCCATCCAGAATCTAATCCTAGCGCCATCCCCAATCATCCATTTTATGCCCTGGAACACCAGGGGCCAAGTATTTTTATGATCTGGAGCTCTTCAGACCATGGAGCCACCATTTGTGTCAATAGAGGTAGGGAGGTTACTAACATCAAAATTATACTTCGCTGAGAGTACTTTTACCCAAAAAGCGTTAGGTTTGGAAATTAGAGTCCATCCTAATTTTGTTAAAAAGGCATCATTGGTTTCTTGAACTTTCCGAATACCTAGACCCCCCATCTCTTTAGGTTTACACACATCTTCCCAATGAACCTTGCACATTTCACAATAAACAAGTGTATGCGAAGGCCCAAAGTGTAGTTGAAATAGGCCGCTAGCTGACTGTCCCAACGTTACGTTGAACTATGACGTCCAAATACATAAATGATATATATATATATATATCAAAGTATAAGATTAATATAAAGTACAAATTTAATAGTGTTTATTGTTATCATTATCATTATCATTATATTATTTTTATTAACACTTAATCACTAAAATTTCTGTTAGAACTAGAAGTTCATGATAGTTGTTTGTTTATTAAATTTCTATTTTAATTTAACTAGAACTTATTTTGTGAGTTTTTGTTTGTTATGGTTTCTTAACTATATTTGGTTTTTTTATTAGGTATATTTTTAAATAATGCCATGAAGTAAGTTTTAGGCATATCTTGAATGATTATAACTAAAATATTCTTAAGTTTTGTTATTTATTGAATTCTTATTACGTGTAACTCTACTATAACTTTGTCCTAATCACATATAAGTTCAAAGGTTAATTACAAAATTGAGAAGATTTTAAACACATCTAAATACTCATTTATATGTAGTTATCTAATTAAACGTACGTGAGAGAGGTAAGGACTAGTTATTCAAGAAAAAAAAGTGAATGTTAAATAAATGATCAAATGGATTTTTTATTTAGATAATATATATATATACACACACACAATAATGAGATATGAAATATATATGACTTTGAGAATGAGTTTTTTTTAATTTGAAATAATTTTCATTAACTATAGTTTAACTATTTACAACATTACAATGAGTTCGTCCCGTAGGAAAAATCACTAAAAACATCATTATATAGGATTAAGTCAAATATACAAAATAAATAGGTCAAGCATAGTAGCAAAAATTTACAAATTCCATCTTAGCTTCATTGTTGTTAACAATTCATTAGTTGCTTCCTAATTTGTTATGGCAAGAGCTTTGATTTCGTTAATAATGTTTGTTGCCAATTGATATTTTTTTATCTCCTCCCTAAAGTAAATTCTTCTATTTCGCTCCCTCCATATGTTATATGTTGTAGTTATGAAAGCTACCTTAAACAACTACCCATCCTTCTTTTGTTGCTTGGAGATTCAAATGATCTAATTCAGCATTGCATTCTACTCTTAAGAAGTGCAATAAGCTTCTAAGTTATGTAGTATTTGGCTCCACACTGCTTTCGAATTTGCATAATTGAAGAAAAGGTGGTTCCTACCTTCAGTTGATAGCTTGCATAGCATACAAGTTGGATCAAAACTACCATGCTATCTATTTTTGGTACTTAGTCAATCTTTTATGTCTAAGTAAGTGATCATTGAGGCCCTGAGGCTTAGATTGTTCTTCTAAAGAAGTTGGGATAGTACCACTTGACATTCAACTTGGAAGATACTATAATAGGATTTGTTAGTGACTAATCATGTGGTATTAGGTTTCCATACAATCTTATCCTCATTACAGCTACTACTGATCACTAGGAAGTATTAAAGGATCTAATCAAAAGCTCTAAAGTTACCAATCCATCCCCCTTCAGTAATGAATGATGAGACTCTAGCAGTGAGAGGGATTTGGCTTCTAAGATGTGCTAATTCATTCCTCTGAATTAATGAACTGGATTCAGTCCAAACAACTATATGTTGCCTCCCTTTCCCAATTTCTAATCAATCCATGGGTAAATGAACTCGTGAAGCTTTAGCATCTGTGTGAGAACCCAAGAACAACCCCTAATCATTAGCATCTGCCAGAAACTGTGAGTGTTGAGGTATGTTTCATGGATCCACTTGATCCAAACAACATTTTTGTCAGCATGGGGTCTCCATATTTCTTGCAAAGCAGTACCTTTTGCATGATTGAGGCAGAGATAATGCCCAAACCTCCATGGTTTTTCATAATTGTAACTTCATTCCACTTTACTTTTGTCTTCTTTGCATTGTCCATCGAACCAAACCAAAGGAAAGCTTTGATTGTTCTGTCAAGCTCCTTGATCACCCTTTTAGGAAGAATCAGATGGTTGATCCAATGAACGTGTATGTTGCCTAGAATCAAAATTATTACAGTAACTTTAGCTGTCATAGATAGAAATCTGTTTTGCCTATCAAGTATTCTAGATTTGTATTTCTCTAAGAGAGGAATGCAATTAACATATTTGAGTTTAACATAAGAAATTGGAACTCCCGAATATTTAAAGGGAAGTGTGTGTAACTCCATTCTCAGTGATCTTGCAAGTTTAGCGGGATTTTGGGCATCTAAGGAGTAGTAGAAGCAACTCTTGTGACTATTAGCTTTTAGTCTAGAGAATCTACTTAATATGTTATGAAAAATGTTGACAGAGAACTCATCAGCTCCAAACAAAAGCAGCAAGTCATCAGTAAACATCAGGTGAGTAAGTTTTTGAGTTTTACATTTGTAATGATATTGAATATATCATTATACACTATCAACTTCTCAAGAATTCTAGATAATCCTTCGATAACCAAAATAAAGATGTAATGGAATAGATGGTTTCCTTGCCTAATCCTTCTTGCACAGTTCAATGACTTAGTTAGAACACTATTAACAAGAATGCTGCCAGATGAAGTTTGAAGACACATCATGATTCAATTATTGAACTGTACGGGAAATTCCATACAATTATATGTTTATTTATATATATATAAACGATGGCAACATGTCAAGAAATTGGAAGTTGAATGTTGAATTAAAATTCGTAAGGGGAACAATTGAACTATTCAATAATGAGTCTACCTCGTTTTCTCTCGAGTGTTAGGATTGTCATGCCCTAGTGCATGCCCCATCTTGCTAGTCAAGTTTGTGTTTTTCCATTCGATTCTGTTAGAGGCCTCTTTGGGTTGGCGGTGATGGAGCCGGAGTTCAATCGATTGTCCCTTAACGACAAGGAGAATGAGAAGTTGGTGGTTCAAGCTTCTGATGTGGGAGGACTAGATATTGAATATAAGCTGAGTCTGGTGGGTCGTTTTATTGGGGAGAGAATGGTCAATTTTGAAGCTATGGAGAGGACCTTGCTGAACCTCTGGCGGCCGATTAAGGGTTCGTGTATCAAACCGATGGGAGGGAATGGTCTATATCTCTTTCAATTTTTTCATGAGGTTGATTTGAGAAAGATGGTTGCGGGTGGCCCTTGGAGTTTTAACAATTGTCTTCTGCTAATTCATCATTTACGGGAAGGTGAGAACCTAGAAGATATTGAATTCCACGCTACAGATTTCTGGGTCAGAGTTCATGATCTTCCGCCTAGTTTTGCTTCCGAAACACTAGCTCGAAACCTTGGGAATCTGATGGGTAAGTTTCTGGATTACGATTCGGGCCTTAGGAGGAGCTCGAAGATCAACTATATGCGGATTCGAGTTTGGTTCGATATCACAGAACCCCTTATGCGAACAAAGAAGATCAGAAAGGAAGGGGGTACTCCCTTTGAAGCTTCTTTCAGCTATGAACGGATCCCTCTTCTCTGCTACCTCTGTGGTATTATCAGACATAGCGATACTAACTATCCAAAGCTTACGGAGTTGCCGACGGCGGAGCTTCAACAGGGATGGAAGGAGGATATCTGCTCCGAGATACGGGCTCAAAATTGAAATCGTCCAAATCAATGGCGCCAAGATCCTTTCACTCAAGGGAACACCGAATTTAGCTCCATAAATCAGGGATTTCAAACAGGAGATAAGGCAGGAGGATCGAAGATGAAGATTCTTAATAATTACGACTATTATCCTCGGCAGTTTTCATTTCCGCCAGCACACGGGCCTTATGTTGTGGCCTCTTTGAGGATTGGGCCAGATCTTACAACCTGGCCCACCCACTTGGTCGAACCCACTACTGCAAAGGAAGTATCCGTCATGGAGGTTGATGACTCGAAAAAGCGTCTGCGCCCGTCTTCAACCACGCTGAATCATAATGATGGGGACACAGATGGTGGCGCCTCTGCTTTGTCGTTAAGTGCTATAGCTCCAATTTCAACTCAATCGGCCGGTCTCTTTTATGAGACCCGCCGCTCACCATGAATTGCATTGCGTGGAACTGCCAAGGCTTGGGCAATCCTCATGCAGTCACGGCGTTACAGGATATTGTTCGACATCATAGGCCTTCTTTTCTTTTTCTTTGTGAGACTCTTGCTTCCTCTGCTAGAATGGAGGAGATTCGTGTTAGGTTAAAGTTTGATTGTTGTTTCTTTGTAGACCGAATCGGTCGCAGTGGAGGTCTCGCCCTCCTTTGGCATTCTAATAAAGATGTTTCTGTTTTGGGTTACTCTAGCAACCACATTGATGTAGAGATTGTGTTGTTAGATAAATTTAGATGGAGGTTTACTGGTTTTTATGGCTTTCCTGAGAGGCACCGAAAGCGTTCCAGCTGGGCGCTCCTGAGATCATTGTCTCGGCTTTCTTCTCTTCCGTGGGTCTGTATGGGGGATTTTAATAACTTAATGAATGATTCTGAGAAATTTAGTGGTTATGAGTATCCTAGCGCTCTCTTAGATGGGTTTCAGGATTGTATTGTGGATTGCAATTTGATCGAAGTGCCTTTCACTGGTTGTGGTTTTACTTGGGAGCGTGGGCAGGGTTCGAATGCTTTTGTTATGGAGTATCTGGACAGAGCTTTTGTTTCAGCTGCCTGGGTCGATCATTTCACCTATCATAAGCTGTTCAGCCTTATCAGTCCATAATCGGACCATAATCCCATAAAGCTTTATGCGAATATTGGCTTTTCTGTGAAGAAGCTTAGCAGATTTAAATTTGAGAATAAATGGTTAACCGAAACTGGGTTTATGGAAGTTGTTTTTGGGGTTGGACGAGCTGTGTTAATCCTAGCATTTTGGCAAAAATTTCCGCCTGTATTGAATCATTTATTGAATGGAATAAGGCGTTGGGTTCCTCGACTATGGGTCAGATTGAGGAAGTTAAAAAACAGATGGACTTTTTGCATAATACAAATGTAGCTAACCTAGCCTTGTTGACTCTTAAGTCCGAACTGTTCAATTTGTTAGCCCAAGAGGCTATTTGTTGGAAACAATGGTCTAAAATTTTCTGGCTAAATCACGGTGAGGTGAATGGAAAATTTTTTCACGCTCTGCTTTGGAGGATGACTCTGACAATTTATGCTCGGACTATGATACTATGGCGACCATTGGTATGGAATATTTTACAAACCTATTTGCCACTCCTATTGGAAGTCATAACTTTGATGAGTTTTCTTGTATTAATTCTGTGGTGAGTGATCGTGACAATGCTCAGCTTCTAGCTCCTTTTACCCAGGCAGAGTTTAAGAAAGTGATATTTGACATGCACCCTGATAAAGCACCTGGCCTAAATGGCATGAATCCGACATTTTTCCAAAAGTTTTGGGATATTATTGGTGGTGATATTTTTACTCAAAGTTGTGAGTGGCTTGATAAGTGAGACTTTCTTGAGGGGTTAAATAATACTACTATTGTACTTGTTCCAAAAAAGGATAATGCGAGTAGTATGACAGATTTGAGGCCTATTGCTTTGTGTAATGTGCTTTATAAGATTATCGCCAAGGTTCTTGCTAACAGGCTCAAGTGCATTTTGCCCAGAATTATTTCTCCCATGCAATCGGCATTTGTTCTGGGTCGTTTAATT
>JANKOD010000009.1:3090202-3100915 GCA_026284645.1 Erythroxylum acuminatum | reverse complement strand
TAATTAATTAATTAGTTATAATATTTTAATTAATAAATGAATTATATTTTAATTAATTATATTGCAATTAATTAATTAATAACAATATTTTAATTAATGAATAATTATATTTTAATTAGTTATATTTTAATTAATTATAATATTTTGATTAATTATTATGTAATTAAATAATAATAATAATACTTTAATTAATTATATTGTAATTATTTAATTAATTACAATATTTTAATTAACGAATAATTACATTTTATTTGGTTAACAAATGAGTTTTATTCCTCTACTAAATGGAAGGTATGGAGGATTCCCAAAAATGAGATATCAAACTATTATCCCTGGTATGATAATCAGCAACCAACCACTCACTTTTCATTCCTTACGTATTAACTCCTTCCCAAATCCATCAACCAAGCACCCCCCTAAGCCTTGAAAGAATTGATGCATTTGTTGGATAGAAACGGAACCTTGAATCTAATGATTTAGAACAAAATATAACCTAATTTTGTTGGGTAAATATTAGGTTATGGAGTACAAAACTTTAATTTTTCCATATTTATTATCCATTTTGATTGATTTATTTATTTAAAAAACTTAAGAGCATAATAATTAAGTTTATACAGTGCTGCATTCTTTTTGTGTCTGCAAGTAGCTTCGTAGAAGTGGAACAACTTACCTATCATGGGTCAACCTATAGCAGCCACCCTCAAATACCTAAGTATCCTAATTTTAGACAAAAAGATCAATAGCAAGGACTTTCTACCTATATTTGATGCCATCTATAACAGAATTAAAAGTTAGAACAATCAATTTCTATTGTATGCAAGAAGACTACAGTTGATACACTCCATATGCATCAACCTCCATATCCACAAGTATTACCTCTCAAGCAAATCAAGCCTAGTAAAGATTCCCTAGAAACTTCCTAAGGACTGGGAAAGAGGATGATGTATAAAAAAAATAAAATGGTATAAAGTTTTCACTCCAAAAGAAGTAGGGGATTAGAAATCAAATATATTAGAGAAATGAATAAGATTCTATTGGTAAAGAAGATATATTTTTTACAAATAAAATAAGTGTATTGAATTATAAAAAGGTGGACAAAACAAAAGGCACAACCCGGTAATTGGTTCTTTTAGGATAACATATAAAACAAAAGCACATACAACCATTATAGCCTATAGAGAATCGAAACCACATTATAAGCTCTATGCGTGGAGTACAAGATTAGAGAATGTGGCTTCCTGCTAATAGATAATCATTATTTCTCTTATCTTGAACAAAATGTTAGAGTTGAGATGTCTTAATTCTATGTGTTCACTTGCAAATCTCCTTCCATTCCTCTCCTTCCATGTTTCATACACAATGGTAGCAAAAGATAGCTTAACAAGTAGCATATCATTCTTAGGGAGTGTGGTTGAGGACAATTCATTTATAATATTAGTCCACTCCAAGCTTCTGCATGTAAAGTTACTTAAGCCAGCTGAATTGTTCTCCAAATTTCTCTAATGTAGCTTCATTTTAAGAATAGATGGTTGTTGTATTCCTCATCTTGATTGCAAACTCCTAACTAGTGTGCTCAACCTATTCAGCATGGTGAGCTACATAATGAATGCCAATCTTGGTATATGACCTTTGTACCAGATGATTCCAAACCAATATGCTTTAGGTCTTTATTGACTAAAAATCTAATAATATGATTTGTTTGTGAACAAACCAGAGCTATGTCTTATCTAGATAAACTTGTCTTCTTATAGATGCATATTTGACTATATTTATACACCCACATTTGATGTATTTTGCTTGATATTTTATAGTTTTATTGTATTTTTGGTACTTAATTCGCTTCAAGTGCATTTATAGGATATAATTGACTTCATGGACAAAAAAGAGAAGAATTCAGATGAAAATGTGACGTAAAACGAAGTTTTAAAGCAAATTAGAGATACAAGGTGATGTTTGTACCTATGTAAGTCTCAGAGCTCGTGTAAAATCACAAATTTTGGAGTTTTTAAATATACACAGTCTCTCACACGCCCATAGACTGTGTATGTCCCAAAAACCCTAAAATTTACTATAAAAGGATGTGAGTGGAGGTAAATGAGAAAGAGCCAATTTTTTGAGTAGATGTAGAAAACTTACAAAAGGGACAATATTGATTTAGGAATATGGAGAATGTGAAGAAATCATCAAACCTCAAACTTGCAAGAACATTCAATATAAGAGAAAGGGAGATTTAGAATTATGATTCCTTATTTTCTATTCATTTTCTATCATGTGTAACTAAACGTGTTTAGTGTTTAGGTGTAATGAACCCTAGTTGGGATAACAATATGTCTTGATTCTTTTATTTAATGAAATTATTTTAATTGATCTATTATGATTCAATTATGTGTTTTATACATGTTCTAATAAATATAGGATATTAGTGCGTGATTTAATTTCATATCATAAAGATTGAGAAATCCTAAGTATGAATAGATCTACAATAATTGAAAGGAGTTTATTGCAAACCTAGAGATCGGTTGAAATAAATCCTTTGGATTAGGATCAAACTTAATAACCGAATTCATAAATCGATAATCCAATATTAGGAACTTTAACTAGAAATATTTCGGTTAATCACCCTATGGATTAGTTGTTAGTAGTCTTAAGAGAGCTATTAGGGATGGAAATAGGCAAGAGGCTGGGTGGCTCGTGGCCCCACCTGACCACAGGCTAACTGGTTCGAGGCCTAATAGGCCACTGGGTGGGCTGGGCCAGGCCGAGCCTTCTACACTTTTTTAAAAAATTGACAAAACGATGTCGTTTTACACATTCTCTTCTAGCCACGAGCTTCAATAATCCCGGCTCAAGCCAGGGCAGTGGCTCGGTCGAGCCAAGCAGTCTTAGCTTGTGGCTCAGCACGTGACCTGACCAACCCAAGGCAAAGTCAGGCTGGGTTGGGCTAAGACTGTCATCCCTAAGAGTTATTAATATAAGATAGGAATTGTCACTATCCAATAGTCAATAAAATAATTGTATGATAAAAGGTTAATTATTTAATGGATTCATCACCTAGACACTAATCTTTATTATTGAGTTTCCTAAGCGGTTTCCTTTGTTCTTCGTTCTTTATTATTTCTTATTTTAGTTTAATAGTTTAAGTTTTATTTTCTTTATTAAAACCAACATCCAATTCGTAGGTTAGATAATATAAGAAAGGTAATTACTAGTAATCAATGTCTTTGTGGGATCGACCTGTACTTGCTTGTGTTAGCTATAGTTAGGTCATGCACTTACAGTTAATTCAAATATTAATAACATAAAAATTTATCAATCAAATTTTTGGCATCATTTTTGTGGATAATAATATTAGGAAAACCTCAATTTATTACTCTAGTAATTTTTATTTTATTTTATTCTGCTTTATTTTTGTTTTATTTTACATTATTTTAATTGTTAATTTGTTTAATTTTATTTCTTTTTCTAGACTTAGACTCTTGGTCAGTTTATGATCTGGAACACTTTTGAGAGCTTAACAGACACAGATCCATAGATTGAAAGAACATTGCATAGGAATTTCCAAAACACACAACTGTGGGAGTTTGAGCTAGATCGTCTAATAAAAGACTTGGGTGGTCAAGTAGACACTGGAAAATTGCACAATGTGGCCGACCAATCAAGAAACGTGATCGATTATGCTAGACTAGACTAAACTGGTGTAGAGTCTAGCATCGTGACACCAACTATCCAAGCTAACAACTTCAAGATAAAGTCGAGCATCATTTAGATGGTGCAACATTCAGTTCAATTCGATGAACTTATAGACGATGATTCTCACACGCATATCTTTAACTTTCTAGAGATCTGCGATACTTTTAAGATTAATGGATCTACTAATGATGCCATCAAACTACGTCTATGCCCATTCTGTTTAAGGGGGAAGGCCAAGCAATGGTTAAACTCGATGCCACACTCTTTATTGACTCCTTGGGAACAAGCGACAAAGAATTTTTTATTAAAGTACATCCCACCCACAAAGACTAAGAAATTGATGAATGACATCTCCTCATGCTCCTAAGTTGAAAGTGAATTCTTATATGATACATGGGAGAGATTCAAAGATATGTTGAGACGATGGCCACACCATCGACTACCACTGTGGATGTAGATCCAAACATTTTATAATGGCTTGAGTCAAAGCACGAGGTAGTATATAGATGCGGCAGCTGGAGGGACATTGAACAACAAATCATTAAAGGCAACCCAATATCTAATAGAGGATATGTTCATGAACAACTATCACTAGTGCTTAATTAAAGCACGAACCAATAAGCTAGTGGGAGTATATGAAGTAGACGTAGTGGCACAGTTGGCAAGCCAAGTGGAAGCCTTGAGTAGAAAACAGGTAGACTTACATTGGCTCCACAAGTTCGAGTGATACAGTGCCAGGTGTATGGGTTAGAGCACCAAGGACAAGAGTGTCAATCAGTTTAGTCCAAACATGTGGACTATTTTGGGAATGTTCCTAGACCCCTAATCCTTAATCGTTCCTTTATGGCTACTTCCAATTCAATTACAGATGTTGACAAAGGTAGGTTAAAATTAAAGGTGAGAGATGAAGAGGATATATTAAGAATCTCTAATGTCAATAATCATTCTCTTAAATTTATGGATATTATTGAAGCTAATGTGTCTTGTCATGATATTTTGCAGGACTCTGCATTTAAAGATCCACCAAAACCATCATAAATTCAAGGGAACAAGCCAAAAGCGAAACATGTTAGCAAGAGTTAAAAGTAACCTACTTGTAGGTTATGGAACTTACAGTAAGGCTACAACAATATAATTTATATAAAACACCTTGAGTTTCAAAGGTACTCAAGCTAACGACGTTAAACAAGTGCCCACATAGGAGGCAACCATGAATTAGTTTTAGTTTTCATTTAAATTTTATATTATTTTGTTCTTACTTTTATGTTAGTATAGGATTTTAGTAGAGTTCTTATGAGCTTTAAGATAGGAAATCAAGCATCATAATGATGAAAATTTGCGTAATTAATATGTAGGGTATAAGTGTTATGTGTTATAATGTTTAGTGAAAAAAAAATATATTTGAGCATATAATTTCAATTTGTACACGTTTACAAAGAGTCACATGTTCTCTCAATTCAAGGGAACAAGCTAAAAGAGAAACATGTTAGCAAGAGTTAAAGGTAGCCTACTTGCAAGTTATGGAACTTACAGTAATGCTACAACAATATAATTTATATAAGCTACCTTGAGTTTCAAAGGTACTCAAGCTAACAACGTTAAATAAGCCTTATATGGGAGGCAACCCATGAATTAGTTTTAGTTTTTGTTTAGGGTTTATATTATTTTGTTCTTATTTTTATGTTAGTATAAGATTTTAATTAAGTTCTTATAAGCTTTAAGATAGAAAATCAAGCATTATAATGATTAGAATTTACGTAATTAACATGTAGGGTATGTGTGTTATGTGTTATAATGTTTAGTGAAATTTTTTTATATTTGAGCATCTAAATTTAGATTTGCACATGTTTACAAAGAATCACATGTTCTCTCGACACGTTGGTGTACAACTACACATTTTGATACACTCCCATGTACCAAACTATGTAAATCCGTAAAAAAGTTATGATTTAGTGACACACAATCAGATACACTTGTTTAAGCATGATTAATTGGGTGTTTTGCATTATTTATCTCATTTATGCTTTAAAAAGCTAGAATTCATATTTTGGAGTTTTGTGAGATTTTTGTGATTTTACGCTTAATTATGGTTTAATAGTTGATTATTTTCATTACGCAAATAATTTCATCATTTAGTTTGACTAATTACATGTAATTTGGATGAAAATTAAACTTCAATTACGTAATTGTATGATTTTTTCTCACTAAGTGTTTAATTTTGATATTTTTGAGTTAAATTAGGTTAATTAGTTGCTTTCGATGTTAATTGACATTAGGTTTGCGTTTAATTGCATGTTAATTTTGCTTTTTTCATGAATTCAATGTTTAATTTCATCAATTGTGTGTAATTGTGAAATTAGGGTGGATCAAAATATGTAATTTAACAATTAGGTTAGCTTAGTTTCTTAATTACATTATTTCTAATTTTAATTTTGAGATTAATTAGATTGTTACTTAATTTTTAACTTATTTTATTTTATTATTTCTTTATTCACTAGAGTTAATTTATTATTTATTCTTATGTGTTTAATTTTTCGTTGTTAATTTGTTTTCATATTTAACAACATAGTGAGTATATATATATATATATACAAGTGTGGGGAAAAGTGTGTTCTTGTAATTTTTTTGCAAATTTTCTCACACTTATTTAAAGTTTCATGCACAAGGATGTGATCAAGAAAAGAAAAGGAGATTCCCAAGAAGCGAAAAAGAGGAGAAGATTCCTCAACCACAACCCAGCTCCCAGAGCGGCCAAGAATGTTATTATTCAATGCCTGGGTCTAGGAGGAACAATACCAACGGGTGAATGATAAAAAATTCAGTATCAGCAGATTCATCGACTAGGAGTTGTTGAAGTAAGTTGGTCTAGCTTAACAAGTTCGGGACCTTTTTGACGTAGGTGCATGGTCCCAACTTTTCAAAATTATGGAGCCTTCCTACAGGGAGTATACACTAGAGGTGCTCTCTATGTTTTTTTTTTTGGGAAAGAGGTAGCTATGATGGGGATTGACCTAACAAGATCTTGTTTCAGATGATGGGAGATATGTTCTAGAGGAGTTATTAGGAGTTCGCCATCAGTATGTGTTTATACGACTAGGAGTACATAGGGACGATAGAGTATAGGGCCACTAAGGATTGACTTTTCGTATGGATTATCTTCTTGGCACTTCTAGACAATGATTAGCATAGAGAATAACTATGAACCATGCAAATCCAAGGCTTCTACATTTCGACATCCTGCGCTCAAATACATTCATGGTATTTTGAGTCATAGGCAGAGCGATCGGAGTGATAGCTAGGGAGTCGTTGGAAATATGGATGTGTATTACTTATGGAGCTGAGCGAGAGGACGTAAATTTACCTAGGGCATGCACTTGCCCAGTTCATCAAGCCTCAGAGCAAAGATAGAAAGGTAGGCATAATCTATGTCGGGCTTTATATGACCAGACTAACACAACGAATGGTCTTATTTGATCGACTACCACTGATGGAAGAAATGAGTACTATAGTGGCACTTAATTTGGCAGGGATGCAACACATATGCATGGTCAACAGACGTCGGGGAATCATAGGTGACATATGCAAACTTATCGGGGAACCTGACTAGCTAGTAGTGGAGGGTGGAGATAAAGTGGAGCAACATGCAGAAGAGTAGCCACTGCCTCCTAAGACAAGAGGTGCAGCACTAGAGCTGGATAGTCCAAGAGCTCCCAAAGCTAGGGTGCAATATCTGGCTCAGTTAAAGATAACATTATTAGAGAGATGGGTGGCCCAACTTTTAGGACCTCAGCAGACTCTTCGACTTTAGTAAGTAGAGCTTCTGGAGCGAGTAGGATGGTAAGAGACTTTGGTTGTACAGCTAGGTAGGCTTGAGACTACAATTGGGTGGATGAGAGAGCTGATGCTAGATTCTTTATATATGATTTATTGAAAGGAAAAAGAATATTTTAAGCACCAGAATTAGAGATACTTATAAAGATGAGAGATTTAATTATCTATAAAGAAGAAATACAAGAAGAAGCTCTTAGTAAATACTCTTAAGTTTAAACCATAATGTCAATTGAATTTTGAAATGAGACAATTCTAACAGATTTTTTCCTTGGGAAGACTATTTTATGGAAGAAAGTATTATAACTACCAACCTCATATAACCATTGAATCTTTGATATTTGTTGAAGGATTGAATTGTTAACTTCTAGAACTACTTGTGTAATTAGAAAGGGATATTCTCTCAACTTCCTATTTTGACAAATTCAATGGATCAATATATAAAGAATATTGAGCCTCATATGTTGAGGCTTTAGTAATAGACATTACTTGATTTTTATCACCATATCTCTTGAGATTAAACTTCTTCAACTCCTTCTTTACTATACGTAATTTTTTTGATAGAAATAAATGATTTGAAATTAATGTTTTAATCATTTTTAATTGAACTTTCAAACCCATCATCCTTAATAAAATAATTTTTAAAATAAAAGGGAGTTCTTTTTTATTTCTTCAAGTTCAAATCATAAATTTTAGTGGAAGGGCTATCAAAGAATAGAGGATAGTTAAATATAGCTTTACCGCCTTAAAAAATATTGATTCGTTGTCTATTAATAAGAATTCTATCCAGGTTTCTCCTAAGGAACCATTTACCTTGTTGCTTCTTATTCCAAGTGTAAAATTATCACTCAATTATGATACCATCACTTATACTTGGCTCATACAATCTTTGAGCTTATTTGAAATACCATTTCTTACCATATTTCAGAAGTTTCCCACCACAAAATATTTAATTAGCTTGTCATCATACCTAAGTCTCAAGAGAGGTATATTGTTGAGAAAATTTTGTTGAATATCTAAAATGACAAAAAAAAACTGAGCATAACTAACATGCATCGTGCTTATTGTAGCTTCATCTATGCTTATTGGCTTGCCGATATATTCTTTCCAAATGACTAAGTCATTTAATGATTCAATATTCTAAAGGAATTTTATGGATGTTAATTTATATAAGAACCTACTTCTGCTGGAAATTTTTAAGTAAAATGCTTGGTTTTCCTTTTTTTGAAGAGGGGATTATCATTAAAATGCTAAGGGAAGTTAGAGATGATGTTTTGTTTGCCTCAATTTCAACAAATTTAAAGAAGAATAGGTCATATCATTCACTAAAACCTTTTTCAAACATAATTTTTCCCAATGATAAAGTGTTTAAGAATTCATTAGGAGAGTTCAAGAGAGGATCCAGAAGGAGCTCTAAGAATAATGACAGTGGAGTTAGTAAAGGAACGTGGCACTCAAGTTAAGGGGGTTAAATTTAGTGGTGCCAGAACTTTAAAGGAGACAAATAGAATTAAAGCAAAGCAGGATGAATCAAGGCTAGTTTGGTTAGAGGGTAATAAGGTGTTGAGGATGATTTCATAAAAAGGAAAAAAATATGTAATGCTCTTTTAGGATATTTTATTATTATTTACATTTATTTTTCAACAAAACATTATGTTAATTTTAGTCTAAATTTTGTTTTTATAACCTTTTTCATTAGGTTTGATTACATGTGACTAATCTTTATTCTTATAGTATCTTGATTAAAATTAATAAGGTAATTATTTCATTAATCCCTTTCTAATTTTCTAATTTTTTATTTTATATCATTGCTTTTTAATATACTTTTTTCACAATTAATTTGTATTGGTTTTGATTTTTTTATTTTTTTAGGGCAATACATCAATAGAATTAAAGCAGACTTGCATTAAATGGTTACCAGCTCAATCCTTGTACCTGCACAAAAGTTGTAGGAGCTAAACTTATGAAGCTAGTTGAGATTTTCTTGGAGACTACATATATGAATGATATGAATATGAATCATTTGCTTTGCAACTACTAATGCTGCCTAGTTAAGGTAATTCCTTCTTAACTTTGTAAATTATCTTTATTGAGTTCTTATTTGACATTTTTTTGAGCTCATGTAAGACTTTGCTTATTTCCTTTTAGGAAATACACTTTTCTCTAATTTTTAGAAAATTATGTTTAAGATGTGGATTAAATAAATTTTTAGGACCAAATTATGAATGGAAAATAAATTTTGGGGCAAAATAAAATGCAAGGTTGAAAAGGGGATAAAATGAAAAAATACTATTTTTTAAATTACAAAATTTGAAAATTGACTGGTTAAAATAAAAAAGGAAGAAGGGTAAGAGTTAACCATGCAAAAAAGATAAAAGAAAGTAAAAAAGACAAATAACCACAAAAGAGACAAAAAAAATTAATGGTTATGAGAATGAGAAAGAGACAAAAAATAATGTTTATAAGAGGGGAAGCATAGCAATTTGAAGAAAATGTGTTGGAGAAATGAAGGAGACAAATAGAGAGTATGAGGAAGGTGAATCATGGGTCATATGCATAGTCCCAAAAAGGATATTTCATCTTTAGTTTTTATTTTTTGGCAAGAGGACTAGGCCAAGTTAGATTAAGATCTTTGCTTAAGATATGCAGGAGAAAATTTGCAAGTTTGCAAAGAAGGGTTTATAATCATCTCAAATGAGTGTGATTATTTAGACTATATTTGTATGAGAAATTGTATGTCTTATTTTTATGTTTGATATTTTTTTCGGTGCATATTGAATTGCATGTTTAAATATATGAAAATTTACATGTATTATGTGTTTGATGAGAACAAAACATTAAACCCCTTATTAAAAATATTAAATATATGTTTAGAATATGATTGTTACATTCTATTATTTACTATAAAACTATAGTTCTGCTTATTCTAGGGCTTGTTGTGTTGGGTCTCGTTTTTAGAACCCAACCTCTTACTCTGATATCACAACTGTTGGGTCCCATTTTTGGATCCCAACTCTTGCGAAATTTTGATACTGAGCATATTATCCTATAGGATTATTTCCATGAACCCTTATTAGGCATCATCCTACAAGGGTAGCGTGCCTACGACAATCAAACGTCAAAACAAACTTATTACTTCAACTCAACCATTTTACAAGGAAGTCAATATGAACATACACAACCGAAACTACTTCA
>JANKOD010000009.1:3071232-3090102 GCA_026284645.1 Erythroxylum acuminatum | reverse complement strand
ATTTCTTCATATAGTTTGTAGCTCCGTGTCTTTAGTTTGTTTTGAAAAAAGAATCATTTCATTCGGAGCTCTACCGGTCAAGATATCATCAAAATACCAAATTATGCTTAGTAAAATATCCAATTTATACTCTTCCAACCAATACCCTTACTTTGATTCAAACAATATTTTTTTGGAATCCCCACCAAATTATATCAAATTCTATAGAGGGATATAGAAATGTGTCAAGAAACTATTGGTACAAGAATCACTTCATTTGGAGATCCGATAACAAGGTTATGGCCGAAGAATCAAATAAGGTTTTGTTCTCAATCATATTGAACCTGTCTCGGGAAAAATGGTATAACTTTTACTAAAGATGTCAGATCAAGGTCATTCTTAGACAATTTCAAAGAAGACTTCGAGATCTACAAATTTTATGAAGGCTATAAATACAAATTCTATCATCTTAAGGGTAAAAAAATGGACCAGATGATAGGGTCAGAGGAAACCAGACAAAGGGTCAGATGAATTGGAAAATTGTCATAACGTTCCCTATAGATATCGGATTAAGGCGTTCTTTAGATGGTTTGGAAGAGGACTTCAAGATCTACAAATTTTGTAAAGAACTTGAAGATATATTCGGTCATCTAGAGGGTCAAAATTAGACTAGAAATGTAAAATGAACAGTGCATAGGAGAAGTTTTGGCACCAGAAGATATAAAAGGTCAACCATAGAAGATACAAAAGGTCAATAGAAGATACAAAAGGTCAAACATAGAAGATACAGAAGGGTCAAACATAGAATATATAAAAGGGTCAAACATAGAAGAAGTAAACGGTCAACCATAAAAGAAGCAGAAAGTCAACTATAGAAGAAGCAGAAGTCAACTATAAAAGAAGCAGATGGTCAACCATAGAAGAAGCAGAAAATCAATTATAGAAGAAGCATCTTCACCAAACGATATGACGTTATCACAGATGATATGACATCATCACAGACGATATGACATCATCACAGATGATGTGCTCCTGAGCATCTCCACTTATAAGGATCATAACTTTCGACTCCAATGTCCACAATTCTCATACTATATATCATTGGAAAGATAAAAGAAAGATCTACAACTTTCTAAAGATAACTTTGTCTAAATCTATCTAGATCAATCCATAATTTCCCCTGAAGTCAAAACATGAACTTTACATTCATCTACCAATGTACTGCACCAAGTTCTCAACTTCATGAAAAATTTGTAGATTCTTGAAGACAAAATTTAAATTTGATGCATTCATAAGAAATGTAGTCATATATTTTCAAGTTTAATCCAAATTAAGAATTATCTCGTTCGAATAAATAGAGAAAAAAGTTATGGCTAAAAGACTAAAGTATACTCAGTGAACATTTTCCAGATCAACCACCCATTTTGTTTCAAAATCTTTTCTTAACACAACTCATACCAAGATAACATTTTCTACTTCCTTTACTCCTCATTCTCAATTCCATTTCAAATCAATATCATCCATAAAGAAAATAGATCCCATGATTAATCATGAACACTACTAGCAGAGCACACACACACACACACACACACACACACATATATCATTCATCAACTTACTACACATATTCAACTTCATTTTCGCTTTCATTTTACTTCTCACTTTCACCTTAATTCTTCCCATTTCAAAATCTCTTATCCACCAAAATACCAAAGTAAAACATGAATCTATCCACATTTCTCATTCACTACTTTACTCTTGTCTATCATTTCTAAGTCAAAAATTTTCATTCATTTGTCCTTTACTCATGACTAATCACCAAAACTTTCTCATTTCATAGTTCTAGCTTCTAAGAAAAGTTAAGGCTCCAACATGTTGAGTAACTCAAGGATCCTTTAACCTGAATATATTTTTCTTAAATTAATGGCTCATACTTAAGCTAAATTTGTATAATTTAGATGAGTAACTTATGATTATAAATTTAGAGATAAGATTATAAATAATATATAAGATATATCTTATATATTTTGATAAGAATTATATCCTAACAGATCTAGGAGTCTAGCTATGATTTCAATTTTGTAGTTTAAAGTGGTTGAGGAATGCACACCATATATGTTTGGTATGAATCCACTTCACCGAATAAGTCATTTGTTGGATATAAGTTTGTACTCTTGTTAGGAACCATGTTATTTTTTTCCTTTTTCTTCCTTGAGGCAATTACACATTTTTTTTCCTTTCGATTCTTATTTGATGATTCATTTATCACCTCGTGGTTGCAAGTTCGGATGACTTGCCATTATGGGGTATGTTTTGGCTAATTTCTTATTCTTTCTGCATATGTGATATGTGATATGTATTTTGTGCTTGAAAATGTGTTGTTGATATTTTCAATTTTGTTGGTGAGTTGCATCCTGATAAGAATAGTGATAATGGAAAGAATTTGCTATACACTCACAACAAGAAAAATGGTGTTTATCGGCAGAAATTACCGATGGAAAATTTTAACTTTCCGTTAGTAAATTATATTACCGACAGTCTACATGGACGGACAATTCCGTCGTTGAATCCGCAGTTGATAAACTGTTCCGACGGACCAAGTTTGTAGTTCCTTAAGTGCCAGTTTTAATTTTTTTATTGGTGGTTACATGTATTAGCAATCTCAAATATCTCTCTTCCTGTAGATTATTCATATCAATCTCACCCAAAAGAGCCCAAAGCCTCTAGAAGCTACTAGAGTAGTGGACATGACTTATTCAGTTAAGTGTATTCCCACAAATATCACTTTTCCATGTCAATTTGGTGTCTATTTAGATTACCCCCTTTTGGAGCACCACGTAAAAATTATTTCTAGTTGAATTTCATCTAATCCAAGTGTGCCTTATTTTGGTTCTTGTTTTGTAACACCATGTAAAGTTATGTTTTCAAGGAATTATATATCTCTCCTTACTTGTTCCTCTATGCACAATTTGTTGAGTGTGGTCGACTAATTCGTGAATACCTTAAATTCGAAACGCTTGTGCGACTACGATGATGATGATAAACGATGATGGTTACGGGAAAAGGAATTAATCTTTATAATAAGGTACTAATTCAGATTTATTCTTCCTTACGTTTATCAAGTCAGTTAAATTATGAAATTTCATCTAATGATGACTTTAGAAAAATCAAACAAAAAATTTTCGAATTTCTCCTATTGCACAAGTTCTAATAACAACACCAAATTTCTCAAATAGGATTTTGTGGTACATTTATCTCCTCGAGACCGTGGAAATTAAGGGCCTTCTAAAATAAGGACAAACATCTAGCTAGATTAGGTAATGCTATAAATCGCTGGCTGTGATGTGTAAGTGTGTACACAACGGATTGAAGTTGGAAAACGCGTGAGAAAACCAGAGGCAGCAATTAGCATGCAAATAGGAGCGAAATCGAAGCTCTTACCTCTATTTTTATATATTGTGTTTTATTTCTCTTACAAATCCATTTCAGACATAGACGCCATCTTGCTATCTTACTGTACCCCTGAGATTTTCTTCCATCTTATTTTTCTTTCGGTCTTGGAGGAGTCTTCCTTAACCTTTCTCCCCAACATTTTGCATCTTCGTCTTTCTCTTTACCTATCTATAATACTTTTGAACTTAATAAAAGAGAAGTGGAAAGAAGAAAAGGGGGGCATCAAGGAAGAAAAGACAAACCATTATCGTCATTCTTTCCCCTCTTCTTTTCCTTTTGGTTTATGACCTTGGGAGAGGAGAGAAGTCTGAAAAAGTAAGTCACGAAAAGAAAGTAAATGCAAACCCACAAGGATCATTAAAGCAAGGGAACATCAAGACAACACGGTCATTACGTAACCAAAGAACAGATATTCAGCTTCTGGTCCTATTTAAAGCCCTAAACACCAATAAAACCAAAAACGCAGCTTTGACAGTGCTGGTGGCTGTGGTGGTGAAGGGTATTCATCTCAGAATGATCAACAACGCCGGGACCGATAATGGAGCAGCAGCAGTAAAACTTGAGGTGGGTCCAAGAGGTGCCAACCAAAGCCTTAAGAAAGGGCCATGGACGGCTGCGGAGGACGCCATCTTGATAGACTACGTGAGGATTCATGGAGAAGGGAACTGGAATTCTGTCCAAAAGAATTCTGGGTTGTTGAGGTGTGGGAAGAGTTGTAGGCTTAGATGGGCAAACCACTTAAGGCCCAACCTCAAGAAAGGTTCGTTCACACCTGAAGAGGAGAGGATTATCATCGAGCTTCATGCAAAACTTGGAAATAAATGGGCACGCATGGCCTCTCAGGTAAATTATATATGTAATATATGAACGAATTCAGTAGCATTTATAGCTCTCTAGTTAATGGTTTTCTTCCGTTACTTCTACGATTTTTCTCTTTTGTCTCCTTAACATCAAGAAAATGATTATTGTTTCTTCTTGATTTGTCAGACTTTTGCATTTTCTTTTCTGTTCATGACTCTTTAGATTGTTGGTTGTTCGGGTGATAAAATACATGATTTCTTTCATGTTAATTAATGTCAGTAGGTTGATCATTATTATTGCGATCCATCTTCCAATATCAAAATTTTTGTTTTTGTTCTATTAAATTAATTTATTATTCTTTGTTCATCGCTTGAATCTTACTGCAGTTACCTGGAAGAACTGATAATGAAATCAAGAACTATTGGAATACAAGAATGAAGAGACGTCAGCGAGCTGGTTTGCCTGTATACCCTCAAGAATTCCAAAAAGAAGCAGTTGCAGTTGAATTCCAACAAAACCAACAGGAGTATCCGAGTTCATTTTGGTCCTCTCCTCATCAGAGGCCTATGTGCACCAATCCATCTCTCTCACATTTCAATCCCACCAACTACTGTGCTGCCAACCCCATGGATCGATATCCCCTGCAAAACCATCTCAATTCTTCAATGTACTCTAATCCAAGTCACCACCAATTCAAGGTCTTTGATCCCAGCAACAACTGCGCTTTAGCTTTCACTCTACCTCATGTTCCTCCTTATGTGGACTCACCAACTTCTGCGACAAACCTTGCGACACAGGGAATCCCAACACCAACACCGCCATCTATTAACTATAACAGCCTAGATTTTGAGAACAACAACATCAGCTTTACTTCACTGATTATGGGAGCTGAAGTTGAACCAAATCCCTATCTTCCTAGTCTGAAGTCAGAGCTCTCTTCGGTCCAAATATCGTCGGATCTAATGAACCCAATTGTTTCTGAATCAACCCGTGACGTTTGTGCGATGGAGAAATCAAGTGAAAAAACTGATCATAATCGCAAAAGGGCACGTGAGGATGATACAAACAGTGGCTTGTTGGATGCCTTGCTACAGGAGGCCAAGATATTATCATGCAAAAGGAAATCCAGCTACGAAAATTCATCGATTTCGTCAAAAAAAGGGAAAGAGGTGTTAGATAAATCCGAAGAAGAGGAGGTTGAAAAGGTGGACCGTGGTGGAGACGCCAAGAATGCTCAGTTGTCATTGGCAAATGACAGCGAGACGTCCATTGAAAATCAGGGTGATGATTTGGCTTCGTTTCAATCATCAGTAGGTAAAGTTTTATTTGTTCTCATTACTTGATAGATTTGTCACAGTTAGGTATACATGCAGATTGTAGTTTCATTGCAGCTATCTTTTATCCCTCACCGTGGTATAATCAACTTGTTTTGTCATCTAGCATTCTACTAATAATTCAAGGAAGGTTCATACGGTAGAAAATAAGGTTATACTAAATTACAGTCCATTGCTTTTAAGTTGCGTATGAAACTATATAGTGACGAAATACTGGATATGATCCATTTTGATTTGTCGACTTTATTGATTTACTGTTCAACGATAAGTAGTACTTTGGTTGATATTGTTGGCTCCTGGGTTACACAGGAATGAAATCAAATAAGGAAGCAATGGAGGAGATGAACTCCATGGATGATGACTTATTAATTCTGCTTAACAACTTCCCGTCATCGATGCCTCTCCCAGAATGGTACCGCAAAACTAAAAACGAGTCAATCGGTTCATCAATAGGAAGGACAGGAGAAGAGAGGAGGGGACATGAACAACAAGATGCTTCGATGAAAAATGTCGCGGCCAATGAGGCTAGCCCTAACCTGGAATGGGCTTTGGGTTCGTGTTACTGGAAAAACATGCCCGGGATTTGCTAAGTTCGACTTCAGTATATAATGCAAAATTTGTACAGAATCCATCCCTGTGTTTTACTGTTTAGCTTGAGGGTTAGGTTGTGATGGTGTGTTCATGTTTCTTACTAAGGCTTCGCTTGAGCTGCTTTATGCATTCTAGTAGATCAACCCTGTAAAATAGAAAATGCCTTAATTTAACGTGTGTTGTACATATGGATATGTAGGAATATAGTTATCAAGTAGAATCAATTGTCTGGCCCATCATACTTTCTTTTTTTAGTCTTCTTGCTTGCCATAATAATTGCCATTACACTCTCTGCCGCCATACTTTAACCAACTCCATTACTAAATTTAGAAAACGCCACGGCCAAAAGCTTACGCACATATAATCGTTAAAGCCAAAGTTGAGAACCTTTTAATTGCAACTTGCATCTATATGAATGCCAAATAGAAGACATGCATAATATAACTCATGCCACTTTTTACACCGAAATCTAGCTGAATGCAGCAATGCCAATGTGCCAGATGTGGAGGTGCCTTCGGTGGCTATCTATCTGCATGTAAGTGACCTAAGCAAGATGCAGATTGCTGTTCAGATACGCCATGTCCCCGGTTTCAGTCGGTTTTAGTCATTGCCCTCTATACGTACAATATTTTCAGGTAAGAAAAGCATTCATAATCATGCACATCATCTTTTCCCCATTCATCGCCCACTTCCCTCCCCTCACCAGTATGAATATCTAAACTTGAACTTAAAAATTATTTTCTCGATCCTAAAGTTAACCAAAGCCATGTCAATCTTCCCCTTTTCACGTTCAAAAGTGTTTTCGGGGAGTCATAAAGGGTGCATGAACAGAAGTATCAGAGATTTCATGGCTAAGGCATTTGTCACACCGCCTCATTTCATGCCAATGATTCATCTCACATCCAAACTTGTGTTCAACTTTTCTCCTTCCTCTTGTCACTCTGATCGTGGCCTTTGTACGCTCTCATTTCCCCAAGTTTTTGCTTTTCCGGCGCTTCCTGCAGAGTTTAAGTTATAATTTTACGTTATGAAGGCCTTTAAGCAATAAGTACAAATAAATTAAAACAGATGTAAACAATTCACCGAGTTCAGATTCTCTGTCCAATTTTATGGTGCCTTATTCTGTCCCAGAAATTTTAGCCATTTATTTATGTGAGTCTCACGTGGGTCCTATATAAATAAATACGAAACTTGCATAAATGAATGACTGAGATTTATAGGACAGAATAAGACACCATAAAACTAAACAGAGGATCTTGTCCCCAATGCACTGAGCCCCTTAATGAATTGGACAAACCAAATAATGATAAAGCCCGTTCTTATATATATTGAAATTTAGAATGGGCTTATAGCTATCACAGGAGAATACTTGGAGACGAATAACTGATGAGCCCCGTTGAATAGCCTTGATTAAAGAGATAGTGGCCGGTGATTAGCTAAAATAAAAGAAAGTAGATAGTTACAGCACAAAACTAACTGAGGGTAAGAAAATTTTAAATTCACCAGGAACAAGATAAGGGAAAGAGCACTCAATAATCAACACATTCAATATACTACAAAACACAAACTCAAGATAATTCTTAGACAACAGAATCTCCAGACCATTGTAACACAACAAAGATACACTCTCTGGAGAGATCAACAAACCTTTTTCAGATGCATTTTGTAATTTTCCTGCTTTGTTTACTTTGTTCTAACGAATTCTCTTATATAATTTTTGATTCCCTTTGGTAACAATAAATTATTTTCTTCATTTCAATATATCTTAGCATTTTGGTAGCTTAGAACTACATTCTCTAAGCTTTTTGAAGCTCACTTTTATCTTCGATATAATTTAGGTATGAATTCTAGTATAATTCTTCCCTGGCATGCCCTCATTCTAGATTAACACCAAATAATTTGGCACACTCAGTAAGACCATTATGCCAACAACACGTGATAGAAAAAAATCCCTTTGCCTCTATCTTTGGAAAAAGAAGTCCTTAAAGCTGTAGGGAATGAAGGCTTTGTATCTCAAATAGTAGAAAATCTTATGAAGGCAACCTTGCCTTCAACTAACTTCCCTGTAGGCAAGAACCCAAAATTGCCACAACAAAATAATATTTTTTGCATAAACAAAGTTCTAGAGTTAAAGTCTAACGTGACCTCCATGGCTAATGCAATCAAAGTCTTAATAAAGAAGGTTGACAAACTATTTATTGGCGAAATCGTTGAAGGACTTGGGGAGCATCCTTTTCCTAATGTAATGGAGATCGAAGAGTGTAGTTGTCTTCTAGCCACTCTCTCTGTAGACAAAAGATATGTCCGTCCACATAAGAGAGAAGATATCTATATGGTGCTTTCTCGTATTAATCTAGGGAATGGCCAATATACAATCAAGCCCCAAATTCTTGGCAGATAAAGATTTGGTGGGAAGGTTGAAGCTAATGGACCAAAATATGATTTGGGAGGTAGCATTGCAGCTGTAAACCATAATCACATTATTCACCTATCATAAATGAGATTACAAATTGATATGGAAGTAGTTAGAGAAGTAGTTTAGGAATTGTACGAGCCTGGTTTAAGATAAATTGTGACAGGTCCCTATCTTAAAATGATTAGGAGGCTTGCCCGGCATCCCACGGTGGCCCTCTAGTCGATATCTGATCCAACTAAAAAGTTCCTGTGGAGCTAAGCATATTGTCTTTTTTATCAAAAAGTTTTAATTCAACATAAAAGGATATAAGTAGTGAAGTTTTTAACCATTTTATTAAAAATTTCGGTAGCACAATAATTGTACTTTGACATCCCGAAAATTTTCAAAATCCTGTAAAAGTTCAAAACATTTCTATAATCACATCAAAATCCCTATTGCAAAATTTGGACTTCAGGTCACATTTAATTCATACTTTGCTTCTTGCATATTTCCTTGATTCGCTTATTTTATTTCATTTTCAAATTAACCAATTCTTGATCGTCTGAGTAATTTTGCATTGTTTAATTTAATTGTCTTGCGCGTTGGAATCCCTTGGGTACAATATTCGGTTTTTACCGTTTTGTATTTTTGTCAATGAGGTTTGCTTGCCTCTAATTTGGTCTAGATAGAATTTAATTTATTTGCTTTGTTTAAACCACAACAAGTTTTGATGCCGTTGCCGGAGAATTTCCTTATTGTGAGTTATTAGATTAGATGGTGTTAATTGTCTCATATTTAATTTTTGTTTCGTTGTTTATTTGTGTATTTTAGTTGCTTGCTTGATTGCTTTACTTCAGTGTGTTTTATTTTGAAATCTTAGCTCTGTTGTTATTTTCTTTTTATTTATTTCATTTTGCTTATGCTCACTTGTGTTCAAAAGCCCCAGAATTTGCTACTTGATACTGAGATTGAAAAAACTGCTTGCAAGTTGCGCAAGGATACCAGATTAGCTCGGACTAGTAACACAGAAGAAGGAATTAGAGAAGAGCGGTTCGTAGAGATAGAACAACACAAGAAGGGGCTGATGCCACATCCTGAAGAGAGAAGGGAGTTGACTATGATGGATTTGACTATGGGGCATAACAATAGACCCATGCCTCCCGTTATAAGGCCGATGATCACAGCTGCGAGTTTTGAGATTCCGCACAGCATTATATCCATGGTGATAGCATCTCAATTTGGAGGGTTGCCTTTGGAGGATCCGAACAACCCTTTGGAGACCTTTCTGGATATTTGTGATTTGTTTAAGCAGAATGGAGTATCAGAAGAAAATAGAGTAGCGTGATAGAAGGCTTACGGTAGAAAAAAATAGTAGCATGAGAAGAGAACTTCTTGGACAACAACAACCGTCTCTCTCGAAGACTATGTATTGGGTGTTCTTAGTTTGCTTTTATTCTTTATTTGTTTTAATTTTTGTGGATTTAATCAATGCAAATATATATTATGACCATGATTTGTGTTACATTGATGAATATGTGTGAGTAAGTTTTTTTTTGGGTTAAGGTTAGGATTGATATTGGATTAGGACAATTTTTGTGGTATTGATTTTTGCTTGATTGAATGCATATTTAGTCCTAATTTAACTTGATCACCTAGATTAAGGCCTTAGATGATTGAATGCCATAACCGATGAGATTTAATTTGTCAGAAAATTAATCAAGCGACATACTTGAGACTAAAGTGTAGGCTAACCTTAGGATCTTATGTGAGGATACCTAGGATTAACGAACATAATTTTAGGCTTCTAGTCTTGAATATCTTTTATTCCAAATTATCTATGAACCAAGTAGGTAACTCGGATTTAGAAGAGAAGGGAATTCTTATGAACATTGGGTTCGACTTGCTTAAGTGAAGTAAGTCCTAAATTAATCCACCGTTATAAGTTTTAGTGTCTAATTCAATTGAAATCCGATACCTTAACCAATTTTTGTCATTTGATTAAATCTAGTCGTTTTAATTCATAATTTACATCTTGCATATTTCCTTGATTCGCTTATTTTATTTTATTTTCAAATCAATAAATTCTTGATCGTCTTGCTTTATTATTTATTTGCGTATTTTAATTGTTTACTTGATTGCTTTACTTAGGTGTGCTTTATTTTCCATTCTTAGCTCTGTTATTATTTGCTTTTTATTTATTCCATTTTGTTTATGCTCACTCGTGGTCAAAAGCCCGATAATTTGCTACTAGATATTGAGATTGAAAAAACTGCTCGCAGATTGCGCAAGGAAATTAGATTGGCTCGGAGTAGTAACACAGGAGAAAGGATTAAAGAAGAGCAGTTTGTAGAGATGGAACAGTATGAGGAAGGGTTGATGCCACATACTAAAGAGAGAAGGGAGTTGACTATGATGGATTTGAGTATGGGATACAATAATAAACCTATACGCCTATTATAAGGCCAACGATCACAGCTGCAAGTTTTGAGATTCCTGACAACATTACTTCTATGGTGGGAGCATCTTAATTTGGAGGATTGCCTTTGGAGGATCCGAACACCCATTTGGAGACCTTTCTGGATATTTGTGATTTGTTTAAACAGAAGGGAGTGTCGGAAGATGCGGTGAGATTAAGGTTATTCTCATTTTCTTTAAGGGATAAGGACAAAGCATGATTGGCTAGTTTGCAGTCAGGATCGATTACTACGTGGGATGGGATGATGAGATTATTTCTGGCTAATTTTTTCCTTCCTGCCAAGTTTGGAAAGATGAAGAATGAGATCACTTCCTTCACCTAATATGAAAATGAAAGTCTATATGGAGCGTGGGAGCGATTTCGAGATATGTTGACACAGTGTCCTAGTTATGGGTTCTCCACATGACAGCAGGTTAATACTTTTTATACTGGTATGACACCATCGACCAGGAGTACTATAGATGCTGTAGCAGGAGGTAGTTTAATGAAGAAGACACTAGATTAGGCCTACATATTGATTGATGAGATGGCTACTAGTAGCTTTCAGTATCATACAGAAAGGCATCCCAGACGACCTATAGGAGGTCATGTAGTAGACAACACAGTGGCTTTATCTGCTCAGATGGATGTTTTAACGAAGAAGTTGGATAATCTGATGCACAGTATGAGAGGAGGAGCTAGTTCTTCAATGAGGAGTTGTGCTATATGCGAGCATTGTGGTGTTGATTCCTATGAATCTTCTGAGTGTCAAGTTGGGAATCTTTTTGCTCAAGAGACAGAAAAAGCCCATTATGTGGGCAATTATAACAGATAGAGAGGGGATCCATATTCTAACACCTATAACCCAAGGTGGAGGAATCATCCAAACTTCTCTTGGCGAAATGATCAGATAGCACAACCACAATTGTCCAATGTTCAGAGACAGTCGCCTTCAGGTTTTAAGGCTCCTAATCCTGCGCCATTAGAAAAATCTAATCTCGAAGAGCTACTCTCGAAATACATTTCCACCACTGAGGTTAGGATGCAGAATCAAGAATCTTCTATCAAAAATTTGGAGAATCAGATGAGCCAGATTGAAAGTTTGTTGAAGGAAAGGCCTTCGGGTTCATTACCTAGCACTACTGAGGCCAACCTGAGAGAACATGCAAAGGCAATCTTATTGAAGAATGGCAGACAACTTGAAGAAGTTAAGGAGAAACAGAAGGATAAAGAAGTGGAAAAGAGTGAAGAAGAAGAGAGTTGGGAGAGTGGCAAGGAGGCCAAGGAAGCACCAACTGAAAGGTACGTAATTAGATAAGCATTTTAGTCGTTTTCTTGAGATATTTAAAAAGTTGCCTTTTATTGAGGCTATAGCACAGATGCCTTCTTATGCTAAGTTTTAAAAAGAAATTCTGTCTAATAAGAGGAGGCTTGAGGAGTACGCCACGGTAAAGATGAATGAAGAGTATTCAGCCATATTGTCGAGAAAGCTATCACCAAAGCTTAAGGATCTAGGGAGTTTTACTATTCCTTATGTTATTGTTGATTTACATATAGATAGAGCTTTAATGGATTTGGGTGCAAGCATTAACTTAATGCCTTTTTCTGTTTTCAGGAAGCTAGGATTGGTATAGCCCAAACCCACTACTATTTCGCTTTAGCTAGTAGATAGGCCCATCACTTATCCAAGGGGAATCATTGAGGATGTATTGGTCAAGGTTGAGAAGTTTATCTTTCCGGTGGATTTCTTATTCCTTGACATAGAGGAAGAAATAGACATCCCCATCATTCTTGGGAGACCTTTCATGGCCATTGCACGAACCATCATCGATGTGCAACGTGGAAAGCTCATCTTGAGACTTCAAGATGAAGAACTACTGTTTGATGTGTTCAATGCTATGAAGCATCCTTCTACTCTTGACTCTTGCCATTTTATTGATATTTATTCTTCTGATGCTGATGATTTTTCTATTGTTTGTACAGGTTTGTTGGAAGGGGGAGCGCAAGGAATGATCAAAGAGTTAGGCAAAGAATTGCAAGAAGAGTTGGAGGATATTGGAGTAGTTGGAGCAGACATATTGGACACATTATAGAGCCTACAAGCCTCTCCAACATCTAGCAAAGCTATTTCCGAAGCCTTCAATTGAAGAGCCCCCTTCTCTTGACCTTAAACCTCTTCCAAGTCATTTGAAGTACGTTTATCTTAACCCACTTGAGCACTTACCAGTTATCATCTCCTCTTGTTTGGCAAGTGCCATAGAGGAGCAGTTGATGAGGGTACTGCGGGACCACAAGAAGGCCATTAGGTGGTCCATTACAAATATCAAGGGTATAAACCCTTCCTTTTGCATGCACCACATTTTCATGGAGGATGGAAGCAAGGCGATAGTACAGCCCCTGAGGAGACTTAACCCACACATGAAGGAGGTAGTGAAAGATGAGGTAGTAAAGCTTCTAAATGCAAGTATTATCTACCCCATTTCTGATTCTGGTTGGGTTAGTCCTGTGCAGATAGTGCCAAAGAAAGTAGGCACCACTGTGGTTGAAAATGAAAAAAATAAATTAATAGCCAGTAGGAAGGTAACTGGGTGGAGAATGTGCATAGATTATAGGAAGTTGAATGATGCTACCAAGAAAAATCATTTTCCTTTACCTTTCATTGATCAGATGATTGAGAAATTAACTGGGCATGACTTTTATTGTGCCTTAGGTGGATATAGTGGATATTTACAAATTCTGGTAGCCTCAGAAGATCAGGAAAAAATAACTTTTACATGTCCTTATAGTACATTTGCATATAGACGCATGCCATTTGGTTTATGCAATGCTCTGGCTACATTTCAAAAATGCATGATGGTTATTTTTTTCTGATATGCTTAAATCTTGCATATAAATTGTCATGGATGACTTCTTTGTGTTTGGTACTTCATTTGATGCATGCTTGGATAATTTAGAGAAAGTCTTGATTAGGTGTGAAGAGACTCATTTAGTGCTTAATTGGGAAAAATGTCATTTCATGGTAGAGGATTGCATTGTTTTAGGTCACAAGATTTCTAGCAAGGGTATAGAGGTAGACCCAGCAAAAATTGATGCCATTAAGAAACTTCCACCACCAAACAATGTTAGATCCATTAAAAGTTTCTTAGGCCATACTAATTTTTACTATAGGTTCATTTATGATTTTTCTAAGATTGCTAGACCTTTGACTGAGTTGCTTGAAAAAGATGTTGTGTTTGCTTTTGACGATAAATGTTTGACATCTTTTCAATTGTTAAAGGATACGCTTTTGACTGAACCTATTCTTATATCTCCTGATTGGTCCCTTCCTTTTGAATTAATCTGTGATGTAAGTGATTATGCAGTGGGTGTTGTTTTAGGCCAAAGACATTAAGCTGAGGGATAAGAAGGGAGCTGAAAATTTTGTAGTTGATCACATGTCAAGGTTAGATGAAGCTGCCATGGAGACTGCAACAAAGAAGGACATTCAGGAGACTTTTTCTGATGAGCATCTGATGGTTATGACAGTCACTCCTTAGTTTGCAGACTATGTAAACTACCTTACTGGTAATATCTATCCCCCTGATTTTTCTTATGCTCAAAAGAAAAAAAAATTGTCTGAGGTAAGATACTATCTTTGGGATGATCCTTTGCTTTACAAGATTTGTGTGGATGGTATTGTTAGGCGCTGCATTCCTGAAAAGGAAATGTCCTCTGTATTATATCATTGTCATTCTAGAGAGGCTGGGAGACATTATGGTGCATCTAGGACAACTCATAAGGTTTTAGAGTGTGGTTTCTATTGGCTCACCTTATTTAGGGATGCATTTGCATTTGTCAAATCTTGTGATAAGTGTCAAAGCGTCGGGAACATTAGTAGGAGACATGACATGCCATTGACTAACATTCTTGTTTGCGAGGTTTTTGATGTTTGGGGCATAGATTTCATGGGACCATTCCCTAAGTCTTTCTCCAATCAAAATATATGGGTTGCTATTGATTATATTAACAAATGGGTGGAAGTAGAGGCATTGCCCACAAATGAGGCTAGAGGTGTTGTTAAGTTTTTGAAGAAGAATATTTTTACACGTTTTGACACACCTAGGGCTATCATTAATGATGGGGGGTCGCATTTTTTCAATAAACTTTTTGATTCATTATTAGCTAAGTATGGGGTAACCCATAAGGTTGCGACTCCATACCACCCCCAAACTAGTAGGCAAGTTTAAGTCTCAAACAGGGAATTAAAGAAAATACTAGAGAAAATTGTTAATGCTTCTAGGCGAGACTGGTCTTTAAAGCTAGATGATGCACTTTGGGCATATAGGGCCACATGTAAGACACCTATAGGCATGTCACCATTCAGGATAGTGTATGGCAAGTTTTGTCATCTTCCAGTTGAGTTAGAGCATTATGCATACTGGGCTACCAAATTTCTTAATTTTTATTTGTCTTCTGCAGGTGTTAAGAGACTTATATAGCTTCACGAGCTTGAAGAGTTCCGTTTGGGTGCTTATAACAATTCGAAGTTGTATAAGGAGCGTGTGAAGAAATGGAATGACAAGAAGATCCTCCACCAAGACTTTAAGGTAGGTGACCAAGTATTAATCTACAACTCTCGTCTTCGTCTTTTTCCAGGGAAGCTTAAGTCAAGGTGGTATGGTCCATTCAAAGTGATCCAAGTTTTTCGTTTTGGGGTCCTTGAGGTAAAAAGAGAAAATGAAAACTCCTTCAACGTAAATGGACAATGAGCTAAATTGTATATGCCCAGGTTTGTGGATAATTCTGAGGAGCGATTGTCTCTTCATGACACTTTGCCTCTTTGATCGCAGTGCATGCCTTTCAGTAGGACTATAGTTTTCTTTCCTTTCTTTCCTCGTTGTTTCCTTTGTGTTTCTTTCTAGTTTAATGCATTTCTTTGAGTTGTTTTGAGTTTTCTTTAGGTTTTGCGTGGTTGGTGGCAAAAAGTTCTTGGCCAATTCTTTTTTAGGGAAGTTTCTTCTTCTTCTTTCTCCTCTTTATGTTTGATTGTTGACTACTTAAACATTAGGGACAATGTTCATATTAAATGTAGGGGGTTGACATTACGCACATGCTGATATTTATGATATTGATGTTAATGTTGATAGATACACACTTAAATGGTTGCGACTCTTTTGGTAGCTAACTTAGGTCCCATTTTTTATGAATTTGACCATATGTTTCTGTCAAAATAGTTGGATGGAGAATTGGGTTGTATGCATGAATTTGGATTAGGCAGCTTAAGAGGATAGTGAACCATGTGGATTGATTGAAGTAGTTGATTGCATAAACTTAGTCAATAACTGATGCTGAGTGATAAGGCAATGTATGGAGTTTTGATGGATTTTCATTTAAGCACATGTGAGGTCTTGAGCTATATGACTACATCTCATAGTAATCTATTTTCTTTGTTGTATATGATGCTTCCCTATAGGAATTACCTTCAGAACTTGCTTTGAATCTGTTTGATACTGTTAGTTTCATGCTTTATGGACATGATAAAGGCCCTCATTGTTTTTAACCTCTAGCTTAAATGACCCACCAAATCATTTTCCCTTGCTACCCCCTTTGAGCCTTTAACCTTGTTTGTTTTCATATTAATCACATTACATTGAAACCTGAAAACCTTTTAGCCTGACCTTTTCATAAGTTGAATGAAGTAATAAGTATTTGATGTCCTTAACTTAGGGATTTTTGTTTTATATGTTGTTCTGGGATATTTTAGAGGTACATCTACTCAGTTGTTGTTGATTTATGCTACTACTATCTTCTTTTATGTTTAGTGTTATCAAAAAACAAAAACAAAACAAAACAAAACAAAACAAAAGAAAGAAAAAGATTAAACAATAGCATTGGATAGTGATGAATAGTTGTAGTTCCGTGTTTCTATTTGCACATCTTAAAATTTCTTTTTGATTGTCCCACGTTACTTAGTGCTTTGTGAACGCATGTGAGTAGCCTTTGCCTTTTTTACTTTACATTAACCTAAGCCCCATTACAACCCTTAGTAAAAGCCCTTTTGATCCATGATGGCATGTACTCTATGTAGCGAAAAATAAGTGAATTTGCAAGCCTACGGTAGTTTAATCTCTTAAAGGAAGCTTTGAGTGAAACACAACTCTTATACACTTGAATGACATGAGTGAATATCGCGAGGAAAGTCCATTTTAATTTTATGCTTGCTTTTGATCAAAGATATTTACCTTTGATTTTGTTTATGTGCATTGATGAAAAGATTATGATATATGTAGTAGCTTGATACTTGAGTTTGTTGAAGTTTAGGGGATTGCAAACACTTGATTTTCGTTGAAAATAAAATGACAGAATATGTTGATTGTGATCTAAGTAAGTTGCTTGAGGACAAGCAACAATTCGTGTAGGGGTGTTGTTAATGGGAATTTTTATTGATTTTAGATACATAATTTACTAAATTCTTGTCTATTTAATATTTAAATTGCACTAATTAAGAGTTATTTGTTTTAATTTTAGGCACATGTTGGATTTGGAATGTTTAAAAGCATAAATCAAGAAAAGCTTTCAAAGGAAGCAAGGATAAAAAACGTTAACGATTTGGCCACATAAAAAAACATTAACGTTTTGGCAAGACAAGAAAAAGAGAGGGGGCTTTTTACATGAATGAGGTTAAAAACGTGAAGAAGAGACCTAGAGGGACATTTAAAACGGAGAAAAGAAAGAAGAGTGGGGCGGCGACAGAGAGAGGAACAAAGAGCGTAAGTGTGCATGAATAAGGGTGAACCAAAAACCCTTTATTAAAACGTTCAATACATAGAAACAAGAGAAGAAGTTAGCGGTGGCAGAGAAAGGAACGAAGACAGTGAGTGTGCGTGAATAAAAGTGGACCAAAAACCTTTATTAAAACATTAATACGGAGAAAAGAATAGAGGAAGCTGGCGAGAAAGCAGAGGAACGAAGAGTTTGGTCTTGCGTGAATAGAAGTGGACTGCAAGGTTTAATTGTCACATCAATATATGGGAACGAAAGAAGAGGTTGGCGACGGCAG
Organism: Erythroxylum acuminatum; assembly: GCA_026284645.1. Lineage (NCBI taxonomy): Eukaryota > Viridiplantae > Streptophyta > Magnoliopsida > Malpighiales > Erythroxylaceae > Erythroxylum > Erythroxylum acuminatum. The sequence goes on along the minus strand of JANKOD010000009.1, from coordinate 3,072,055 downwards.
AAAGCAGAGGAATGAAGGAGAGAGCTAAACGTTAGCCAAAACATTTTTCAATCCCAACAGCCACGGTTTCGTTAGGATTTAATTTTTTTATTCCTTATTTGTTTTAATTTTTGTAGATTTAATCAATGCAAATATATATTATAACCATGATTTGTGTTACATTGATGAATATGTGTAAGTAAGTTTTTTTGGTTAAGGTTAGGATTGATATTGGATTAGGACAATTTTTGTGGCATTGGTTTTTGCTTGATTGAATGCATATTTAGTCTTAATTTAGCTTGATCACCTATATTAAGGCCTTAGATGATTAAATGTCATAACCAATGGGATTTAATTTGTCGGAAAATTAATCAAGCAACACACTTTGGACTAAAGTGTAGACTAACCTTAAGATCTTGTGTGAGGATATCTAGGATTAACGAACTTAATTTTAGGCTTCTTGTATTGAATGTCTTTTATTCCAAATTATCTATAGACCAAGTAGGTAACTTGAATTTAGAAGAGAAGGGAATCCCTATGAACATCGGGTTCGACTCGCTTAAGTGAAGTAAATCCTAAATCAATCCGCCGTTACAAGTTTTAGTGTCTAATTCAATTAAAATCCAATACCTTAGCCAATTTAACGAACTTAATTTTAGGCTTCTTGTATTGAATGCCTTTTATTCCAAATTATCTATAGACCAAGTAGGTAACTTGAATTTAGAAGAGAAGGGAATCCCTATGAACATTGGGTTCGACTCGCTTACGTGAAGTAAATCCTAAATCAATCCGCCGTTACAAGTTTTAGTGTCTAATTCAATTAAAATCCAATACCTTAGCCAAT
>JANKOD010000009.1:3036140-3056825 GCA_026284645.1 Erythroxylum acuminatum | reverse complement strand
TAAGTTTGGTCGTTATATTATTATCCATGAATTGTAAGTTTTAGTGACCATCTATAGCCACCAAGTATTGATTGGTCAGTAAAAAATATACGTAACTTATATATTGCAACCAAATAATTTTTGGTTGCAAAATGTATATAATTAGCAACCGTTTTACTATGGTTGCTGAGAATTTGGTTGCTGAAACCAGATTTTCTTGTAGTGACCTGTGACGACAGGGATCAAGGTAACATAAGTCAACCAAGCCTCTCTCTGGAGAGTCATCAAATAAGCGAAAACAGCAGTGAAAAAGGGCGTGGTGACCCCAACGGCTTAGTTGAAGGTGACGGGTAAGAAGCGCAGGGAAATGTTGCCAAGGACGACGGAGACGCAGAAGACAAGACTCAAAGCGGTGATCTTGAAGAATTGTGGGCGTGAGGGATAGTCTGCATGGGGACCATCTTCATCCACGCAATTGCCACGTAGCTGAGCAAGCTACAAGACGTCATGTGGCACATGGTCAAGAAGATCGGGTACTTGAACCTGTAATTGCTCAGTAAGTACTTGTTCAGCAAGAGCACACCTATGTTGGACGAGTACCACGCCGTGACTAGCCCCAACGTGAACAGACGCGACGTGATCTTCATCATGTTCTCCGGCAAGGATCTGGTTTAATTAACGGTGGAGATGTAGGTGCAGAGCAGTGGATCTATCTATGGATGGTTAAAATCAGAGATTCTAGGGTGGTCTCCATGGATAAGGAGGAATGAATTAAGCGAGGGCTAACGCCTGACGCTGGTGGCGGTGATCGGTGACATTCGTATCATCGGTTTTGGTTTTCGATTTTCGGTTTTCTGTTTGTTCCCTCTCTCTTTGTCAATGTCTGTCTTTATCTATGGATAATTTTCCTTTTCTTTTTGCAATTTTTAATTTTATTGGTTTCTCTTTTTTTTAAGGAAGACAAACAAGAAATTGCACAATAAATCGAGGGAAACTAATTCCCGACAGATCCTCTAATAGGATATGGTGGCACCCAACGGGTGAAGTAGGAAAAAAAGTAACAGCGACATCGAAATGACTGGCTGAGTTAGCTAGCCAATCCGCACATCTGTTGCTCTCTCGATAAACGTGCCGATGAACAACAGTCTAGTTCCTGGTGAACAGCTCGTGAATGCTCCGAACAAGAGGGTGGACCGATCTGGAGCGCTGATCAGTAGAGGAGAGGAGATTAGCCACTGCCTGGGAATCGACTTCAAGTTCAATCCGGCGATGACCCAACCGCCATGCCATGGTCAAGCCAGTATGCACTCCCCAGAGTTCTGCGTCCTTGGACAAGCACCATTCGATATGATGTGCGAAGCCACCCCTCCATTGGCAGTCACTGTCGCGCAATGCGCCCCCGGCGGTGGCGGTCATCGTGGATCGTTTAGAGGCGCCATCAGTGTTGAGCTTGATCCACTCCGACGGAGGTTTCTGCCACCCGATATGACCCTCATGACGAGGCGGGGGTCCAGTAGTCGTCTCTCGGCGATGCCATCTGACCGCGTGACGAAGACAACCTGCATAAGACAAAATAATAGACCGAGGTGAGAAAGGCCAAGTGAACATTTCTTCAAAAAGGACCTGATTCCTCCATTTCTAGAGGAACCAGCAAGAAATACCGAAGAGAGTCGCCCAATTGTGCCCGAGAACTTGATGACGATGTTGAAGGTTTTGGAGGAGCCAGTCCCGCAGCGGAGAAGTAAAGAAATTAGCGGGAATCGAAAAAGCATTCCACAATTGGCGAGCAAGAGGATAGTCGCGGACCATATGAAGCGAGGATTCCGCACAGCGACAATGATAACAGGCGTCATCCGTGGTGCAATGCATCCGGACTCTATGCTGATTCGTGAGCAGGCGATTGTGGCCGAGGAGCCAGAGGAAGGAACGAATGCGGGCCGGGCCCGACCACTTCCAGATGATGTGCCAAACGCCCCTGTCCTCCTGTTCGGCGTAGCCCCGGCTCAAGTTATAAGTGGACGCGATTGTGAATTGACCAGAGTCGGAAATGCCCCAGATCAGTTTATCCGGCCCTAGAGAAGGTGAAGGAGGAAGCGTGCCCGCAATGATTCTACAAATGAGCGAAGGGAGGTAGGGTTGAAAGGATTCGCAGTGCCAATGGCCATCTCCAGTAACATATTGGTTGACAGTGTGGGGCCGAATAGAGGCGAGAATTGGCTGGACGACATGAGAGATAAGGGGTCCAGTACCCGAGATCCATGGGTCTAACCAAAACCAAGTCCTTTCGCCATCGCCTATCTGCCACCTGAGCCCCTGGTGAACCAGGTGCCAAGCCGACTTAATGCCCCGCCAGACCATAAAGCCTCCAGAATCGGCGAAAGAAGAGGGGATGTGTGTGACATCCACGTTCTACTTAGCGGAGAGCACGGAGACCAATAACGAATCAGGTTTAGTGAGCAACGCCCAACCTAATTTCGCGAGGAAGGCATCATTCATATCACGAATTTTCCTTCTGCCAAGGCTGCCGAGTTCAGTGGGTTGACAAATATCCTCCTAATTGACCAGATGAACTCGTCGTTGACCAAGATCCGAGCCCCAAATAAACTGGCGCATTAATTTTTCCAACTTGTCACAGAGAGTACGAGGTAAACGGACCGTCTGCATGGTATACGAAGGAAGCGCTGCAATAACCGACTTAGCAAGAGTAACACGGCCAGCCAACGCCAAGAGACTGGCTTTCCAGCCAGAGAGACGTTGGTGAACCTTGTCAAGAATGTGTTGATAGGTACCACGATGAACCCGAGCGTGCAGAAGAGGAACCTCGAGATACCGGCCAAGATCAGAAGTCTTCTGGAACCCAAGAGTGTCAGCTAAGCGGTGAGTCTTGGAAGAAGGGACATTCTTGGAGAAGAAATAGCGCGATTTGTCAGGACTGATGCGTTGACCCGAAGCAGCACAGAAAGTCTGTAAGACGGTTCGGATGTTGGTCACTTGCGCCAGCGAGGCTTCAAAGAAAAGGATAAGATCATCCGCAAAGAAGAGGTGAGACAAAGGGGGGCCCTGACGACTGAGACGAATGGGCTTCCAGTTGCCGCTGGACACCGCATGGGAGATGGATTGACCAAGGCATTCCCGACAAAGGATGAAAAGGTAGGGGGATAGGGGGTCACCCTGACGAAGACCACGAGAGGTGCTAAAGTTGTCACCGACAACTCCGTTCCAATTCACTTGGAAGGAGACCCTAGTGACACATTGCATGATCAGAGAAATCAGCGAATCCGGAAGGCCCACATCAGTGAGGGTGTCCTGAAGGAAATCCCAGGACAAACGATCATAAGCTTTCTCGAGATCCACTTTGAGGGCCATAAATCCTGTCCGGCCTGGCTTCTTACGCATAGAGTGTATGACCTCTTGAGTGATAATGATATTATCAGTAATGAGGTGGCTAGGGACAAAGCTACATTGGGTCGGGGCAATGAGCTCAGGAAGGAACGGTTGGAGCCACTGCACGATGATCTTAGTGAGGGCTTTATAGAGAATCGAACACAGAGCGATGGGGCGGAACTGCATAATCGAGTTGGGGAATGACACCTTGGGTATAAGGACTAGAATAGTGCGATTGAGGTCCCGGTCCCAAACCTCATGCGAAAAGATGCGTTGAAGGAGAAGGGTGAGGGACGGGCCTACGACCTCCCATTGAGACTGGTAAAAGAGAGGTGTGAACCCATCCAGCTTGGGAGCCTTGTTCGGATCCATACCGAAGAAAGCAGTCTGGACTTCAGTAGGATTGGGAGGACGACCCAGAGCTTCGGCCGCGTGCCTTGGTAACGGGGGGAATCGCCCAGCTAGCGTCCAAGGAAGAGGAGAAGTGGGATCCGGCCGATAAAGATTCTCCAAATAGTTCCGCGCTAAAGAATGCAGCGTAGACGAGTCAGAAAAAACATTACCATTTTCATCCTATAAGGTCAAAACTCGCCCTTTCCGCTGGTGGTTCCGAATGATAGCATGGTAAAACTTAGTATTCCTGTCGCCTTGAACGAACCATTGACTTCGAGATTTCTGATGCCAGTAGAGCTCTTCTTGAATAAGGACCTGTTCTAATTCCACACGAAGATCCTCCTCGAGATCACGGAGAGAGGTGGAGGCAGAAGTTTCTAGGCAACCTTGTATGCCCGCCAGACGGGCCAAGAGACGCTTCTTACGGTAAAAGATGTTGCCAAAAGTATGGTAATTCCAGGTCTGTAACGCATCCGACGAAGCGCGCTACTAAGATCCGACTGCAAGGGCAGCCAATGATCGGCCACGACAGGGGTGAAGCCAGGATGGGTGAGCCAAGCAGATTGAAACCGGAACAGTCGACTTATTTCGATTTTTTTAAAAAAAGCTGTCACAAATATGTAACCTCAATGATTTTAGCTGTTACGATAGCTAGGTTACTGGCTAAATTATTCCTCGTGGCCGCGGCTGCATTCAACTTTCAACCACTGGGAAACGTCATTGCATGCTCCCAAGAAAGAATTCGGTGAACTGATATTTGGTTAATCACCTGTACCTACTCTATCAAGAATAGTTTGCCGTTTTCTCCTTTGGGAGAATCCCCTGCCTAACTCTATCCAATCCCATAAATCGTTCTCCTTACAAATTTTCAGCTTACGTTTTAAGGCTGTTACGTGTTTACTGTATACTTAAGCTAAGCTTCAATCCAAGCTGTGACTATCGTGTGAAAGAAGTAACCTTCAACCCATTTGTGAAGCCATTTGTTCGTCACGTAATCCAACTTCTCCTCGCGTCGTTGTGGTTGGCTGTGCAATAATCGTAAATTTTAACCCTCACCCACTCTCTTTCTTTTTCAGCTTCTGCTAAGTGCGTCTTGTCAAAGATTGTTGCTTTTTCTTGATTAATGGCTCAAGTACGAATCTTTCCTTCTTTGTTTACTCAATTCAGGTGTTTACACAGGGGTTGCAATTAGTGTTCGTTTTTTAGAGAATGCTATTTTTGGTAACAAGTTCTCCATTGTCGAGAAAATGATGAGTGTAATACAAAATGGATTACTTAATTTGATGGGATTGGTTCTCACGCCATTGAAATATGATATATTATTAACAACGTGTTGCGATAGAGGAAAGTGGTTGGTTTTCTCCATTTATTGTGCTTGGAGACGTGTAGATACATATGTTACCTACCCCATATCAAAAACTTCCAAGTTGGTGGTTGCTTATTTGAGAGGGACGGTTTGGGATTCTGGCATTCAAATCATACTTGCTTCAAAGTATCAAGTGTATTTGCAGAGGTACCTATGTTACTGTGGGGTAAAACAACATTAGATACTTCTTCCTAGGTTATTTTGTTTTGTTTACTATTTGCTGTGCTTCCCCGGAACATCTTCTAGACTTTGTTGACACTAAAAGTAGTACAACAAAAGGATAATTAGCTTCATCACTAAATCAGTTCACAGTTCTAACAATACACAGAACCATCGATACTTGATTGAGGATGACAACGTTTTTGTGGGTTTGTGCAAAAGATTGAAACTTTACAACTTGGGAGGCTAGATTATCAATTGTATGTTAAGCAATTAGGGAGTAATTGAATTCCCAAAAAGCACCAATAGAGAAACATCTACACATGATTAAAGATTAAAACTTTTTTGTTGTTTGGTGTAAAAGATCAAAACTTTACAACTAGGAAAAATCCAAATGTTTTAGGGTTATAAATTCATTAAAAATACAAAAATCTTTTTTGGACCTCAGAAATCAATAAATTAAATCAATTATATTAAGCATATAACAGTTTATTCATAGATGTCAACACTAATTATATTTGAAAGTTTGTAAAACTCATAAACATTGATTAAAAGTTGTGTCATTTAAATTAATTAAAAACTATTATCTTAATTCCTTTTTAATATAGAAATTTGATACATACCTCATGTGACACAAACATGAAATAAATGAATTAGGTTAAGTAACAATTAGATAAGTAAATTACAATTATAGTTACATAATACAATTAATATGGTGGAAATATAACTAATTTAAAATCTTATTTCTTGAGAAACCTATTTTTATTAAGTAACATGACTCTTTATCTTTTATTCTTTGAAATTTAATTATTAATTTTGAAATTTTAATAAATAAAAAGAAGAAATTTTTAATTTTTAATTTGAAAAAATGTAATTAGAATACACAGATAAATATCAATTTAGAAATAGTTTAAAACTAAAAGTAGTTTTATATTTCATTAATTTTTTAGGCGTGATATGTAGTAAATTTTGATAGTTAAATGAAATAGATTTGATTACAGGCTTAAAATTAATCTGATGACTTGATGCATACGAGTTCATAATATACTCTTCCACTTGCTCTATTTCTTTATCCTCTTCTTTTCTTTTCGCTATCTTGTTACGACTCATATCATGTCAGTATTCTAACCATAAAAGGAGTTCTGGTCTCAAATGTATGTATCCTCGATGTTGGCCTCAAGAACAAAAGAAGCCAAGTCGTGTAAGTTGGAACTTTGCAGGCTTAGTCCCATCGAACAAAGACATGTAATGCGCACTGCACAATCTTTAATTATATTCTGGGCAAAGCAAGTGAGAAGTAGAACCCATGATAAAAGCTGCCACTCATGACTGCCAATTACAGAGACGTTCCATTGCTATGCACTAGATTATGTTGATTTTATATACAGCAAAGGCAAAAGTGCAATTTAGACGTTCCATTGCTATGCACTAGATTATGTTGATTTTATATACAGCAAAGGCAAAAGTGGAATTTAGACATTCCATTGCTATGACTTACGGCCGTGCATTTAAGTCATGCTACCCGTGTCACGGCCGTGACTTACACTTTACGGTCGTGACTTAACTTGCACGCCCATGTATGTAAGTGAGTCGACTTAGCTTATAAATTATGAAATTTGAAAATTTTCACTACAAAAAAATATCATTTAGTGATGGATATTACCGACAGAAAATTTTAGATTATGTCGGTGATAGAAATTGGCGACAGAATTAATCAACCGACAAAGACATTGTAAAAGCAGCCATGGGTAAATTTACGGAATTAACCGACGGATAAAGGCGTCGTAAAAACAGCCATAGGTAAACTTACCGACAGAGATTTTATGTAACTGTCGGTAAATATACCGATAGTTGGATATGACTGTAGGTAAATTTACCTATAACCGTTTCCTTTCCGTCGGAATATTTGCAGGCAGTATTGGTTATTCCGTTGGTAACATTATTGATGGTTACGATTGTCCTGTCGGTGAGTATACTGACGGTTCAGCAAATCTTGACGGTAAAGTTGGCGACGGGCTGTCAATATTATCGATAGTGATTCTTTGTTCCGTTGGTAAATGTCATAGATTTTACCAATGGTTTGTGGTGTTCCGTCGATAAATATAATGGATTTTACCAACGTACTTGTATTTTTCGTGAGTAAATATTTTTAAATTTTAAAAAAAAATCCCTACATTAAAATTTATTTCATGATCTTATGGTTAATGCATAATTTTAACAGTTATGAATTATCTATGCATAATATTTCGATTTGTTTATATATTTAATTTGTTTAAATAGAAAGTTGATTGATGATATAAAATTAAAATTATCTTAATTGATATTAAAAAACATTAAATTGTACATAATAAGTATTTGTAATTCAAATGAAATGACTACAAGTACATTATTGTCTTAGTGACCGCGGATGCTCTGAGGTGCTACCCCTCTCCTTCAACCCATCCACTTCATTACAGATCTGATTTATGTACTTTATCGACTGTTGCAACTAAGTTGCCAATGTCTGCACTATGCTCTGAAGCTCATTAACTTCATTAGTTGTCGACCGTCTACTAGATGTTGCTGTGCTAGATGTGGAAGATTGCAAATAACAAGTGTTCGCAAATGAACCTAACCCAAAGATCCTTCCACAACAGTCCCTACCACCCACTGCATCAAGATATGTCTGACTCTCATCAAAAGCTTGTTCGTGCTAAGACTGTCGCTGAATGTTTTCTTGTATTTGGTCCTATTATGAGACAATGGTTATATTAGTAAGTGATAATTGTTAAGAATTAATATTAAAGCATAAATTTCACATACATTAAGTTCTCTATATCGAGTGTTGACGAATGTCACACCGTCATGCTTCTTAGTGTGAGTGTGCAAAAAAGAGCTGACGGGGTGTAGGCCTCATGTCGATAAACTTTTCCTGCATAAGAATAAAATATTATAAGTCAACTAGAATTTATAAAAATTTTGACAGAGGACAAAGAAATTTACTTAACAATACAACCATATATGGCATCAGACATTTATACCATTATAATTATCCATAATACACATATTTTCATTATAACATTCACACATCAATTTAAATTGAAATACAATAAAGTAAAACAATTAGAATATAAGTGTAAAGTTTAGATACTTACAAGTCTCTCCGCATGCTCGTGGTGGGTAATAGATCCTTCTGTATGTACGAGAAGACTCTCTCTCCCTGGTTATCCACGCCTGTTGGTAGAATTACGCTCTAAAATGAATATTACCTCAAGTGATGTCCAATACTGCTGCCAACGACTCCATATTTGTTTAGAAATATAAGGCGGTTGTACACCAGCCTTGTGTATCGCACCAAAAAAGTCTTGATTATGTATACGTACTCGTCTCTTCCATACTTTATGTATGACCACGTCAAATTTAGAATTCCAAAAAATTCTTTTTGAAATAAAAAGAAAAATTCGATAAATACTTATAATGTAATGAAATTTATCTAATTAATGTATACAAATCAATTAAAAAAGAAAATAATATTCCTTTGTCGCCTAAGAGATATTCTTCCATACATAGCCTTCAAGATCAATCTTCTTCTTAAATTTGGATGTCATGTTTCTAAAGCACAGTCCAGACGGAATCAACCTAATATAAAAAAAATAATTTTATACTATTTTTAAAATTTAAACATATAACTTAATTATAAACATATAGTGTTTCATGTATTTTCACTTACAAATTATTGACAATTGTGATGTAAGTTCTTCTATCAAGTCCCTCAGCTCCAGGTTGGCAGCCGCCTCCTTTATCTGCATCGTTATCCCTGATATCTCTGTCGCTATAGGGGTAGTGCATGATGTAGGGGTGGTGGATGGTGTAGCATTAGGTGTGGAAGGTGATGCCTCATCTGCAAGTGTAGTAGCTAAAAGGGGAGGAGGTGATTCAGTTGCAGCTGCAGAGTGTGATGGTTCACCTTGACAGTAAGTACCTCTAAATCGTTGTCTGAACTTAGGTTGCATTATATTATGCTGTCTCTTTGGTGGTATATTTTAACCTGAAATTCATATCATTTTAAGAGACTATTGTTTGTGGGTAAGTTAATTTCATGAGATTTGATGTCATTCTTCCACTGTGCCATTGTGCCCGTGATTTGTGATTTGTGATTTGTGATTTATGCTTTCTGTTTTGCTTATTTTATGGTTTTAGTTTTACTTGGGCACAAGTAGAGTTTTAACTGTGGGGAAATTGATAGATGTGACTTATAATATGTTTTCTAGGTTTTAAAATGTGTTATTAGGTGATAATCTTGTGTTTAAGAATTATATTTATGTTTTTGTTAGTATTTTTGTTTGTTTTGTGAATACGATTCACTTTCAAGATGCCTTGGTGGTGAAATGGTAGACGCGCAAGACTCAAAATCTCGTGCTAAAGAGCGTGGAGGTTTGAATTCTCTTTTGTTGATTATTGTTGGTTAGGGAAAGAATTTGATCTTAACGCATATTTTAGGGGATATTTAATGTGTTTGGAAGATGAGATGAGATAGGGAACTTAAAGAAAAGTGCAAGATGGAAGCTAGAGAAGTTAGAGCCCTCTATCATGATCATGCATATTGTGTATGATTGTGATAGAGTTATAAACAAACATGATCCTGCATAGTCATAATCGTGCAAATGCCAGATTTTCTAGGTCACAAAATTTTTATATTTTTATATTTTTATGATTTAAGGATAATTTTACAATATAAACAAGTGAGAAAACCCTAGAAAAGGCCCTATAAGGATCGACAAGTATAAAATGAAATCAAAAACACAAAAAGAGGTGGATGGAACATCTAAAAAAGAGACCAAGCAGGAAAAATTCCAAAAGGACAAAGCTGCAGAATTTTCTAGCTCAAGGACAAAAAGAAGAACACATATAGAATTCAAACTTCTATATTTTCCTTTTATTTCCTTTTTATTGAATGTTGATGATGAACAATTTGGAATATATTTTGGCTATGAATTGATAAATTTGTTATAGGAATCACTATTGAATTGTTTTGTTAAACTTTTATGTTCTTAATATAATATAGATATACGTTGTGGTGTTCAATGATGTTAATCTTTATTCTGAATCAAAAGGCTAGGTTGAAAAATCTATGTTATGTGGCATTGTGAGAGCTAGTACCATAATAAACCTATAAAGATCAACTAAAGAGAGATTTTAGTTGTTCGTTACCAATTGGATTACTTAAAATTCAATTACATGGTTAAGAAGAGTTTTGAGAGATCGAGAGGTCACAATTCAATTCTTATCTATTTTAATTGGGATTACTTGGTTAGATCTCAAGAGAGGGAAATCATAACTATTGGATATCTAGGGTTAAGCATTATTAAATCTAGAAGGCAAGGTGAAAACAAAATAAGGATAGAAGTAATTCTTAAGTTGTTTTCATTGGTTAATCATAAGTTCACTGATGCCTTGTTAATTATTTAATTATCAATTTTCTCTAGTTTAGTTTATTTTCTAGCTACAATTATTATATTTTTTTACCTTAAACAAAGTGTTGTTTGTAACTTTGACTTTGTCACCTTATTACACCACTTCTATTCAATTATGAGAATTCTTTAATGAAGTAAAATTCTAACATAGTCCTCAGAGAGAAAATTGGGAGGCAAATCTCTCAAATTACATCTAGGTAAAAAATGTTTAAGGAGGTGGTTTATAAATGTGTTATTATATAATGAGAATCTCATTCATTTATCTATAAAATGGAGACTTACTTATGAGTTTTTAATATTGATAGAGAAGTCACTTAGGATTAGTGGGAGGAAACTAAATACTTACGGTGCCTTTAAGAATTAAGCTATAAGCACTGAATTTTCTATTAACCAAAAGAGTTTATTTTGTCAAGGCACCAGTAGACTTCTTTTAAGGTGCCTTAGGATTCTAGAGGTGTCAACAATAACGAAACAAGCTCATAAAACATCATAGTAACTACTACCTTACAATATTGAAATATTGTATATATTATGCCAAAGGTTATCACTAATCCAAAAAATCTAGAAAGATACAACGAATTCCTACTTATGAGTTACACTATATAATTAAGCCATGGATGTTTAGGGGTTAGGCCATTGATGTTATTGAGATAATATACTAAGCCTATTCTAAAAGTCATAATTTCATTTTATTAGTGATAGATTATTTCACAAGATGGGTGGTGGCTCAGCATATGAAGAAGGTTGAACAAGTTAACATAGTGAAGTTCATTAAGGAACGAATTTATTCATCAATTTAGGATTCCACAGTCAATAACAAATGATTGGGGAACCATATTTATTATTTAGTAAGTCAAAGATTTTGTTGCAAATTATGCATACAATTGTTGAATTTGAATTTGTACTGTGCTCAGGCTAATGGTCAAGCGGAAGCATCAAATAAAGTAATGATTTACATCTTAAAAAATTTGCTATAGGAGAATCATAAAGATTGGCATATGATTTTATCTAAAGACCTTACAGGCATATTGAAATTCCAAATGCACTATTACAAGATTCATCCTGTTAACTCAATGTTATGGTCATAATGGTGTTTTCCCTACGAAATTAATGATCTTATCTTTGAGAGTTTCTAAGTAGAATACTTTGAATACACTTGAATATTTAGATGCAATGATGATGGAATTAGAAGACTTAAACGAAGTTCAACTTTAGGCTATAAATAATATGATTAAGAAAAAAGAAAAGGTGGCAGAATCATATATCAAAACAATTTAAAGGTGGTAATTTCAAAATGGGGATATGGTATGGAAGTTAATTCTACCACCTGGAATGAAAGGCAGAGGGTTGGGGAAGTGTTCCCTAATTGTAAGTGGCTATTTTGAATTCATATGGTTTTGAAAGGTAATGATTATTAGTTAATCTAGCCTAGAAGGAAAGCCTTATAGATGTTTTATTAATGGAAAATATTTGAAGCCCTATATACCTACACTAGGGGAGAGTTTAGGTATAAAGGAACAAGAGAAAACTTATCCAAGTCAAATGAAGAAAAACTAGAATAATCATCCAAGAAATAAAAATTCAAATCCATGATGGTCAACCAATGACCAATAAATTTTTTGTAAATGGTAAACAATTTTAAATTGATCTAGGCCAAAAGACAAGATCTCACCATATTATTTGATATAAAAAAACTTGATCCTCTTTAGACTGTTGAACTTTTTGTTCCTAAAGGCTTACTTCCTCCTTTGCCAACATAGTGAATTCCCTAACTCTTTGGCCATCTACTTGACCTCATTGGATTCCTAGTTAAGCTACTTACCATCCTCTTTTATAGTTTCTTGTTTACCTTTAACTAATTTAATGGTTCTTTCATTCTCAATAGTCTGATCCTCTAAAGAGTCAAATTCATTCTTTAGCCTACAAATTTGGGCCAGGAGGTTTTGACCTTTAACCTTTTTTGTATCATAGTCCTTTCAATGCTTTTTTGAAAGGCTTAACTTTTTGGAATAAACAACTTGATCATGATAGGACTGCTTAAAGAATAGAAAACTTTTATTTTTTCTCAGAAGTCCTCCAACAGTAGATGAATGAGTTATAAAACCAATATAGGACAACATGCTTAGGAAGGAGTTCACCAAATTCTAGTTAAGAATATGAGCTCCTACAACATTGTCAGCCTTAAAGACTCCTTAACTCTTGTTAGCCCCTCGAAACTAACTATTGGCACATCACTAGAGGGAGTGATAAGAGAAACATCTAAGAAGCTTAGATTAAAAACTTCTTCCAAAGATGTTATTGCTATCTAAACGTCTCTTATTTATAAGATGTGGAAGATTTTGTTAAGAGTTTGAATGATTTTTTAAAGAATGAAAGGAATTCCTTCTCTACCTATAACAAAGTGACTTGAATAGTCTTTGGATCAATAGAATTTCTAGCCCTTTCAAATTCCGGTTCATGGGACACGATAGGAGATGGTAGGTCTGATATAGGTCATTTGTGAAAAAAAATCAAAAGTATGAATCGATGGTTAGAATAAAATAAAAAAAAGTTAAGAAAATTGAGAGATGGGAACTAATACCCTCCATAACATTCTTAGGAGTTAAAGAATTATCTTATATGGGGGCAATTTCTTTCAGTAACAGGTTCCATAATTTCAGTTTCTTCAAGTAGCTTGATGGTTGAACATGTTGACTTTCTAGTAGATCTCTTAGGAACTGGTGTCTTGCTTCTTAGATATTAAAGCAAATAGAGACTTCTTTTTTAATTTCCTCTTAATGATAGGGTTTGGAGCTGTTGTTACTTCTTTTTAAGTAGTAGCTTTTTCCTTCTTCTCTAACTTAGGCATTTAGAATTTTGAAATCTGTGGTGGTTAAAATTAATGGTAAAATTTAACAAATTAAATAATCTTTAGTTAGAAGGAGTACCTTTGAGGATGGAAGAATCTGAAAGAGGACTACGATGCATGATAGGGTGAATTCTTAAAGAAATTTAGAGCTGTTGGCTTTAGAGATACGATAATTATACCTTAAAGCCAAGAAAAAAAGGCTAGTATTGGAAAAAAAAAAGCCAACAAAGTCTAGGAATCTAGGATCTGAAAGGAAGGCCTTCTTTATCCTTGAGCATTGGAAAATAGATAAGGATCTAGGTTTGAACAAACCATATGCACTAATTAAGCCTCTAAAGAGGGAGATTGGACAGACACCCCCTAGATTTATGTAAAGGAATCTTAAGAAAATAGAACCTAGGCTTAAAAATTTACCAGTAGCTAGAAGGGTAAGAATTCTAGACTTGGTTTGTCATTTACAAGAAACAAAAAAATCATATTAATAGAACCCAAATAAACTTAATATGTTCCTATTCAAAAATAGGATTCCTAAAAGAAACATAATCATTAATCAATCTAAAGTAAGAAGAGCATTTAAAGGTGCTGAGGTCCAAACTAGAAGTTTCCTTAATTAAACACACAAGATCCTCCCTAACAATAGGTAACTATTAAGAAAGAAAATATCTTTGAGTGAAATAAAGGCATGCCCAAAAGGAATGATAAAGGAATTATAGGCGAAACTCTAGAATTTCAAGATAACATATATGAAAGTAGGTTGATATTTTGGTAATTTCCTAGAAAAATATTAATTAAAGAATTCCTTTCCTTTTCTAATTATAATGGTAAGAAGGGTACAACTGTCTATCCATTTAACCCACTAGTCTATAATTTTTGGCCATGTATTTAGAGATTCTAGAGCCTAAAATAGAGGAAATTCCAAAGGATAGTTTTTTTTGACTCACCTCCCCTATATGGGTGAGGGACGAGTGAGGAGATTCAATGGGTGAAGGGATTTCAATAGCCATAGGTAATATTTTCTCATAGTAAAAATATGGAATTCTGCCTTCCTTACTAAAAGAAGGAATTTTTTATCACAGAATTAGAAGAAAATTTTAAAAAAGGGATTTAAGGTTTAAGAAGTTTCCTTATATTATTCTAATGAAGGATGGTAGAGGTTCAATTTGAATATAGACTACCTCAAGTTTTATATCCTACAAATAGAATAAAGTTAGGAAAATTGATAGAATGTATAAAAAAAAGTATAAAAATAAGCCTAAGATGTACGTATGTACAATTCAATTTGACAGAATCAATAGAGGGGGAAGAAGATGCATGATGTGTGGAAGCCATAGTCTAAGGAAAGTTCACTAAGTTTTGGGGGAATTCGTGAGAAGTAGAAGGAATAAATATTAGAGTTAATAGAAAAGATGGAAACTCCTTGGATTTTAAGATAGAAAATGGTCTATAGTGAGAACAATTTGTAGCAAAATCAACAAATCTTAGGGTAGCGGCAAAAATTTTAATTTTAAATGGAGAAAATATTTAGCTTCTATAATAAAACGGAGTTAGGAGTTTTAAACACAGAATAGTGTTGATATAATCTTTTTGCCCATCACTCCGTCTTAATTAAGGATTCTTCATAGTTAACGTCCATATGAAGATCATCCTAATGACTTTTTCAGCTTCTTCTTCGAGCTGGATTCTCTTTGGTCCTTATACTTTCCAAAATCACAAGTCCATATCTAAGAATTTGGTTAATAGGCTTGCACTCATTTTATGAAAGGTTAAAGGAGTCTTTAATACCATATACTTTGTCTGTTCAACCAAATCTATGCAAGGTGTAGATAATGATATCCCAAGAAGAATTCAACCCATTTAACTAAAAAATGAAAAGGCCCAAATCCTAGAAGTCCTGGAAGTCATTTGGATAGAATTCTTTCGTAGGATGGTAAATACACAATAAACTTGAGATAGGCAATAAGCAGACATGATAAAGAAAAATTCGAAGTTGAGAAGTTACAAAAGAAACGGCTTAAGGCAAAAAAAAATCAGAGAATAAAGTGTGGTAGGCAATTAGCTAGAACATGGTCATAATGGGAAGTGGGTTGAAAGATAAGTAAAACTTCTTGAGACATTTGAAATTGGAAGGATTATATAAATTCACTAGCATCATAACATAAAAACATGCACACATAGATAAATAATCACATAATCAAAACAGTAAAAATAACCAGACCCTATCATTATTTTTAATTGTCTTCATATTTGTACTTTTCTTTTAAAATTAAATTATCACTTTAGTTCAAATCTTATTTCAACACTCTTTAGCACTTTTGGTAGCTTAGAATCTTATTCTCTAAGTTCTCCAAAGTCCACATATACTATTAATAAGAATTCAAGCACAAAATTGGTAGAATTCCTACATAGAACAATTGAATTCCAAGTTATTCATATAAGTGACCAATAGATGTTGCAATAGAAACTAGTAGAACTCTTAAACACAACCAATCTTAACCATTTGTGTTCTTTAAAATCATCTTTTAGGCACTCACTTATGGTTGACTTGCATCAAGTTGCTTTAGTTGATTTTGGCCAATATGCACTTATTGTAGGTATTATAATACTCCTTGTATTGCTTTTACAGCTCTTATGGTGACCACTTTAGTGACATTATTTATTTAATTTCTAAAGGAAAAAATATAATGGTTATTATGTATGGGTAGTTTTGATTTAATTTATTATATGAGATATGTTTTTACGATATATCTTTATTGGTGTTAATGTTGATTTATTCATGTTATCATCTAAGTTTGATCTTACCTGACATATGAATGACTCAAGAGAGTCAACTTATGATTGTACTGTAACTTAGGAAGAGGGTGTTGAACAAGAAGCTCAAGGGCAACCTATATGATCTTTTTGGTAATAGGGTAAAACCTTTTATAAGATTTCACAAAGCTTAATGCATTCAAGGGGTTTTAGAATTGGTAAAGATTTGGGTTAACCAAGTAGAGAGTAAGTGGTTATAGCTTGAGAGTTAGTTTCAATGTCTAGTAAGTCTTACTAGTCCAAAGAATAAATATAATATAGGTTAATTAAATCATGAAGTTAAAAATACCATTAGTAAAAGTACTCAATTAAACATAGTTATTTAATTGCATTTTCTTGTGATCAATTATCTTATCATCTATTTCATTGGCTATTATACACATTAAGTTTAGTTTTATTTTATGATTCTTTATTAAAATATCCATAAAATTATCTTTTTGTTAATTAAATTTAGACTAGCTACTTATTTTAGGTTTTTTTTTTCCACACAACTTCTTCATGGTATTGATACCTTACATATCATTAGGTTGCTTACTAATAGTAAGTATGTTTTCCAAGTTAGTGAGAGATAGATTCATAATAAGGAAAACTTTGGTAACATTAAAAATTTATATCAATTACATACTCACTAGTGTACCATTGCATCAAACGGTTTGAATGACATTTCAAACATGCTTTTTATGCTCTTTATTTATGTAAATATGGTTTCAATTACACATGGTTTATATTGTTCAGTCATATTATCTTCACTTTAACTATAAGATACAATTATTTAATTGTATTTAGAATTTTGAATATTATTAAGTTAGTTTGAGCCTAAATGACAAGTTAGTGTAAATATCTAGAAGTTTAGGTAGTTAATGAACATTAAAATTAAGCAAATAATAATCATCCATGGTTATTTCAATTGGATTGTTAAATATTTCCATAATTGTGAAAATTTTATATTAATAACACGTGTATGATTTGCATGACGATAAAAAATTGATTAAGTTTGGTAGAATTCATTGCGTGAGTAATGTATATATGTTTTTGAAGGATAGTATAAATCCTGTATGATTTGTCACTATAAATGATTCTTATACAAATAATATTTTTGAGAAATGAAAATATATTAATGAATAATGCTACAAAGAGAGATACAAATTTATTTTAGCTTAAAATGATCTAAGCTAATAGGCATTACTCATATTACAACCAATCAACTGGTGTTGGCAAAGTAACCCTTATGAGAGAACTATGCACTAGATTACATAATTCATTTCATAGTATGGAATAGTTGTGAAGCTACTATAGGCAATGTTACTTCTATAAAAGTAGCTTAGGAACCGAGTTTCTAAATGAATGAGGAATTTTTGACTTGTTCCACTATTGTTCATTGTTTATGAAAGCTTGAAACCATCTAAGGTAGTGAGGGTTCACATAAGCTTCTTCTTAAGACTTCCATTTAAGGGAGGGTAGATAAATGGTGATATATACATTCCATTTTTATGCCATATCTTCAGTTAGGTTGCTTATGTACAAATAATTTTTATTTGATGTATTAGGTAATTTTATAGAAATGTTGCTTCAGGAAGTGATTTTAACCAATGATTAAAAAGTCTTAAACACTAAAATAAAAGGAAAAAGTATATTTGGTTTAACATGGCCTTAGAAATAGGTATATTGCACATCATATTCCTATTTAGACATGAGAAGTTGATGAGAAATTTGAACATAGAATTTTCAAAGTCTGTGTTGCTTGTAGATGAAAGAAATTAAATTCTTTTGTTGAACAAGATCTTGAACAAAGGCTTATTATGACCTATATTCAGTGCAATAATTCCTTATTTAAAAGCATGTTAAACCATAAGTTTTAAGAAGTTTTTTAAAGAGAGAAAATCTAAGCAAGACTTCTAATCCATTTTCAACGAGAAAAGAGAACTAGGATAATCCTAATTGAACATAAAGTATGAATGAATGATTAAGAATTCTATCATAAAATTTATTTTATGATTTTTCAATTTATTAATTTAAGGAAGATAGTGGCTATTTTTTAATATCTAGAACATGAATCCCAGAATTTATTTGTTATGTATTGATTTTATTTCACTAAGGAAGAGTTTTTATACTTGCAAAATATCTTTATTGTGCTTAATATTGATGGTGAACCAAAGGAGGTTCCAATCAGTATTTTGATGATAAAAGTAACATAAGTACTACTGATGGTTTTATTATTTTGATGAGAAGCTATCTAAGATCAAGATGTAGCTATAATTAAGAAGATAGGTTATGAAGGTGATGAATAAAAGTTGAAGCCTTCAACTAACTAAGTGAAGAACACATTAAGAAAAAAAGAAGATCAATGCTCAAGAAGTTCAATTTACAGTTTGTAATGTTAATTATAATCTCATTTAGTCACTTTAGTAAACATTCAATCTTACTTCATTTTATGAGTCTTCATCATCAACAGGTGTTAAAACTTTTCTCAAGAGAAAAGCCTCTTGATATTTTAAACCCTCTTAAGGGAACATTTTGAAAAATGCTTACGTCATAATTGCATTAAATAATTTAATTTTGAATATTTAAAGTTGTTAAAATCATGAGGATTGGTTAACCTATATAAGTTAGAGATTGACAATACAACTTAAAATTTTCAAATTTGATGTACTACGAGTTTGTAGCAACATCGATTACATATTGGTCAACTAATACGTATTGGTTGACTGGTATAATTTAATGGTTGACTGGTATGGTGGAACTAACCATTGTAACAACTAATTTTTGACTTCAAAGGTTGATAACCCAAATATAAATACACATCTTTTCATTGGTTCTTGAATGAGAAAGCATTTAGATATCATATTCATGTATTTCTATGTGTTTGTTAAGCATTTGAGTATCATCTTCTCATATTTTTGTGAGTAAGACTCTTTAAAATTGTCAAAATGATAAAGTGAGATATTCTTTAATTGTAGCCTTTATAGGGTTTTTATATATTGTACTTAAGGGTATTTTAAGTGACAAAGGTTCCTCTTCGTTGTGAAGGAAGATTGTGAAGGGTTCCTCTTTTCTAAGAAAGATTGTACAAAGGTTATTTTTCATCTTCAAAGAAGAATCATAGTATAACTCCAAAAAAAGTCTTGAGAGTGGACATAGGTAAGATCATTCTCCAGACTACTATAAATCAGTTTGCATTTCTCTTCTCTTACCCTTTTTACATTATTGATTAGGCGTGTTGTTGAAATTTATTATTTTATAACATATTTTCATCTTTTTATAAATTATTTTTGTTAATACACTAAGTAATATTTTATTAAATTTTATCAACACCTAAGTCACTTCCCCCTATGGAATGCAATTAAGAACTAAAATTTTGTTTAATAATAGATAGCAATTATATCAATTTTAAATTTACATGCATCAGTTTGAGAAAACATGTTTCTAAATTAACTAAGGATTAATATTAGAAGTTGTACGGGGTCCTAAAAAAATGCTTGCATAAATATTTTAACATTAAAGTCAAATCTTGTATTAGTTCCATGTAACTTAAAATGTTTTCGGAGGTTTTCATCAAATAGAGACATTAATTAATTAATTTAAGAATGAGTGTTTATAGCTTAGAAGAGTCTAATTCATCAAATTAAGAAATTTTGAATATCCAGAATATAAATTTTCACAAATAACTAAATCATAAATATAAAAATGATAATAAGAGAAGTTCTTATATAAATATTTAGTCATTTAAAAAAATTAAATGCATTATATTCAAAAGAACTAGGCAAAGCCCTGCAATGTGTAAACAAGGTTCACCTAGAGACTAAGTCCATAGGAGTGGTTCTAGTAGGATAATTCAAGGAACTAATTAAGCAGTTACAATTTATTGATATTTCCATATTGATAATTGCTTAATCTTGTTCAAGTGGAAATTAGACTTTGTCCAAATTTATTGTTAATTAGATGATAATAGAAAAGTTAGACATAGTACTTAATAGATTATTATGAGAATGAGACTCTACTCTGTATGATATTACTATAACTTATAGGTGCATTTGTTGGAGATTCATAAATGAAGTTATCCAATATCAAAAAGAGAAATAAAGGTAAAGTGAGTTACATACAAGGATGGTGCTTATAACCTATTGCCTTAAGGTTTTAAGGTAAAATATGATACCTTAACTATATATTGTAGGTTTATGCCCTTGCAGCCAATTTTGGTTGTACTTTAATTGTATAAAATTTGTTTTATTCAATAAAGGCATTCTTTATCTTTATGTATTTTTAATTATTTAATTATTAATCATAAAGATAAAATC
>JANKOD010000009.1:2999972-3014919 GCA_026284645.1 Erythroxylum acuminatum | reverse complement strand
TGGAATTCTCTGGCCAGAGTGAATTGATATTTGAAAAGGAGTTTTCAAATTTCAATTATAAATCAATTACTAATTAGTAAGAACGAACATGATTAGATGATAAAAGTAGACATTGTATCCATACTCTGTCCAATTAGAATATTAAATGATGAAAGGATTAAATTATACATTATAGCCATGCATGGACATGTTAAGCCAATCACTTTAACATTCCTGATATTTGGGTAATCATGACATGTTGCTAGATGTCAATCATGATTTATGATTATGATTTATTTAATTAGAGAATTAAAGATAAATTAAAAGGAGTTTTAATTGATCTAATTCTAATTGTGAATTAAAATTATAATTTATAATCATTACCAATTTATTAGGAACCTAATGGGCCACACATTAAAGAGTAATTTGTGAAAGAAAAATCAATTTAATTAAGTTCGACTTAATTATAAAGTTTGAGAAACTTTAGGAATCAAATATGAGATATTTGATTTTATTAAAATTAAATTAATTTGAATTTGAATTTGATTCTAATTATAATTAAAGAGGTTCAATTTTAATGAAAGACTATCATAATTTTCTATTTAAAAGAAAGAGCTTTTTAGAAGCTAGCACTTTTTGTCTTCTTCCTCTTAAAAGTAGTTTGGGAATTGCTCTGTGAACATCATCATAGGCTGGACAATTGGACAGCTAGTGATTGATTAGTCATAAAAGGTTTCACAGATTTTTCTTAAGAAAGCGAACAAGGTACGTTTTCTAAATCGATTTATTTTTTATTCAAGTTTAATCAATTATCGAGATCTGCTCGGAATCTGTAAAAAAATTTATTTTTCGCTGCGCCTGTGATTTAATCACGGTTGGATTCCAACATTAAGGTCTTCGTTAGAAGTCTTTTAGTTAGTCTTCCATCTTGAAATTGATCAGGGGGTCATCTAGGATAAAGGTCTTCTTCCACCTTCAAGGTTGCGTCCTAAGTATCTCTTTAACCTTTGGACATAGGATTTTTCAACAAATCCTAGCCCTTGATCAAGGATCTAGTGGTTGATGTAGTATTGGAAATTTTCAACTAAAGGACCATCCTTAAGGAGATCAACAAAACTTTTGTTAATCTCATTCCCAAGGTACATTATCCTATTTCATTGAAAAACTTGAGAACTATTTCTTGTTATAATACTATTTATAAAATCATTTCCAAAATGCTCTCAAATACACTTGAGATTTTGTAAGCTTCCTATATTCACTCCTTTCAAGGTGCCTTGCCTTTATCAAAGAAGGAAAAATTGGAGATAATGTCATTATAGTTTAAGAATTATTCAAATGTTATAACAGAAAGAACCCTAGGAAGGATTGTGCATTAAAAATAAACTTCCATAAAACCTTTGGCACTATCTAGTGGACCTTTATATTGAACTCTTTGAAAGCCTTTGGTTTCCCCAACACTTACATGAATTGGATACATCAATGCATATTTACTATTTATTAAAGTGTTCTTGTGAATGAGGAACCTACACAATTGATTAAAAGCACCAGAGGTGTGAGACAAGATGACCCTCTCTCCCCTTACCTCTTTATTTTGAGAATGGAAGTTATAAATAGATTGATCATGTCATTGCTCAAGAAAGCAAGTTCAATTTTCACTCCAAATGCAGAATGTTAGGTATTGTAAATATATCTTTTGCTGATGATTTTATGTTCTTTTCTAAGGCTAAACCTGGTTCAGTTAAGGCTTTAATGAAAACTTTGGAGACGTTCAAGTACATCTCACTTTCCATTAACAAGGAAAAGAGTCTACTTACCCTCTCAAAAAGGGCACAACAATTAGCAAGCTGGCTTTCCACTATCAATGGATTGAAAGTTACCATGCCTCCAATCACATAATAGGGCATTCTTATTACATCCAAAGACCCTCTAGTTAAGAAGGTTCAAAGGAGAGGCTCCAATTGATGTAATCACTCATTATCTTTTGCAGCTAAAATTAAACTCCTTTAACTCATTAATTATTATTCTCCATATTTACTGGTCAGCTCGCATTTTTATAATCAAATACATCATCAAAACTTTGAGAAAATCATGAGAAGGTTCTTATGATCTGTTAGTGGCCCTGAGTGCTTACTTGCTAAGGTAAAATGGACTTATGACCAATCCGCATGCAAAGGTTTGGTCATAAGTGCAGAATCAAGATGATACTTACAACAGTGACACCAGAGTGGGACTGAAACAAATAGCAGTGTAATATGGAAACACTTTGACGCCAACGAAAGCCTTAAGGCAAGACACGGCTCCTAACTCCAACATGCCCCAGCGGAACCACCAGGAATCCAACATATCTTCTGACCTTGCATGCAAGGATTCTCTAAAGCTCTCCCTCCGGTTGATGTTGATGAATAACAAAGGATTATACATATACAAAGGATAATTGTCTGTTTGTGGCGGCAGATGGCTAAGGATGATTCAAAATTACTTATAAGTATCCGTTATCATGTAAGAGACAAGATATTTTGTTCAATTTTATGGTGCCTTATTCTGTCTAATAAATCTCAGCCATTCATTTATGTGGGCTCCGCATGGGTCTCGCATAAATAAATGTGAGACTTACATAAATAAATGACTGAGATTCATTGGACAAAATAAGACACCATAAAACTGGACAAAGGATCTGGACTCATCATGTAATGCTAAGTCATATGCAAGGGATACAACCAACCCCAAAGAAAATTTGATAACAATTATCAATTATGAATATATTAGATTTAATTAAATATTTTGATGTATAATTAATATATTATGATAAGTAACTGATACATAAATAATTGACTAATTCTTATGTATAACTATAGTACTATGATAAATAGGAAACATAAAATTTATATATAAATTTTTAATTTAAAAACTTTCATATTTCATTTGTTTGAAATATAAATTTTAATAGGATTTATGTATAGTTTTATTGTTTATTTTATAAATTATATCTTTATGTTAATATTTGTCATAAGGCTAGAAAATTGTTGAACTTTTGGTACCCTTAGGCAAGGCAGATACTTCATTTTCCAAATCCATGCCGTCAGGCATTAAGAAAAAGGTTACATGTTAACCTTGCATAAAATTACGCAGAAAGAAGTATTGGACTAATTTCCAGCAATCAAATGGTGTCCAACCATGAATCAAAATCATGAGCTGCTCTAGACTCATGAACAGACTCGGAGGAAAGCTGTGTTTCGTGAAGGTCAGCCTTCCCTTTGGTGGGTTGATGAGTAACATATTGGTCTGATAACCTTGATGTTTCTTCAAGTAACTCGTCGAGTTCATCATCCAGATTGGTAGGAATGGATGCACGAGTGGATGCCTTCTGGACATTTCTCGTAAAATGTGGCAGGACACTGGGAGATTCTTCTTTCGAAAATGTTGAATTAGCAGGTATTATACCTGGAGAATCTGGCGACCTAGTTTCGGTAAATGAGTCAAGAAGCACATCTAATTCTGCCTCCGCAGCCGCTGCCTCACATGAGAAGAGCTTCTTAGATTCAGCTTTAGAGCTTGTGTCTAAACGGACTGAATGTTCTGTATCATGAATTGATCTATGGTCTCGGTGTGAATTGGTACCATTTTTGACATGATTTTGTACAGGCGATTCTTGATCATGTGAAGTTGAAACAACATAGCATTCAGCAACAGCAGATACCGATGGCTTCACCTTTGCATGGTTTTTATTCTTAGGCACATTATAAAAAGTCAATTCCTCGGACGGCATTGTGGTTCTTTCGATTTCATTTGTCTTGAATTGGTCAGTCTCCAAACTACTGGTGGCCCTAGATCCGTTACTATTCTGCCAGAGACACCATACAAATGCATCAGGTGTTCAGATGTAGTAACAAGGGCCTCCTAATTCTATTAATAAATTGCAGATTATAAAGATCAAGCTAACCAATGGCCGAAAATCCCATGTAAAATGTTGGGAGGAGCTGAAGCAGGAATTCTAAGTATGACAATGAAGACCACATTTACAAAAAAGAGGAAAATGTTGCTAAATTCTCCAGCATCAGTGTTCTGTATAATTATCATATCTTTAAAGCAAGGGAAAAAAAATTCTACAGATGTAATTGACAGCAATACCATGCACCGTATCCGGAAGGTAATCTAATAAATTCCTGTATGCTATGCACATAAGTTTAAAAAATTTGATCAGATGGATCAAATACCGATATTAAGCCCCTATAAAAATTCAAGTTTCATCCAGAATCGTACAAGCCACTGTAGAATCTGAACAATTTATAAATACTGGTTTTGCACTATAGCACAATGTACATAAATGAAATATAATACAAGGCTTACCAGCTCTGACAACAGATCTGCTTCAATGAAGAGCCTCTTAGATACATCTACTTTGTCCAGTTGTTCCGCAAGAGCACGTAGATTGAGGGAAAGGAATGATGTCTGATTGCAGAAAGGGACATACCCCCAAAAAAAAAAAAGAAAGAAAGAAACAAGAAACAAGAAACAAGAAACAAAAAAAAATGGAAAATAAGATGGCTGACACAACCAATCAGCAGGAATATTAAAGGCAAGGTGACCCTTGTAATAGCACAGATGAAAGATGAACGCATAGTTCATGTGACTTATGTCAGGTAACATTTACCTTGACTATAGAATGGTTTTCACATTTGTCTTGCACCTTCTGTCACTTCGTAAGTTACAAGATTGAATAATAATTTCTTGCAAAATTCTCCATCCCAGAGACAGATTACAAATAGTTTACTGTTAGAATATCTTAATATTATGTGTATCCAACTATTCAGGAATATAATTATTATGAGATTGAATCTCCGTATATATAGGAAGCTCCTGTAGTATATATGAGAAGAAAAGTCTAAAAAACATAACTATACTATTGTGGATGTTGGCCTCATGGTCGAAGCATCTAAAATGATTTTTCCCTTTCTTCTAATCTTCCCTCCTTTATCCTACTTTGACATGGTATCAAATCCAGATTTCCATCGTAACTCTCCTTAATCTTCTCTCTACACTCTTTTCTTCTGTCAAGCTTTTGTCCTTCTCTAGCAACCCATCATAGTTCTACAGAGTTTTCTTCTACCCACCCTACCATCAAACATCTCTTACTTCTCCTGCAAACACCTATTATGCTGCATGTCTCTGTCTTCCCCAGCAGAACTATCCTTCCTTTCCAAGCAGCCTACCTTTGTCCTGTTTATTCCTTTCTCTTCTGGTGAAGCCCAATGTTGTCCTTGCTACCTAGTTCTACATTGACAGCATCCACTTTTCTTCTCTTCCTCAGGCAGCATTCTCTTTCTTTCATTGATGTCCCTCTGTTTTCCAATGCCCCTTTCCTTTAATTTTGATTTAATTCCATCTTACTAAATTCAAGTAACCTGAACTTCAGCTGATAGTTACATTAAGCACCTACCTCATTAGCTGAACTAAACTTTCATCAGTAATTGTGTTATTATCAATTTCACCCTAGGTGTCAATCATAATATTTCAACAGAGCATCATAGATTAGAAATCAGTTTAGGTAGGGACTTAGGAGGACCTGAATAGCAACAAATTTAGCAGGATTGAAGTAGGGAATTGGAACCAAGCATGGAAACTGGGAGTTTGGTTTTTCCTAATTTTAATTTTCATTCTCAATTTATGGCCAGTACTGTTAGGCTTACTTTTCCATACTATAGATATTGGGATAGTTGATGTGAGTCATTTTTTAGCATAACATGTTCAGATTTCAGGTTCGTTGTCCCCCTCTTCAAGTTCTTATTTCTTCCCTTATCCAAAGCGCTTCCCCATTCTTTCTCCTTTTTCATTCTTTTGTCTATGTTTGTCTCTGTTACTTCTCCTATATTCCATCAGGTGGTCATTAGAAATTGCATTATGGAGATTAGGCGAACTGAACATGCATTCATGCGATAGTGCGCTATATCTCAGTATAGCTCCCCATACTTTAGTTAGCAATAATAAGATATTCAGAACAAAATGCTACAACTGTCCATAAATGAGCACATATAAACCTGGAAGAATAAGTTCTACTTAAAGGCTGAAGTTCCAATTTTGAAATGAGACTTAATTGTCATGACAAGACTACCAAAAGTCCTTTATGCTTACATCAACAAAAGGTCAATACAGTATCCTCATGAGGGCCATTCAATAGGAGAACAGGAACTAATGCAACCAAGTCAAGTTTCTGGCACCATAGACATTCCTGTCATATAATAAAAGCACCGCCCAGCCCATAGGTAAAAAATTAAACTATTAAACTAAAAATCTGCATTTAGTTGTTCTATGTAAAACCACCAGCTACTAACATGTATCACTAGTGGCAGAATAAATGGAACGATGAACAGGCGAGACCTATGTTCACAATTCTCAAACATAAAGTAGGAACTTTTGTGTTCTGAAGTTATTAGGTAGCCAGAGAACTTAGTCTCATACTAAAGTGTAAATTCTTTCTAATCATTAACTCCAGCCAACTTCATTTTGCTTAAATAGAACTAAAACTAAAAAGGTAATCACTACCTCGTTAACAGCAGTTCTTTCATCCTCCAACATGAAATTATCATCACTAGTCAATGAGACAATGGCCTCTCCTCTGGCTGAAAGCATAGGACCTAAGTGACACAAGTCCCCTGCATAACATCCAAGGAAAATCAACATTAAACAAAGACAGTAAGCCTACAAAGTCAAGTAGCAAACTCATGAAAAATAAGATTAAAACCATGAGGCCTAAAGAAAGAAATTCACATGATATAAACGATGCTGTCATACTTATAGATCAACAAAGTCAACCAGCAACAACTGCACTATGGAAGAAACAAATGTAGAATTTCAAACGATTGGGAAATAGTAAGTGTTGGAAAATATCCGGGTAGATATTTCCTAGGTGTTAATGACTCCTAAAATTTAGTTAAATTAGATCAATTAGAATATTATGTACAGCAATTAGTCTCCTAAAAACGATCCTTGTATATATACTTGTACCTATGTATTAACTGTTAAGGGAATAATAATATACATACGTTCAACTTATATTTCTGCACAGTATCAGAGCATACCTGAACAGATCTAAACCCTAGCCACCACCTACTTTCTCTAATCCTACCCATCTATGTCAACCATGTCCGGCATTTTTGAATCCTCCAACCCATCTGTTCAAACACCTCCACCTCATAATCCTACCTCAGATTCTCATTCCATTCAGATCACTACTATACGACTGAATGGAGTGAATTTTCTTTGCTGGTCCCAATTAGTTAGAATGTACATCTGTGGTAGAGGCAAGATTGGCTATCCGACTGGTGAGAAGAAGGAACCAGCAACTGATGATCCTAAACACAGAATATGGGATGCTGAAAACTTTATGGTTATGACATGGCTGGTGAATTTTATGGAAGAGGATATTAGCTCCAACTACATGTGTTGCTACACAGCTAAGGAGCTATGGGTGATTTGGGAAACCAATCCCAAGTGTACAAATTGACTCTGAAATTGGACGAGATCCACTAAAGTGAGGACAATGTTACTAAGTACTTTAATTCTTTGAAACGTTTGTGGCAAGAATTAGATTTATTCAATGACTATGAATTGAAATCCCCTAATGACCGTAACCATTATCGGAAAACAGTAGAGGATAACCGAATTTTCAAGTTCTTGATTGGTCTTAATATTGAGTTTGATGAGGTTAGAGGCAGGATTATTGGGAGACAACCACTCCGATCCATTGGGGAAGTCTTTGCAAAAGTCCGACGTGAAGAGAGCAGACGGCTTGTGATGCTTGGCAAACGAAATCCTACACCTACTATTGAAAACTCAGCCTTGGTTGCTAGGAATGTTGCTGGCCTTGCTAAGAAGATTGAGAAGTCAGGGAAATAAAGGCAAGAGTTTGGTGTGACTACTGTAATAAAGCTCGTTATACCTGTGAAACATGGTGGAAACTCCATGGAAAACTTGAAAGTTGGAAGGGATCTCATGAAGGAAAATTTAATAAAACTCTATCAGCCCATGAGGTAGATTCTGGACAGTTCACTCAGGACCAGATTAACCACATCCTGAAGCTGTTGAAACCCATATCCGAGTCCTCAAGTGCTCCCAACGCATCTATTGTGCAAACAGTTAGTGATTTTAATGCCTTGTCATGTTCCTTTCCCTACAATTCTGCTCCTTGGATCATTGATTCAGGAGCATCTGACCATATGATCAATTATTTTGATTTATTTCATACTTATAACCCTTGTTCTGGACATGAAAAAATTCGTATAGCAGTGGGTTATTTTCTGCTACAGCTGGAAAAGGTTCAGTCGCTCTATCTTCTAATATCTGCCTTAAGTCTATCCTTCATGTTCCTAAACTAGCTTGTAATCTACTATCTGTGAGCAAACTAGCCCGTGACTCTAATTGTACCATTACATTTTTTGATTTGCATATGTTTTCCAGGAACAGACTTCGAAGAGGATGATTGGCTGTGCTAAGTTGATAGATGGTCTCAACTACTTCGTTGATGACTACTTGAAGAACAAAGAAGCTCATGGCTTAACTAGTATTTGTTCTACCCTTGCTAAAGAACAGATTTTACTTTGGCATAATAGATTAGGACATCCTAGTTTCTCATATCTCAAAAGACTATTACCTCATTTGTTTAAATATGTGGATTGTTCAAAACTTTATTATGAGCATTGTATTTTATCCAAAAGTCATAAGATTATTTACCCTACAAAACCATATCAACCCTCTAAACCATTTTACTTATTTCATAGTGATGTTTGGGGTCCAACGTGTGTTAAAACCATTTATGGGAAAAAATGGTTTGTAACTTTTAT
This sequence comes from Erythroxylum acuminatum, assembly GCA_026284645.1. NCBI lineage: Eukaryota > Viridiplantae > Streptophyta > Magnoliopsida > Malpighiales > Erythroxylaceae > Erythroxylum > Erythroxylum acuminatum. Next base: position 3,006,103 of record JANKOD010000009.1, on the reverse strand, counting down.
CGATAATCATACTCGATTATGTCGGGTCTATTTGATGCATGAAAAATCTGAAGTTGCTCAAATCTTTCAAAACTTTTATACCATGATTGAAACTCAATTTCACACACCTATAAGATAGATTGCTATGAGATTTTTCCACTATAGCAACATCAAATTCTATAAAAGTATTACTATCTCTTAATATTAATTCGGATAGAAAACTTTTTCAATGATGAAGCGAGAATGTCTTCCATTATGGGGAGCTAGAAGGAGATTCACATGACGATCCCTCCTAATTTTGAAGGAGATAAGGAAGCTGGAAAGGTTTGTAAGTTGAAAATATCACTCTATGGACTAATACAGTGACCTAAGGTATGATTTGAAAGATTTAGCTCTCCTCTCACTCAATTTGGATATAGACAAGGACCTCAATTCAAATGCAGACAAGAATACGTAGATCATACATTGTTTACCAAACATTTAGCAAAGGAAAGCGAGCTACAATAATTGTATATGTGGACGATACCATGATCACAGGAGACAACACTCAAGAACTTGAGATTTTTAAACAGCTACTAAGGTTTGAACTTGAAATCAAGGATTTTGGTAATATTAAGTATTCCATTGGTATGAAAGCAGCTAGAAGTGAAGGGGGATTGTTATCTCTCAAAGAAAGCATACTCTTGATCTCATATAGGAAACCAGGATTCTAGGGTGTCCAAATTGGAAAGGCAAAGAAACCAAAAGTAATATATTACTTGACAAAGGAAGATAACATAGTTTGGTGGGAAAACTTATGTATCTTTCTAATAGTTGTCCAAATACTGCTTATGTTGTTAAGTATTATAAGTCAATTTATGCATTCAACTACTGATTAGTATTTGGATGCAATTTTCCACATCCTTAGGAATCTAAAAGAGACACCAAGAAAGGGCACAATATTCAAGAGAAAAGAATCAAGAGGGACTTAATGTTTTGCAGATGCATATTGAGATGGTTTTATCGCAGATAGCAAGTCTACATTTGGATACTTACTAATGGGGGCGGTCGGTTGGTTCACATAGGAAAATGGTAATAGGAATGGGAATGAATACAGTGAAGAATGAGAATGAATATAATCATTATAATTAGTGGTTGGTTAAGAGGAATGAATAATTACCATTATCTTTGATAGTAGTTGCTTTGTTAAAAATATTGAGAAATAAAAAATTGTTATATTTTAATTAATTGATTGATTATATTTTAATTAATTAATTATATTTAAATTGATTACATTATAATTAACTAATTAATTGTATTTTAATTAACTAATTAATTATATTTTAATTATATTTAATTGAAAATTTTTAAAAAGAAAATAATTAAGTGTCACATGAGGGGTATGAAGTAATACCGAAAAGTAAGATATCAAAAAATTGTGCATTCAATCATAGTCAATAACGAACCAACGTTTTTCATTCCTTACCCATTGACTCATTCCCAAACCCCTTAACCAAGCAACCCCCTAAGTTATGGCCAAACTTGGTCACCTGGAGGAGTAAGAAGCAATATGTCGTTGCACATTATAGTATTGAAGCAGAGTTATAGAGCAATTGCTCATGGAATTTGTTAACTAATGTCGTTGAAAAGAGTAACAGAAGATATACAAATATCACTTACACTTCTAATATTTCGCATAGTGATAGCAAGTCAGCCAAAAGCACTGTTAACAATCCAATACAATGTAATCATAAGAAGCATATAAGAATCGACTAAAGTTTCATAAAAACAGAAGTTGAAGATGGACAGATGAAGCTCACTCATTTACTTACAACAAGAAACTAGATGTTGCATTTACCAAGGCAATGGCTACACCAAAATTTAAATCGTTTATTCTCAAGGTATGAAGGATAGACATCTATCACCAACTTGGGAGGGGATTTTGGAAAATCAACCAAGGAATCACATGTTCAGAGGTTGTGATCTTGTAATATTTAGCAACATATTTTTGTTATAACTGTAGAGTATAGTCAACTGTAACAGTTGTCTACAAGCTATTACAGTACTAATTTAGGAAGTATATGTTTGTATTATTTATTTTAGAAACATATACGTAGAGACCTATAAGCATAATGAAAAGTTGAGCAAGAAATTTCATTCCACACTTGTCTTTGTTTCATTATTTATTTTCCTAATTTAGGACTTTATTTATTTAAGAATAAGGAATCTTTATTACAGTAAGATCAAATATTATTTTAGAAATTCTAATTGGAATGCCTTTATAAAAAGGATTAGGGTTCTAGAATTTTATACTTATGTATTCACCTTTTTAATGAAAGTAAGACTAATTTCTTTACAAATTTTGAGATCATATTAGAAGATGTTGACATTTTTTTTAGGTGACTCCTATAGCCTTGGGGAGACTGCTATTTCATAATTTTAGGAGTGATTCCTATAACTATTTATTGTTTTGTTTTCTTTACTAAAATCCCGTATGATTTTTATCTGAGCTTCTAGCAACCCTAACATGAAGTTTCAATAACCCGTTCAAACCTAAAATACTGCAACAAACCTAGAAAATTCAACAACTCAGATACTTTCAATTAATGTTAGATTTATTGACTACTGGACATACCTTTATCCTACATCACCAATAGCTTGGGAATGGGAATTAAAGTTAGAACAATATCAACTTTGGCTATGATCATGATGATTATGAAGCTAAGTTAACTACCGATCAAACAACACCTTAGCTTCAACAAGAGCTCAATTGGGAACCAGAAAATAGATCTCAAATGGATAGTAAGGGCTGAATACCGTTCATGTAAGGTGTAGGTAGACCATTAAAGTGTTAGGTTTCAATCAAAAGCTGGGGGCTTTTTTCATGCAAATATCAGTCAGATTTGGGGTTCGGGAATATGATTGGAAGATCAACTCAAGTGCCTACCTAATTGAACTCTCACCTAATTTGCATATTTATCCTATTTTTAATGTTCCAGACTTGAATCTACTATATTCTTTCAATGTTGTTCATTTACCAAGGATACTCAAGCAACTTCCTACTGTTAAAGCTAAAGTTATTGACCATGATACATGTGTTAAAGAGGTTCACTTAATACATGGTAATCTGTATAACATATTTTTGGTGAAATGGCTCAACCAATCAGTTGATGAAAGCATTTGGATTGCAGAAAAGGAACTCAAATGAGTTAATCCTGACATCAACAAGGAATATATCAAGGTCTATTCATCACATTCAAAAAGACTGGAGTAATATGAATCTAAATTAGTTTATTATTGCACAAACTTTATCCTGTTTTACCATTATTTAGGTGGTTACTTTAGAAAGTATTACTGATGGCTAGGGCTTTCTATTAAAAGCTTGGATAAAGACAGCATTCTTTGTATCCTGACATTTTCTGGGAAGAAGGATTTGTTGTAAATCCTAATTATTCTAGTCGCAATTAACCCCATTTTAAACCTAATTTTTGGAAATTTGTTTCCCTGACTTCTCTCCCTACCTTAGAAATGTTGGGAAAGAGTATACTTTACTAATTATCAAAAAGTAATGACCTCCAAAATCACAACAATAATGAGCTTCTTGAAAAGCAACCGAACCACAGCAGACCATGACAACATTAAAGCTCTCCAACAACAAGCTAAAGGAGAAACTCCATCCATCAGTGCTGAATTCCCACAAAGCAATTTAAGCAAAATAGGTCTGGTAGGGAAGTACTGATTATATAGGAAGCACCAAATGAATTTATTAATGATATTGAAATGAAGAATGCAATCTGAAAAATTTTGAATATGTCAAATTCCAGTATTCAAATTTAAGAAGAGATTCGCGAACTTCTTTGCCACAAGAAAGATAGAGAGAAGTTGGTAACTGATTGCATCATGTTAATTATTATCTTCAACCCTTCCCCTAGGATTATTGTTTCCACAATTTGAAGTACTATTTATTGATTAATTGTATTCCTTCATTAGGATTGCAAAACTTTGAATATGAGCCTCAATACTGTCTATATTGTTGAGAGGATAAACAATGAATGAAACAAGTAAATCCTTGCAAATTCTTGAGATATTGGACAGTAATTAGGCTTGTACTCAATGTAGTGTAACATGATGAACAAAACCGAAGTACCCACCTCATTGAAGGTAAGGATGATGAAGAATCAAACAACAATGGCCGGGTCGAAAATAAGGATCTATAAGAGGTCAAGAAGCCAACCATTTCCATGTGTTCGAGCTATACTGAAGTCTAGAGAATACCAGCCATATTAGGAGGCTTTCTAAAGAGCTAAGGAATCGGAATGAAGTTTAAATGCTTTATTTAGGAGAAGACATTACTTGGTAAGTCAAACATTCTGTTTTTGGCCAAAAATCTTGAACCTGAAAAGCTCTGCGATTGCTAGAATGGTTGAATAACTTAATCGGTACTATATATTAGCAGATAAAAAGCTTTTGCTTGGCAATGATGAGATTAGCAAGGCATCAAACATTTATGGACAGCAGTAGAGGATAGGTTTCATTGAAGAAACCAACCACCAATTGATGTCAGGAAGCTAAAGGGAAAAGCAATATCTGCCTCTTACGTCAACGAGACTACCTCCAAGATGAATTCGCAATCCTTTGTATGAAACTCTATATAGCATAGGGTACATGGAGAAACTTGACCTAATTTCAAATTGACGCGAGGTACAGATGGAGGCTGAAAAAAGCAATTTTTCTAATTGTAGAAGTGTCAACAGGAGGACATCCAAAAGGAGTTATTATCTCTTTTTTTTTTAATCAAATTGGATAGCCCATTCTACTAACAATCTCAATGCAATAAGCTGCATGTCAACGCAAATAGAAGACAAATAGAAAAGTTAAACAATAATCAAAAAGCAGAAGTAGGAAGAAAATACCAGCGAAAGGGTCGTCATCAGGCAAAGCAGGTAAGATATCCAAGTAAGAACTTGTGGAGTGAGATTGAGACTGAGCTTCTGTAATTAGGTGACGGAAGTCGGAGCCTTTACTCTTTGGGAGAACAACGTCAGAGGATTTAGCTTGGAGATGCCCAGATGGGTTCTCAGAATCTGAATCAAAAACATCATGATAGCGATTCCAATTGGATGGCAGAGATGCGTGGGAGGCAGAGGCAGAGGCAGATGAGGGTTTTGAGCTTTGATTGGGATGAGGCTTTCTGGAGTGGTGCAAAGAGTGAGCTCTTTTTGATTTCCTCAATGCTTTTTCGTCCATTGCTTGTCTCGAGCTATACCTGGATGCACTCGTTCTCAACAATTTGTCTTCACCGCAGCGTAAAACAAAATCCTCCCACTGAATTAGAATATATGATAATAAAATTAGACCTTTCATTTAATTTTTCTTTAATATGTAATAATACTAATTTTTATGTTTTTAATGAATTGTTTCTGTATCCTGCATCATTCTTATATTGTCTCATTTACATATGGGTTCACCGAAAACAGTCTCTCTACTATGTAGGGGTAAAGATGCATACTATCGGACCTCCCCAGACCCCGCTTCATTGCGAGATTTCGGACTGAGTGATGATAACGATGATGATGATGATGTAATAATACTAATAAGTAGCATGGTTAGTTGCTCAAGTCTTACTTATAATTTGATCAATTTTTACTTCTAATAAATAAGATTATCAAAGTTAGTATTATTTCATTACTTTATCAGGCTTACACATAATTATCTTATGTTAAATAGCATAAAATATCTAATATCTAATATTAACAAGAGCTTACTTAATGTCATATATTTTTCACAAGACCTCTACATGTTTTGTTATCTTAAAAATATACGAGATTATTAAATCAGGTAACAACATAAGTTATAGTTTTGATGATAACAAAATATATAACTATTGATTGAATTTATTTTTGATGATATTAGTAGTTTTATTACAATGAAATTAAGCAATATGTGAAAGATATAATTCAATAAAAGACAAAATAAGTGAGGAGTTAGTTGAATAAATAGATCAATCAAAGGATGGAAAAAGAGCAAAGTAGAGCATGTATACAACTTAAACGAGTTTTAAGCAAATTCAAGTGAAAAAACTAATAAGGAGAAATCAAGGGTGCGTTTACTTTCAGAAAACAGTTTTTTGTTTTCTATCTTGATTTTTTGCATATATTTTCAATTTTCATTTT
>JANKOD010000009.1:2960677-2974131 GCA_026284645.1 Erythroxylum acuminatum | reverse complement strand
CCAACCCCACCTCCAATCCCTATTCCTCTCTCCTCGATTTTAACTCCAGTAACCGCCGCGCCGTTGAGCTCGGTACCGGATGCGGAGTAGCCGGCATGTCCTTTTACGTTCTTGGCCTCACCGACATCGTACTGACAGACATCGCCCCTGTCATGCCTGCTCTGAAGCACAACCTCAAAAGGAACAAACAAACCCTAGGAAAGATGCTCAAGAATTCTATTCTTTACTGGAATAACAGCGATCAGATAAAGGCGCTGAACCCGCCTTTCGATATCGTCATTGCAACTGATGTTGTTTACATAGAAGAGTCTGTGGGGCAGCTCGTCGGAGCATTGGACGCGCTTCTGGCGGACGACGGCGTCGTTTTGTTTGGCTATCAATTGCGGTCGCCAGAGGCCCATAAGCTGTTCTGGGAAATGATTGGAGAGATTTTTGAGATCGAAAAAGTTCCTCATGAGGATTTGCATCCCGATTATGCCTACGAGGAGACCGACGTCTATATCTTTCGTAAGAAGAAGAAAAAAGAATAACTACGTTTTTTTATGCCGGAATTTGATTAGCTTAGTATCTGTTAGTGTATACATTATCTGAGATTGGAAATTTGAGGTATAAGTCTGCATTTGATTCTTGCGTTGCCTTTAATTGATTTCTGTTTGATATGATCGCAATTTGGCCTTGTTAACCATCAGGAGGATTCAGGATCCTAACGAGACAGGCCTTTGAATTTGCCTTTATTTGGTTTGCAGAAACGGTCGATGAGGAATCCTCCATTGCCATTACTTGAAAGAAAAAATCTAATGTTTCAGTCAAAATAAAGGTGTTCATTTAGATGTTATCAAATCTATATAAACTGAGTACATGGGCATCAAAATTTGAAACTTAAGTTTCTCCTTTCCAAATTTAGATTGTTTCAGACATGGTTTTATTGTATTTATGATGTCTCGAAGGCAAAGTGTATGGCTTTGGGAGAGCAATATTAGCAAAAGTAAAGGTTGCATGTTCTTACACCTATCACATATCATCTACTGTCAATACATTAAACAGTTTCATGTTCTTCCACTACTGTACTGCTTCTGCTACTACATGAAGCAAGTTTCTGCATTCATCTCTTCTTGTTACTGATATCGTTCCGATCTCCCCTGTACCGCATGTTCTTCGTAGTATTTTCCATTGTGCAGATAAAGAGAAATAAAAATATAAACTTGCCTCTAGAATGTGTTATTTGTTCCGTGCTAGCCAGGCATATCTACATGTTTTCTTTCTTTTTTGTTTTTTTTGAAAAAAGGAAATAATTTCATTAATAAAGAATGGAATTACTTCCCAAAATGAACTTAAGGAGAGTACCCTTCAACATGAGAGAAAAGCTCAGTAAATATGCCTAACAATAGTCGATGATTATACTGCAGATACAAATGTTAAATATTCAAAGAGGATAGCAGGTTGGAGCTGCAATTTGGTGTTAGATTCTTCAGAATTATAAGCTCCCTGGTTCCATTGATGATTTCAGTAATAAGTGATTCAATTGGTTTGAACTTAGACTCAAATCTTCTAGAATTTCTTTCTTTTCAAATAATCTCCAGACACATTTCCATAGTTATGTAAATCTAGTTGGCTGAATTAGGAAGAGAACTTTGTGTTGAAAACTAGTGAATGACACTAGAGAAGGTGCAGGCTGGGACAAACCTTAGACATTTTTGTTTAACCTGTTCCCAAATTTTGTTAGTAACAATGCAAATGAAAAACAAGTGATCCCTTGTTTCTTCATGTGTAGAACAAAGTGGACAGGATGTATTGACATCAAGGTACCTGATTGTATCTGCAGTATTAAGTTTTTAATTGTGAGCCAAAGAAAAAACTAAACCTTGGGAGGTAAAATCTTATTCCAGATAATCTTGTGCCAACCAACTACTGGATTTTGAAATCTAAGCAGATCCTTTGTGAGTTTGTTTGAAAGTTTATAAGTTGGTTGTTTCTTCCAATAAAAAATATCCGGACTGAATGGATCAGGAGGATAATGTGGTTGTAGATGGCTTAGACTTCCAGGAAATTGCTAGGTGTTTTCATTGATGAAAGAGTTAAGTTTAGTCTAGAGGGGAAAAATGAGCGTGTTCCTTGGAGTACATTGGGAGTAAATAAGTGAACCTTGACCAGACCAATTGTCAAACCAAAGAAAGATGTCGTCCATTACCAATTTTACAGAATACATCCTCTTAGACTAACTTCTTCAAGTGAAGTAGTTGATTAAGGAAGCAAGAGTTAGAAGAACTCTTGCTTATTTCCCATATGCATCTGCCTTTGAGAAAGTAAGAATGCAATCACCTAACCCATATAGAGTTCCTATCCTCGAGTATCCACCATATTCTTTTAAGGATGAGAACTTGGCTGGTTAATTTGACTGATGAGATGTTTAAACCACCCTCCTCTTTGGGGAAACACAAATAAGACCACTTGACTTTAGCAACACCTTTTGTACCACTCGAGTGATTCCATAAGAAAGTTCTTAAATGGTCTCTCAACTGACTTGATAACATACTTAAAAAGAAAATTGTGTGAACTCTAGTAAATATGTAATGTATTGAGCACAGATTTAATAAGTTGAAGCTTTGATGAGTGTAAATTGTATCGTGTTTTAGGGAATAGTTTAATATGTATTTAGTCATTAATTCGATCATTTAGTAAGTGTTTAGGTTAGAATTGTGTTTAAATATTATGTTTTTGAGGTACCTTGATGTGTTTGTTAGTATTTCAAGGTCAATATCAAAGAACAGAGGAGTTTCGAAAGACATTCATGTCGAAACAACGGCTCATGATCGTTACATGTCAGGCCACGATCGTGTCAAAAGCACCAGATTTGGCCCACGATCGTGGCCTACATGTCACGATTGTGACAAAAGGCTTAGATGTAGGTCATGATTGTGGCCTGTATTGGGCGAACACGCAGATGCTCACGAACTTTATGTTTCGAGGAATTTTTTGATTATGAAATTATTCCATAACACTTAGTGATTATTGACATGAAATTACTTAAGATATTAATTTTAGGTACAATTAAGAAGCAAATAATTAAAATGAGTTGAAGCTTTATATTTTGGCCATTTTTCGAAGATTAATTTTTACTTATCTTTATCTGATCATGCATTTCAATGTGATAAAATACATCTTTTCATATGCCATGCTTTCATATCAGTATACTCATGCCTTATATCAAGCTCCTCATATTTAAGTCCAACATTTATCAATTAATTGTACACACACTTTATATTAAACATTCAATTCATACAAAAGTACATATAATTGAGTTTACATATCTAAGTTAACTCACAGTACGTTTCAAAAAAATTATTGCCTCGATGTTTCTGCAATACCTGGATATTGACGATCACTTTGCACGTCTATTGTTATGCAATACACATATAGTTCGCAAATCATTAATTTGTTTGATTATATGAATATACAATCATGTACATGTATATATATGTCATGTTTCAATGCATACTCAATTGACTTTCATGGTATGTATTCTTATACAAATTTCTTGACCATTTAATCAGGTTTGTACCCTTAGTAAGTTTGATTTATTTCAAATTCATCAATCATATGTTCACCAAGCTTTTTTAGCAATATATAACCATACAATTTCCCAATTCTCTTTTGTCCATATTTAATACACATTACTCAAATCCTTAAGATCATGTTTACATTCATAAGAATACTTTCATTTCTTCATCACATCATAATTTCTAGATTAGGTTACATTAATACCAAAACAATACATTCTTTAAGTTATGACATCAATTAACAACATAAACTTATCAAGCTCTTTAATCAATTAATCAAGCAACAATCTAGATTCATTCTAAGCTTTAATCAAGACCAAATAGACCAATTTAGTGTGACTTTTCCTTAATTAGATCAACATGTACACAAAATAGAAGATTTTCAATCCAGATGTAGGCCTATGATCGTGGGAACCTTGCTACGATCATGACAGAAGGCAAATAATCAAGCCACGATCGCACACAATCTTTCTTGCTCAATTCTCCACAAATTTCACATACTTAGAGACATCACTATTACTTGAATTTTTCCAAATTTCATGATCCTTAAAGCAACTTCATTTCAGGTTAATTTAGCATCCACATTGATAACATTAAGGCTCCCAAATTTTGCTCACTTAAATCATCAACGATTTCCTTTTTGCAATCTCATTTACATCTCTAACTTTTCATATTCTAAAACATCCTAATAATACCTATCTTTATCATGAATTTCTCATCAATTACATTTTGAATCCCAACTTAGATCATCTATATAATAGCCTATAAACTACTGTTCTCATGCATCCAAAACCATAACAGAAGATAATCTTTTTTATTCATCACTTTCCAGCATAATGTCAACACCAATACCACATGCAATCTATCATATCGCATGCCACAAATATCAATATTTCACTTACTTATTTAGTTCAAATTTCACCTCAAAGTATCAAGCTTGCTTTGCCTCACATGCATGCGAGACCATTTTAAGAACAAGGTGGGAGTAGGATGGTTTTAGCAGAAACAAGAAGATAACAACAAATACAACAATGCTATGCTTCTATAACTATCTTTATGAAGGATTTTTGCATAGATTTTGGTGTTGAAATTGAACAGACTTTAGGCAAAATACAGAGATGTGAAGGAGAAGTAAGTTTTGGCAGTGAGAGGGAGAAGAAGGAGAGAGCACAGCAGAAACATGAAGATGGTGTTAGAAGTGTCTATGTTGGTATAAGTGTAGGATTAGTAGAAGGACACTTGTCAAGAAAACAAACAAGACATATGTCCACTCTTTCAGCTGACAAATGTCCCTTAGCTCCTCTCCCATTTGTCACTTAATTCTCTAGGCCATTTGTAAATCAATTATACTGCCATATGTCACTCATTTTATAGGCTTAGTTATCCTAAATTTTCACATGTCAATTGTCTTGCTATTTGAAAATTTTCTTAGGCTAAATGTATATTTTAATCCATAAATCTTCCAGTTTTGACAAATAACCTCAAATTACTAATTGTAATCCCTCAATTCTTTTTATTGGCAAAACAAAATACAAGACAACTATTTAGAATCTTTCATACCCTGAAATATGTCAATTGAGTGCAATTTTTTAAATCAAAATTCATGCGTGTATATTCATATTATGCATGTGAATGAAATCATAAAAATCATATTCTAAATTCACCAAATTCATTCCGATATAATGTAATTCATGTGACTAAGTAATCTAGCACTCTAATCTCTCAGTAGGTTTGGAAACAATGTATTAAAAATTTGGAGTAAATCAAGCTTACTTAAGGTATAAACCTGATTGCAAACTAGTGTATACAAGCTATAATGTTTAAATGGTCAAGAAATTTGTATAAGAATACATACCCGGAAAGTCAATTGAGCATGCATTGAAACATGATTCGTATACATGTGCATGATTGTATATTCATAAGATCAAACAAATTAGTGATTTGTGAACTTCGTGTGTATTGTATGATGATAGATGCGTAAGGTCATCGTCAATATCCAGACATTGCCAGAACATCGATGCAATATCTTTTTGGATTGTACTATGAGTTAACTTAGATGTGTAAACTCAATTATGTGTGCTTCTGTCTAAATTTAATTTTTAATCTGAAATGTGTGTACAATTGATTGATAAATGTCGAACTTAGATCCGAGGAGCTTGATATGGGTATACTGAAATGAAAGCATGGAATATGAAAAGATACATCACATCACATAGAAAAGCATGATCAAATTGTTAGAAAATTACTCTAAAGGCAATCACCTTTAGCACTTACTGTACAAATTATTTTATGATTAATAAAGGAATTTTTCATATTTTGATGTTCATACATTTATGGATTTGGTGTTGATCTTAAATTGATTTAATGAAGTCCTCTATACAAAACATAGCATGGAGGAAATCATGATGAGATCATGATAATGAGATTCTTATCATGTGTAATTATGTTAGTACCTAAACTTTCCCTAGTCATAGGATTAATGAGATGGGATATCATTAATCTGGATATACTAGCACATGTTATACTCCTTGATTGGATCATGCAGTAAATCTCATACGTTATAGACATTAGTTGTTTAGAGTTAACATGTGGATGCTTACTAAGGGTAGTAAGTACATTGGGTTCACCTCCTATGAGACAATCATATAGAAATTCTATTTCAGTGTTAATGATAGTCTCATCATAGCAATGGTGCAAGTATTTTTTGACTTGAGGTGCTCAAAGGTATCTTGGATACTGATCCTGTGCTTTGACTCCATTCATCGGTGCCTTTTAAGTGTTACTCATAAGGTGGTGATTGAGTACATCTTAAAGTATTCGGAGGTAATTAAGTAGCCAATAAAGGATTCACCACTCCTGATAGAAGGAGATGATACCCATGGCCTCTTGTCGGGGTCATTACTTGGGAGTCTCTGACTAGAGCAGATATATGTTATGAAGAGAGTTTTTAATGATACATAGAGTAATGAGATCCTCATGATAAGATCTAATATCACTTGGACTAGATGTGACGTAGTCAATCTAGTGGTTGACACTCTGACCATACTCTGAACCAAATGAGATATAGATGGTGAAAGGAAAAATTATATGGCAACATTGCGAATAGAAGGGTTCATAGTCAAACCACTAACTTTCCAGTCAATTGTAGGTCATGACGTGTTGCTAGATACCATTTTTGATTTACTTGAATTAAGTGTTAATTCAAATGGACAACATAATCGGGAACTTAATAGGTCACACACATAGGAGATTTGAAGGATGAGTAAAATGGTTTTGAATGTTGAATTAAGAAATGAGAGAGTGTTTTGGGATTGAATCGCCATGTGATCATAATAGAAAGGTTGCATGGAATAGATTAGAATTAAGTGTTGTTAGCTGCCAATTTGCTCATTAACTTCCCAAAACTTCCATTAATGCATGCTATTTATGGTCATTAACTTCTCATAACTTCCATTAATGCATGTTATTTATGGTTATTAATTTCTCAAAACTTCCATTAATGCATGTTATTCATGACAATTAACTTCCCATAACCCTCTATTGGTAATAGGGGTTATAGAAGGCCAAATGGTACAGAAAATAGAGATGATTTTCGTGCATCTTGTGTAAGATATAAGTGAAAGAAAGGTTCTTTATAACAACACACTCCTTTTCTCTCTAACTCTCACAAGAGTTCTTGTCTTTGCTAACATAAAGAAAGAATTCTAGTTATCTCCTAGTGAGGTTTCATCCTTCTATCTTTGTGTGGACTTTCATTATAGACGATCTACGTTGATCGTTGTGGTTTACGACAACCCAACGTGGAGAAGATTAAAGAACGAAGGAGATCGTCGAAAAGGTATGTAAACATCTTACATTTCAAATTTTTTTTCTATATCTATATGCATGAGTATATATGGTTTTTGAGGTTCCGTTTTATTTTCTGCTATGTATATTTGATATATATTATGCATGAGATGCATGACCGAAACCTTACACAGATAAAGGAGTTATGACCAAAGTGATCAAAATGGGAAAAGAGCTTTGAGCTCAGGATTGTGAAAAAAGAGCCTCAGGCTCAGATGACATCTTGGTATTTACAATGGATACAGGCCAAAAATGATCTCGGTGTCCACATACAGATACAGGACAGTAAATTAGATTGATAGGTACTTGATCGCAACAAAGCAAAAATGAAAATAGAATCATACGTGCATTTGAATATACATCCCTACATGTATCGAATGATTGAATCGGAATATATTATTGAATTGTTTGAAATAGTGAATTACAATTGAAGTAAATGGATGATGTGTTTTGATATGCAATGCTAGCTTACGTGATGTACTTGTTGAAGTATGATGAAATGTGATGTGGTATTCAATACTGGATGGTATAATATACTTGTTGAATTGGGTTATAACTTGTTTTCGTGATATGACTTGAGTGAATAAATCGATAATGGTTCATTCACTGAGTTTGCAAACGCATCAAAAATTGCAACGTTGTTTTTTAGGTTCAAGGAAGTTTCTAGCTACTGAGGTTATATAGTAGAAGTCTAGTACTTGCATTTTGGGAACAAGAATGACTCAAAGATCTGGTCAGTTGAATATGACGAGTCTAGATATATGTCTTTAGTATTAGCATCCCATCTTCATGTTTCATATTTTGTACTAAGATTGGACTCATAATAACGTTGTATAATGTATATGTGGAATCTGAATTGTAATGATACACATGACTTTTATGTTTGTGAATGAAATGGGAAGAATTGAACACTTATAATGCTTATGATATGATTGATGCCTTTCATGAGTTAGTATGTTCGGGCATATGGAGTAGTATGTTATAATATTAATATTCATGCATTTTATTTCTAATCATAACCATAATTAAAGATGATTAAATTAAAATTTAATATTAAGATCTAACAATATAATTAAAAAATAAAAACAGGATGATAAAACTAGTTTTTCATTATAAATCTCAACCAAATAATATAAATCTATCCCAAAGGAGGGAATGGAAGAAAAAAGAAAACACAAAAGTGATAATTGTTTATAATAAAAAAAGGGAATTACAATGACGCTAAAAGAATAGTTTGTTAACACGGAATCTGTTTAGTGAACCATCTAAGCACTTTGATCGGCATCTTCACAAGGCCCACGGCTAAATTGGCGAGGCCCGCACAGCATACCAAACAGGGGCACAAGCAACTCAACACAGTACTGTCATTACAAAAATACAAAGTAAACACCCTGAGTAAAAAGACGGAAGAGAAAGCAGAAAATTGAAAGACTAATACTACCAACAGTTTTCTTGTCTGAGTTGAAAGGCAAGGTATTAGGTTTACTTTATATAACAGAATCTATTTCAGATAAAGCAACAGACATGCGATCTAAGCATAGAGAGTATGTTTTGTTGAATCCTGAAATTATAGCGATGAATCAAACAATATGACAGACTAAAACGGAAATGAAGAATCGAGAGAAAAAGTGGTGGAATAAATACTCACCCAATAACCCAAACAACGGCACCAACTAGAGATAATATCAAAGCGATCAATGCAAATGGGAGTCCCAGTAGAAACCCAAGCGGCCTGCAATCTTCCATTTTCTTGCACTTCCTCTCAACGTCTTGAAATGTTCATAACAAGATTGGAAGTTAACGTGTTATATGCGGCTTCGGAACACTTTCACGAATTCAAGGCAACGCGGAATATAACTGCTCTGCCCTACGTGTCTTCGATGTTTGTCCAAAGTAGCCATAGTTGGTAAGAATTTTGGCGGTGTTCGCTATCAAAGGAGTGCGGGTATTTCGGTAATTTGGAAGCTTAGAATCTTCGCTTCTACTTACAGCGGTCGCGGGTCGTATAGCAACTGCTGCTACCGTGTTTTCCACATTTGACTATTCGTTTTTCCTTTGTTCTTCCCCACAGAGCTCTCTAGTATTTAATTAATTAATTTCGTAAACAATATAATTGGAAAGCACTTGTAATTAGGTTGCTTTCCTTAATCTTCGCAAGAACCCATGTGGGAAATCCCTATATTTTCTCTTTAAAACGTCTCTAACATCCCAATTTCCATTCGCCAGTTATGAATTGTGTAATGGACCCTGATTCACCAATAACAGCCCAGAATAGAGAAGCAGCTAAAGATCCGTTACTCCCCCGCAGATCCCAGCGTGAGAAACGAACTCCTGCATTCCTAAAAGATTACGTGATCGATTGATAAGAATTCTGTTATGATACCCAGTTAGATTGCAGTATAAATAAACATGAGGAATGATCGAATAAGCATAGAATTTGCTTGTAACGCTTAAGCATTCTTCTTCCCCTGCTAAGCACTGCCCTGTGTCTAGCCTTTCTCTCTCGAACCCTCTGTAATTTCTTATTCTGCCTGTTAAGGCCTACCGATTGTACTACTCCATTCCAGAAATATAGACAATTCACTGTTGCTTCACCTCTGCCTTACACTCAACTATAGCCATTACCTTACATTCAACAACAACCATTACAAATTGGTGCTTTCATTCTCGTCCTCTCCTCCATGGCTGATAACACCCGCCTAGCTAAACTTGATTCCACTGTCACCAAACTCTAAAACGATTTGACATCCCAATCCTCTACTTTGAACTCCCTTCAATCCACTATCACAGCTCAACAATCGATCATGCTTGACATGAAACATCAAATAGATGAAATCAGCCAACAACTTTCTCACCTCGGGCAGCTCCTAAAAGGAAAAAAAAACCAGAATCCGAGCCACCCATCGCCGTCTCTCAGCCCAACTCCTTCCACATCGGTAGCCACCGTACTCCTTCACCCAATGTAGATGCTGACTTTGATTGCCCCTTTCCATCCAAGGCCGCTCGCGTCGAACTTCCTAAGTTTGGACCTTTAGGACCCCGAAAAACCCTAGGGTACACATTGGCCTAACCACACGCGAATTGGCCCGAAACTTGGCTAACCTTCACCTTTGGATGAAGATCATGGGTGATGTGGCAAAGTTAGTGAGATGAATCATCAAGAAAGTGGGATGATGTGGCAAAGAACATGGATGAGGTATCTTGTAAGCATTTTACACATGTTGCTTTGACTTAGGAGTGGGATAGTGGTAAGTTATGTAAACCATCCACCAAAGTAGTGCCTAAAGTGGTTGGGGATGTCAACTACCAACTAAGTTAGTATCTTAGTGGCTTTAAGACCACTTTCTTGTATTCTTACCCAACAAGTCTCCCAAAGCCTATAAATAGCTCATTTGAGCAAGGCTTCATTCATTAGATATAGGCGAAACTTTGTATCCTTTGTATCAACTGTTAGTAATATAAAAGTTGGCAATTTGTTGTAAAGTTGTGTGCATCTTGCTCTTCTTATTGTTGTCCGTTATATTGTGTTGGCTAAGTAAATTTCATAGATTTACTTTGCCTTTATGGGAAACACATTAAAGATAAGGGATTTGGTAAGGTTGAGTTGAATTGCGAGAGTTTAACTACCGTACTTAGACTTTGGTGTATTTTGTGAGCGAACTTGGAGTTCTTTGCAAAGTCTTTGTAATAGCTACCATATCGAGTATGAAGATGTACAGTTTACATAGATTAATCAAGAACATTGATAGGTCAAATATCATGCCTGTATGTAGGCACTAATTATGGACTTCACTACTTATGATGGATGATGAGTGAAACCTTGCTTTGACTAAAATGAAACATTCGACATAGTTTAATAAGACAATAATATTTTGTTTAGTTAAATAATCCAAGAAAGTAATGATCATTAGTGTACGTATTTAGTGGGTATCGTACTATTGCACCCAAAAAGTTCAAAAAAGACCTAAGCTATGCTACTTGCAAGTATACAAGGTAGTTGTAGTGATTACTCAGGCTCGTCTCCCACGGAGGCGAAATTGGTTAACTAAAATTAATTTTGAATCGAAAATAAAAACAATGCAATCCTAAACACTCTATCCACAATTGTTGAGTAAAAGACTTTAAACCAATCGCGCAATTGAACTAAAACGTAAACTGAATCGACTGGAAGCAAAAAGGAGTAGAAATCGAAGTAGACAACTCTTAAGAATTAATTTCACTAATTTAATCTTTTATGCATGATTAAGGGGCAATGATTGGACAATTGTCTTATCGAAATTAACAGTTTGGACTAAGATCAACTCGACCCGAGTTAATTTTGGAAATCCTACTACTACTTACCATTTAGGTTAATATATTTCTAATTCTTAACCTAAGCGTCTATAGTTTCTTGTTCCATATTAAACTTCTCATCTCGGTCTTTTGTTTAATACCAAAATGGTACAAAGTTTGATCATGCTATTACATCCATTCAGTTCAGAAACTATAGCAAACATAAGACAACAACATAATCCCTCAATCATGAATATTTGACTAAAATAGCTACATTAATTCTCTAGAAAAAGGAATTAGCCCATCACAAAAACTACAAGATTCATCATCTTTAAACACTTCAATCTCATCTTAATCATTATAAAAGAAGTATTAAAGCAACAAACCGAGTAAATAATCCAAATAAACTATTAAAAGCTACAAAGTATGGGTCGATTAAGCATAACAGACATGATTCTATATAACAAAGAAGTAAATGTAGCAAAACAACAAGAACTAGTAAACAGAAAGAGAAAACAATAGCGGGTGAGGGAGTTGCCCCTGCCACTCTCAAGCTTTCCACATTAGCTCTCGCCCATTGCTTCTAGTTGATGTTCAACAAAATCGACCAACTACTTATATTGCATACCCCGTTCTACTGTTCTTCTCCTTACTTCTTCTCAGCTGAAGCTCTCTCCTTCTCCGTCTCCATACTTCTCACTACAAGAAAAAACTTATTTACCGACGAAAAATTTCGTCTGTAAATGGGAAATTTTCGTCAGTAACTAATATCACCAACGGAATTTGGTGGCCGAGAAATCAGTCGCTAAAGGTGCTGTAGTTAAAATTACCGACCGTCACATTCCGTCAGTATTTTACCAACGGTAATTTATTGTCAGAAATAATTTAACGACGGAATAGGTTAAGTGAATTTCCATCGGTGAAATTTAGCAACGGATTATTTTCCATCGGTGATCCGAAGGCAATTACCTAAAACCCTCAACCAATTAACCGACGGTGATGTTTACCGTCGGTAAATCTCATCGCGCAAAGGGAAATTTATTCATATGTCTTGCACGATGTGTCTTGTCAGGTTTCACATCGTGCAAGACATTTGAATAAAAGATTCAGGAAGATGATATGGGAAGTTCATCCGCAAGCACATTGATAAAGAACAAAAAACTGTAACAAAAAACATAAGCACTGACCTCAATCGAATCGCAGAGAAATGTTCACGATGTACGTCACCGTAGAAGATGATGATAGAGCTACAATGGACAAGCACATTGGACAAGTATTGGTCAAAGTATTTTTTGTTATTATCTTGTGCTACTATTTTGGACCCTCATTATAAATTGGCTTATCTTCACTTTTGCTAGTCTGTACTTTACAATAATTTGACTACATCTAATTTTACTACACAAGTGAAAAAGACCATACTTATTATGTTTGAGTGTTACAAAATTTGTTACCCCCAGAATTTTTTTTTATGATTATTAAGCATGATCATTGAAATTTAAAGCAATAATGAATTATTTGAGTAGACATAAATTAAAGGTGATAGTATGAGGGAAGTTTGTTGGCATGAATTAAATGAATTAAGCAAAATGAATAAATGTTAGTAGATGAAGTTAGCATTAATTAACTTATGACATTAATTAAGGTAAGAAAGATGGCATTAATAAGTTAGGTGGCATGAGTAATGTAGTTAATGTGTGATAAATTGGTAGGGCTCATTAAGGGTAAAAAGGGTAAGACACTTAAGGAGGAAGGAACCAAGGCCATTCATTAATGGCATTT
>JANKOD010000009.1:2859415-2874166 GCA_026284645.1 Erythroxylum acuminatum | reverse complement strand
GTTCTCTAACATATATCTATGTTTCTGATTTGATATCTCATATCCATGATCAGTAAAACGTGATCATCAATCAGAACTCATATTAGCCTTAATTCATTATGGTTCCACCAATAATGATCGACTAGGGACAGTCTGGAATAGTGTTATAACGCTTATGGTTTTACTATCAAGTCATATACTTGATGACACAAGTCTAATACCATTCATGGAATGTAAATCACATTACATAAACGAAATACATGTATATATGAACGGAATACCTCATAATATATTATTAACAAATCATAATGTTAATACATGAATCACATATGTTCATTGGCCTAGGGCACACTACTAACAATAATAACACTACTTTTAATAGCCCATCCTAGAACATAAAAATAAATTACAAGGCTCTTGGCCCAAACAAAAAATGTCTTGGACTTGGATCTTCCGCTTCGAACTCATCACTCACATAACCCAGCCCATTCGGTAGAAAGTGTGTAATGGCATTATCATAAAACCAAATATTGTCCTTTGAAAACAAAAATTCCAACATTTGTTTTTGGTAAATCCAAAACTCAAAAAATTCCAGCACTTGTTTTACAAAAACTAAAACTTTGTCACAATAAAAAATCCAGTATTTTTGTTTTCATAAAACCAAAACTTTGCCAATACACCAAAAATTCCAGTATTTTTGTTTTCATAAAAACAACACTTTGTTGCAACAAAAATTTCAGCATTTTGGTTTTTCACAAAATCGAAACTTTTCCAATACACCAAAGGATACACCGAAAACATTACCTAGTCTTTTCTTCGATCCATGGTTGCTCTATATTCAATATTATCGAAATTTGTACATTACAAAATCAAATAAAATAGAAAAATGAAGCCAAGGAGGAAACATGACAATGATAGGCCACCCTCCTTATTACAAACTAAATGAAGAAAACTTACAAGATAAATCTATATTCTATGAGCAACCAAAAGAGCAAAACATACACCATATATAATTCTATCACATAAAAACATGCAGCACACAAAATTTAATTGCCAACCCATGCATCACATATAAGAATCGAAATCATACATAATAAAATGGCTTTGATACCAATTGTTGGATCAAAAACGAAAGCACGTGAGATGTGGCTAAAACGGTAGATTTCGAAACTTTTTCTGAAATCAAAATGCAGCGGAAGTATAATAACCAAATCAACATGCCAAGCCATACATGATACGGTATAAGGAAAATAATTAACATAAGAACAAGATGGAAATTATACCGACTCCTTGCTACAGCTTTGGCTCCTCGCTTTTGCATCCTCTCCTTGTCAACGTATCCTCTCCTTGTTCTTGTATCTTGACCAATCCGATCTACCACTTGTTCTTCTTAGACAACTTGGTTAACAAGATCCTTGGTGGGAAAGGATAAGAAATATTTTTTAGGAGATTTTCCTTAGTTGAAAGAAGCCAAAAATAAGACTCTTCTCATTGAAGTTTAGGCTAGGTGATGGAGGACCATCAAGCCCAACAATTTCTACCGTAAATGTTGGACCTCGAATCTTTCTGTGAGCCAGGACTATTAAACTAGGAACTATTGGCAATTAGCTATGTGTAAATAAGAGAAGAAATTATAAGATTGAAATGAAATGGAAAGAGATTGATTAAATCAAAGTTAGTTGGGAAATTTTCTGAACATGGTTCAGTATTTTGAGCAATTCTTGATCTGCGGAGATCCGATTGAATTGATTCTCGAGGCAAAATGAAATAGAGACATAGGGCTACAAGTCTTATGAAGGAATTGAATTTCAATTTAGCCCCTAAGATGTTCAATTTCTAAATTGAAGTCGAGTTTAATGTGCAGTATTGGATTAGAAAAATCAGAAAATATTTTGGATTAGAAAAATCAATTTTTGGATAGAAGTAAAGTGCTGGAAAATGTCTTAGCAAAATGACAGTCCAAGATTTTTGGACTATAACTCTTAGTGTAGTGCTCTAAATTAAATGATTTTGGTGGCATTATGAAATTAAAACAATGAGGAACATTTCTCTAGAAGGAAGTTTTGGCAAATTCCTTCAAATTTATGATTAGAAAATTGTCCTAAAGTAGCATGATTTAAAATGAACGTTCAGGGGCAAATTGGGAAGTCCACTTAAAGAGGTAAGGTTTTAGGCATGTAAGGAAGGGCTTGTTCGTCTTTTGGATCATTAAATGAAAGACGAGAGGTGGCTGTCGTTTTTAACAAAGGAGGGCATAAAAATGAGGAGAAAAAAACAAAAGAAAATAGGGAGAAGAGAGAGAGGTGTCCTGGAGAAGAAGAAGGAAAGAAGAAAGATGATGTTAGGGCTTGATTTTCTAAGCATTCAAGAAGGTTTTTGAAGAAAATCCAAGAAGGAAAAATATGGAGAATGATGAGAGCTTCAAGATGAGCCAAGAAACCATTTGGTTGGGTGAAGATCAAGGTAAGAGGATTTATGTTTTGTTGAGTTTTTGAATGGGATTTGGTTTAGATATCTTAAGAAATGCATGGGTTTGTGAATTCTAAGATCAATTTTGGTGATTGTGTTCTTAAGGTTTTCCAATTGGAATCACTATTTTGATTTGGGGATTTTATGAATAGTGATGAAGGAATCAAGAGGAGCAAGAGGGGAAGCATGTGGAACAAGTTTACAAGCAAGGTTTTAAGGTGGGTTTTATGTTTATAATTGGAATAATGAGCCATTAATATGTTTTCAAAAATCAAGCTAAAATGATTTCAAAGTCATTGTTTTTGAATGATTTGAGAATTGCTATGAGAATTTGATTGATGAATTGAGAAATTGTTATGTGTTTGGTATGTGAATTTGGTTGATGAAGTTGAATTGTTACATGAAGTGATTTTCGAAAAATGCCATGTTCATGAAAGACATGTTTTGAAAATTTGCCATTTGGGCAATATGTTTACAAGTTCATGAATTACATGTTATGTGGGTTCGGTATAGTCCACCCAAGAATTGTCACGTGCACGTTGACCAAGAATAGGCTTCTCCCGCCTGCCCGCTAGTGGCACGGAGCTCCTTTAAGGACTCCCTCAAGTTTACGACTACACAAGGCCATTTTATGGAATTGTGTAGTTCGTCATGTTTGTGGACTTGCCAAACCATTATGATGTGTTATGTGTGATGTGTTTATGAATGGTGATAAGTTTTGATGAATTCATGATTTTATGAACAAAATTGAAAAATGCATGAATTGCGTTATTGTGATTTTGATTTCATGACAAGGATTTTTTAGAAAGTTTGTATTAAAACAAGTAAGAGGTCGGTTAGGAGAGCATGATTAGGGTTTGAGCATATTTGAGCTTTTAAAGCATATCTTGAGCTATAGAGCTCTGATTGAGATGATTCTTTCTTTAAAATTGAACTAGAGACTTAGAGCTATGATTCCCATGAAGAAGTTGAATTGAAATTAAGGTTTTAAGTTTTCCAAATTTTGTTCGCAAGTAGGAGAGTTGAGTTTAAGCATAGTGATTGATTGGTATGAGCACACCATGAAACAATTTGTAAGTAAATTTTTGGGATGTTATGAGCATGGAGATGAATTGATAATGCCTAATAAGGGTTCAATGAAAAAAAATATGTCCGCAAGAGGTTGGGCTTCGGAATCGAGCGCGGTCCAACAAACGAATGAGTAAGCAAAAGAGTTGAGTTCTGGAAACGGGATCCAACACTCTCCATACTGAAAAAAATTTCTCGACTCCGTACACTTACCTAAATGTACCTTTCTGCAGTTTCTACACTGTTTAGACCGATATGATAGAGCTCGAGAAGCAGAGCTAGTAGTAGGGGCAGTGCTCTAACCTCCCAGTCGTGGCGATCGTAAATTAATAGCTGATGATGCAACACCTCCAGTACTACCTAGAGCTGAATTACCACAGCTCCTCTTGGGCTGCTAGCTGGAGAAACCTCCTCCCTTCCTTTTCCAGTTCTTTTCCTCCCATTACCTTCCGAGCTCTTTCACCAACTTCTCGACTGTCTTGGCTGGCTGTTCCATCTTCTTGAAAGTGGTAGTGGAGGTAACCGTCATTCTCTTTTGGATCGCCAAATGTAATCCAGTATCACCCTTCAATAATCGGAACAGCTTCATCTCATCAGATAGTCCCATATCATGAAATGTCTCTGCAGTCCGTCTCATCCAAGTTTTGACCTTGGTAACGTCACTGTGCCCATCAAAGGTAACACACCTGAGATTTCTTGCCTTTTTGATATACCCTGAGATTTCACGCATTGAATGTTGCCCTGGTGCAGGACTAGGTATCACTATTGGCTGCTATGGTGGCGGTGCCTGTGGTGGCATTTATGGCGCTCCAACTCAGGCTGCTGCTGCGCGGTGTACTTTGCCCACCATGTAATCCCTACTATAGAGCCTCCCTCGGCATCGATGGTAAATACAGCTGCTCTACCGCCGGTGGTGTTACAGTGTGAGGCTGCCTATGATCTGAAGAGCTAGCAACAGCTGGTTTTACGACTGCTTCAGCGCTATGTGCCTGTTGCTCGGGTCGCAAAGGTCCAACCTTGTGACGACTCCCCCTTCCTCGTCCAACCATGCTATCACCATAAAATCAGTGAAAAGACACTGTTTAATAAAATAGATCAAACTATGCCTAGCTAATTCGATATCCCAAACATCCCAAGGAATGTGATAAGTGGTCTCACCGAGATCAAAATCATCCGACCGTTAAGGATGTCAACTTAACGATCTGAGACTCAACTTCTCGGCCAAAGACCTTTGACACCCAGACTCAACTCCTAAGACTTATGAACTTTTGAAAATGGAAGTAACACTTTTGAAAACGTAAAAACCATGCTCTAATACCAATTTAATTGTTATAACCTGGTACCACATCTGGCAAATGACAACCGCCGCATACCTGAGCTAAGGACACTCACGATACCTTTAATTCGACTGTGTAAAGCTAACTGAATGTCTTTTTTTGAAAACATTTGGGTAGCACAATAGTTGTATTTTAAAAATTCCAAAACTCAACCAAAACACCTGTAAATCAGTTTTAAATGCACTTCTATATTCACATTAAAATTCTACCATAACTTTTGGACTTTTAAATCCACTCAAAAGCAATCTCAATGATAATACCAAAAGTTCATACATAAGGTCTTTTACAAACAACAAGATAGTCAAGAGTTAATTTATAAAATCATAAAGCATATCAACATAACCAACCTAATAAAAATAGTTCATGGGCCACTATGCAACAAAAGCACAAAACAGAGAATACCCACCTGCGGTAATGTCCCAAATAACAAAAGACCGCACGATCCACTCAGAGCTTAAAACTCACTAAATTAACTTGCATGGTTGGAAACCGGAGGGGGGTAAGTACACTGTGTACTAAGTGAGTAGGAAAAACATATATCGCAAATAGAACTCGATACACACCAAGACGGTGTAGCTAACCTATAAAGTAAACATACATGACATAGAAATACATAGGCCTAGCCTATGACTCAACGTATACTGGTTAGGAACCACATAGGCCTAGCCTATTAATCACTCATTCAGTGAACATAGGTTCCAGTTCTAGTACACAAAAGTAAAAAAAAAACATCAATGTATAAATCAAATTGCGTCAGAAAACGAATCTTATAATAAGACAAAACAATCATGTGTGTCACCACTAGTCGGCCAAACTAGTGTGAACACCCACCAATTCCCAGTGTTGACTTGATTTTCATCCATGGTGAGTCCGAACTACAATTGACAAGAGCGTCATGACCCTAGGTGATGGCCTCGTCGGTGTCCGGACCCTAGGTGTAGAATCACCCCCAAGTCCTGTAGAAAGGTGTCGATACGGGGACTTGACTTTATGTACCAACGTCAAGGGTATAGGGGTCACTTAATCTGTTGTGTCTGGCATACAATTAGCCAATTGTTGCCTCACCAATCATTAAAATCATATAAAAATATTAAGTATAAAAATTAAGTAAAGCTATTTATTGGTCCAATCGATAAAATAAAACCTTACCATGGCTCTAAGCAAAAAGAGAACACAAACACGCAGCATACGTGACTCGATTATGTATATGAAAATTCCAAAACATTATTTTATGCAATAAAAGTCACCTTTTATACTCCAATTGCAAAGTTGTTTAAAAATGGAGCTTCAGAAAATAAAACATTGTCCTTTGCAGTGCAGGTTTGTTGAAAATTATATCATTTCTCAAAACACGTAATAAAAACATCAGTTGCACTCCAAGTGCAAAAAGTTATTCAAAATAATGTTGTTTATTAAATACTCAAGTATCCTAGTATCCATTTGAGATTCAATTCTATTATGCATTACCTAGGTTCAAATTTCACATGTAAGTCATCATGCATGTCTTGGGATGTCCTAATCCCATTTGAGCGATATGGTTTACCCAACTCATCTCAAAAGAAGGTGTACACTCCCTTGACTTCAACAATCCTCGGTACAAGCTCCTTGATTCACAGATCTTGAGCCTTTATACATAAAAATATATATTGTATTTACTACTCAAACATGTATCTCATATTTATACATCGTCACATAAGTGTATAAAACACAATATCACTATCTTTAAACTATAGGATTCGGCCATTAAGCTTCTCACATGGTTACTTCCCTTACTATTCACGTTAGCTTTTCTTTTGCATTTTCCAAGGCACTTAATACTTTTAATCCAATACTCACTCAATCAAAACATAATTAAGCACATTTTTATCCAAGCACATTAGGCCATTATTCATCAATTTAAGCAAAAAAATTTCAAGTTTACTATAAGTAAACATGAAAGCTGCTTTCCAACGCATATCATTACGAATCCTTAAATCCTAGGCTATGTTTAATTAGGCATTTTATCAAACACCTAATGTGCATGACTTTCAAGTCATATTTTCAAGAATTTATCATAGTTATTCATGCTCCTATCTTGTTATATAACATATACGTCCAAACAACAACACATTTCACCACTCCATTCAATCTAGTTCCCTTCATTTAAGCCATATTCATCATAATTATACAACTCATTACATTAATCCTTTTCTTCTCCCATCATTTCTACCAAGCCTTACCCAATATACATCTTCTTCATTTTTCATCATCAATTCACATTATACATGTACAATTAACACCATAGAATTCATTTAAATCGTCAATTTAAAAAAAATAAAAAATTCACAAACTTTTACAAAAAAAAAAGAACATTTCAGTTTTGACTTAAGGGGACTTCACATGACTCATGTCATTCATCTAAACCATGTTTCATGTATATTCAAGCATGAAGAACAACATATCTTAACACCAAATTCAAAATCATAATGTAGAGAGAGATGAGACAAAATTTACCTATACTTTCCTTTGGTAATATCTTAAAATCCTTTGAGAATTTCTCAAATCTAATGATAGATTTGAGTTCCTTGACCCCAAATTAGCTTATAACACTTTGATTTGGGTTGGAGAATCAAAACAAAAGGGTAGGGTTTAGTAATAGCCAAAAATTGGTCTTCTCCTCCTCTCTTCTCCTTTCTTTTAATTAAAACAAAATATTTCTAGTCTTTAATGGTGGGGTGTACGGCCATACATGAAGAAGGGTCTAGAATATTGACTCTTCTTTGACCAAATATGGTGAAATTATCTTTTTGCCCTTAGCTTATGTGAAATTATCATTATACCCTCCAAGTTTTTCCTAAATTTGCAATTAAGCCTGTGAATTTGGGAATGACCAAAACTTTTATTTTTATTTTGGACCCAGGAATTTTGAAAATAATAATTAAGTCCCTTAACTTTATAAAATTACATATTGATCCTCCAAGAATTGAAAAATTACAATTAAGTCCTTTAGCTTTTAACAATTGACAAAAAAGCCCTTACGTACATCAACTTTTCTAATTAAGCTTTCTAAGGGACCAATAAGTCCATAAATCATGTCTAATCACCTCTAAGGCATTAGAACACATTTAACTCAGCCACTATGGTCACATCCATCCAATGGACTTGGTTTTACACACTTAGAAGCTTATATGTCATAAATCTCCAAGATTTTCGCATACCAAGGAACTTTAAGATCATATAAGGACATATAAAATTATAAATCACTGACATATATACCCAAATGAATTTAAATACGTCTTTGAACTCATATACAACCTTGTATGTATTAATATACAGTAGTGTCCCCAAGTACAGAACAATACAAAAGGGCTCAAAGAGTCCGGCGTTACACTTTCGATACTGGAAGATATCGAACACATGTGTCATGTATGACACATGTTCAATATAATCATGTATATTTAATAACTCACTAACATGAATGAGAAAATAAAATGTGACAAACTCAGGTAATACATGTATGATATGATATGTATCATCTTTTTGGTTGTAGTTCTCGATTTCTCTAAACTTTATGCTAAACTGCATATGCGAAACTACACCAGAGCAATCTTGTTTTCTCTCACTGGATGCTAAAATATATTAGAGAAAACCTTTATAAGATTAAACACCTATATCCCCCTATGTCATGTTAAAATTCATGGATATTCTTATTAAATTGTATGCGTCCTAATGACATAGGCTCAAGGTTAATATGAATTTATGCCCAATGACCTTTAAAATGCTTAAGATCAACACAAACCTTAAGACTTTCACATTTATTATGACAATGTATAATAACAAATATTACTAAGGATAATAAGATGATCATCTTTATTAATTAACAACCATATTGTCATAATACATTAAAATGTATAAATATACAAGGAGCAAACATAATGATCCCTAACTAACAATATCTAAGGAGTTTAATACACCCATGCTGAATGCATGCCTTTCAAACACAAGTGGGAGAAGTCCTTTAGTTAAAGGATCAACTAACATTTCCTTAGTTCTTAAAGGCTCCACCTCAATGTTACCTTTTTGTATCAACTCCTTTATGGTCAAGTATTTGACCTCCAAATGCTTAGACCCTGTGATATTCTTATTGTTGCTACTAAACAACAAAACAACAAGATTATCACAATAAAACCGAATGGATCTAGCCACTGAGTCAACCACAGATAACTTAGAAATCAAGTTTCTGAGCCAAACTACCTATGTAGCAGCCCCACAACATGTTACAAACTCTGCATGTGTTGTTGAGGAAGTCATAAATGTCTGCTTGACACTCTTCCACGATACTCAACCATCTGTTAATATGAAAATGTAATTTGAAATGGACTTCTATCATCCGGACACATAGTTGGAATATGTATACCATACGAGGTCTAGATTGTTAACCCTTCTGTATGTCAACATATAATCCTTAATTCCCTTTAAGTATCTCAACACTCTTTTAAATACATTCAAATGGTCTATACCTGGGTTAGCCAGATATTTACCCAGCAGTCCAATAACAAATGC
Source organism: Erythroxylum acuminatum (assembly GCA_026284645.1). Classification (NCBI taxonomy): domain Eukaryota; kingdom Viridiplantae; phylum Streptophyta; class Magnoliopsida; order Malpighiales; family Erythroxylaceae; genus Erythroxylum; species Erythroxylum acuminatum. The sequence continues at coordinate 2,864,771 of JANKOD010000009.1, read as the reverse complement.
AATGTCTAACCTAGTGCATACCTAAGAATACATCAGGCTACCAATAACACTAAAATGTGGAACATTCTTTACAACCTCTCTCTCTTCTTCATTCTTTGGACATTGTGCCAAAGATAATCTCTCACAATAATAGATAGGTGCTACGACAGGTTTACAAGTATCCATATTAAAAATTTGTAACACATGCTCAATGTATGTACTTTGTGAGAGGTCTAAAAAGTGTTAAGATCTGTCTCAATGAATCTGAATACCTAGGACAAAAGATGCTTCACCAAGATCCTTTACGTCAAAATGCTTGGCCAAAAGTTGCTTAACCTTATGTAATATGGTCAAGTAATTAGATGCGAGAAAGATATCATCTGCATACAACAATAGGAAGATAACTTTGCTTCCCCTAATCTTGTAAGACAAGCTTCTTTTAACTTTGTTGTCCACGAAGCCAAAAGAGGTTAAAACCTCATCAAACTATAGATACCACTGTCTGCAAGCTCGTTTCAAACTTTATATTGATTTTCTCAATTTACAAACCATGTCAGTATCTCCTTGATCTCGAAATCCTTCAGGTTGATCCATATAGACCTTTTCATAAAGGTCCCTATTTAGGAAAGTGATCTTGACATCCATCTGATGTAGTTTCATATCATAATGAGTTACTATTGTCATAATCACTCTGAATGCATCCTTAGAGGATACGGGAGAGAAGGTAACATTAAAACCTAAAACTGCTCAACTTTACCCTGAATGTCCTTCTTGGTCTTAAATTACCATTTACAATATAAGGGTTTACAATATTCATGCAAATCAACTAGCTCTCATACCTTGTTATGCTTAATGGATTGCATCTCGTCCTTTATGGCATCCTACCATAAATCTAAATGAGATCCAATAACAACTTCTATAAGAGTAACTGGATGCACAATGTGTCCAATATCATAGGCTTGTTTACCCAAATAGACCATGTAATTAGATGGGATAGTAGGTAGCCTCACTCTAGTGAATCTTCGCGAATGCATTGGCTCTTGTGCCCTAGGAACCTTTATCTATTCATGTATGGGTTCCTATTCTTATACAGGCATAGTAGTATCCGTCGTATTATCGTCTAAAGGGTGAGAGGGGCCACCCTCATCACAAGCATCATATTCTAGAAACTTAGTTATTTGTGGTTCAACTATTCTAGCCCCCTTCTCTAAAATAAAATTTGTAGCCTTTAAAATGGTCGAGATATCCAACTAAGCAGCAATGAGTAGAACAAGTGTACATTTGCTTTCATAAGGATTATACAAACGTAATTTAGTAGGGCAGTCCCATACACAAATGTGTTAAAGGCTAGGCTTCTACCCTTTCCAGATCTCAAAATGCATCTTTGGCACTGACTTACTCAGGAATCTGTTCAATATATACAATGTCGCCTTTATGGCTTCACCCCAAAGGTAGGTTAGTCCTGCTCTCCATTGACCTCATCATATCCTTTAGAGTGCGATTATGTCTTTCGGCTACACCATTTTGCTCAAGATTACCCAACATAGTGACCTAAGTCGCTATTCCAACTGATTCCATATATATAGAAAACAAACCCTTTTCTTGTCCTGAAACACCATGTTTGCCACAATACTCTCCTCTATGGTTAGATTTGACAATCTTAATGGATTTTCCTATTTGGTTCTCAACTTTTAGTCTTAAAGATCTTGAATTTATCAAAAACTTCATACTTTTCCTTGAGTAAGAACACATAACTGTAATGGGAGTAATCATCAATAAATGTTAGAAAATATCTAGAATTGCACAACGTAGCTATATAGAGTCCACTGATATCCGTAATATAAGGTCCATTAAACCAGAAGCTTAGGTTTTTTTCTTTATTTTGTTCAACTTACCTCTACAACAGTCAACACAAGTTTCCATATCATCAAAATCTAGAGTTGAGAGAATGTTTTCCTATATCAATTTCTCAACTCTATCTCTAGAAATATGGCCTAAGCATTTATGCCACATCATGTATGATGTTTCCTTTATCAGGATCTCTTTCGAGTAATAGGTTTAGTAATATATGAATAAGAATACATTTTATGAGGGGTAAGACACATTTTATATAATCCATATAATAAGAAGGCAGTTCCAATATGTTTTGCATTGAAAGAAAAATTTACAACTGAAGTATTAATGACAGAAATGATAACATTATTTGTCTAACACTAATACAAAGATCAGATTCTGTCTAAAAGATAATATATAAAATGTGTCGTTTAATACAATTACAAACTCGTATTGAGGTTTAAACATACATCCCCTACATGCAAAATGCTAACTTCTTCATTATTGCCAACCATTAGTTTCTCCTCCTCTTTAGTTGACTTTCTCCTAGATTTGAACTCCTGTATTATGGAAGCAACATGATTAGATGCTCCACTATCTAGCCACCAAGAATTGGATGTGGCTATAGCAATATTGGATTTATGAAACATATAAGCTAAGGAGTTACCTTACAGTTCCTATTTTACTTTCCAGACTTTATATTTCTAGACCCTTCTTCTTACAGAAGAAGCACTGTATATTCTTTAAATCTCATGGAACCTTTCCAATACTAAACTGACCGGTTTGTAAATGTAGAGAGAGTTTGGACTTCCTACCTTTGAACTTTTGGGGCTTGCCTTTCCCTGTCCTTTTGGCTGCAAACAAAGCAATATGAGGAGTATTCTTCAGTTTCTCCCCCTCTGCAACACATCGGGAAATCAAGGCATTGATATCCCAAGTCTCATCCTGGGAAATATAAGAAGTGATTAGCATACCAAACTCTGGCGAGAGTGTACTCAGAGCTTAGTGCATTATCACTACATTATGAATTAGAGTCTTTAGTACCTTTAGCTTGCTCTAGAGGTGGACCATCCTGATGATGTAGTCCCTTACTCCCCCTTCTCTAGTATAACTTATAGAGAATAATTATTTACACAAGGTACTTATCTTAGCATTGGATGAGACCTTGTACCTCTGGGAAACATTATCAAAAAACCCTTTTCTATGTTAGTGTCCGGTAGTCCACTTAGTGGATGATCTGGGATTGACCTCTTAATGGTCAAATAGCACATCCTGTTTGACTGCTCCCAGGTTACAAGGATGCTTTATCAGCTTCTGAGTTGATGGACGTGAGTTGAGATGGTTTATCCATTAGCATGGTCATGTTGATATCTGCCATCTCCAAGGCAAACTCTACATCCTTCTTCCACTACTTAAAATTAAAACTAGTTAGGGTTTTAATGGTGACATTGTTGTTATTGACTGAAAAGGTGACTACAAAATAACAATGCAAAGATCAACACAAATGTATAATAATAGTGATACTCAAAGCCTTAAAATAGTATCTTTATCGAGAATCTGATTACACATATTATGAAACACCTGTGGGCTGAATATGTGTATACAAATATAGTTAATTAACCATTTATCACTTTTTAGGTATAAGTGAGTTTTAAATAAAAAGGATTCAATTAAGAGCCAATTAAAATAGGTAAAGGTCAATAGGAAAGTTGATCTTAGAATAGGGATAAGAATTTAAACACAAATCAATAAGAAATTAAAGATTAAAGATTTATGAAGATGTTCCCTTTATCTTCTATTCTTCCTTGTTTTTATGTTGTTCTTTCTTATTTATTCATAAACTAACATGGTAAATTTCAAGGTAGGATGGATCCTAGAATTTGATGATTTGAATTGACATTTTAGTTTAACTAGATTCCTAGTTTCTTGAGAATTGTTCATGTTTTTTTATATTGTTTTGAATTGAAGGAACAAAAGTTAAATATTCAACAATTAAATTCAAATATTGATTGAGAGATAATTTGTATCGTTAGATTACAATATGAACGAGGAGGTTTGAGTGGGTTATTTAAGAGAGAATTGTATGATCCTTCTAGGTTAAGGTAACACCTATCATGAGAATTCATAAAGTAGATTAATGAACTATTAGATTATCTTGATTAAAAAGAGATTTTAGTTAATTGGATTTAAGAATAGGGATTATGTTGCTTAAGAGAGAGCATAATTATAACTTAGGAACTCTTACTGGTCTAAGGAATTAGACTTATTTATTAAACCAAAGTGAAGTCAAAACTTAGTAAATTAAAAAGGAATATTTTATTTGGATCTAATTTATGCATAGATTGTTTTATACTTGGTCATTGTTCCAATTTGGAGTTTTAATTGTTCATTCACTTTCTTTTAATCAATCATGTTTAATAGTATAGATAATTAAATTTATGAGAAATTGGTAATTGGTAACTAATCCTTATATGATTCATTTATATTCCAGTTGTCCTTTGATTGAACCCAAGTTTGCTATATTATTTATTGACATTTTCATTATTTTTGTTATACTTTTCGGCTCCTTTTGTTTGATATTGTGCTTAATTTGATCCAAGAGTACTTGTTTTGAATTAATGTGATTTGAGGGTCAAATTGTCATAATTAATCAATAATTGCACTCCTTTAAATTGTAGGATAATTGATATTACAAATTATTACTTTTCATTGTAGGTTTGAAGGAGAGTAGAGCCAACTCAAGAAGAAATAGAAATCATGAGATGAGATGATCTGTCAGGAGCCGCGGCGAAACTTAATTATCCCGCCGCGGCGCATCATGAAAGAAAAGCTCGTCACGGTGCATAAAGAAGAAGGCACGTCGCGGCGTAAACTAATTATGTTGCCGCGGCGCATCATCAAGCAACATCTCGCTGCGACGTCGATTAATTGTTATGCCGCAGCGAGCGATCCAGAAAGTGCACACCGCGACGTCGATTAATTATCTCGCCGCGGCAAACGGTCAGGTATTCAGACTTAATTTATAAAATCCTCTCACTGTTTCAGCTCGACCCGAATCCATCCTATAAAAACCTTGCCAAATTAGGTTAAGGGCATCGATCATTCATTCAGCAAAGGACATTCGGAGGGAGAGGAGAGATACACGAGGCCGAGAGAGAACAAAAGAAAGACTCCCGAGCTCACTACCTAGGGTTCCCTTCCGGTTCCCTGGGTAGAATTTTCTGCATAGGTTTATTCTTTCATTTTCACCACCGACCTCCACCATAGTAGCTTGAATTCATTACGAGATGTGAAGCTTTTGGTTACAATGTGTTGTTAGGCATTTCATTTTCTCCCGAAGATGCAGTGATGGCTAGAGTTTACCAAGCTTCAAAGGGGAGTACCTTAATCAGTAGTTTAGCTATGATTTATGAATGCCTAAGTCTAGGATTTGTAACTTGTAGTGAAGCTATTTGATTATAGTTTAATTAAATGTTGGACATTTAATGTGTTGTTTGGATTAGTAGTTTACATTGTCACGTTTAACTACATTGTTATGAACAGC
>JANKOD010000009.1:2831418-2841436 GCA_026284645.1 Erythroxylum acuminatum | reverse complement strand
ATCAATCAGAACACATACTAGCCTTAATTCATTATTGTTCCACCAATAACGATCGACCAGGGACAGTTTAGAATAGTGTCATAATACTTATGGTTTTACTATCAAGTCACATACTTGATGACATAAGCCTAATACCATTCATGGAACGTAAATCACATTACATAAACGACATACATGCATATATAAAAGGAATACCTCATAATATATTATTAACAAGTCATAATGTTAATACATGAATCACATATGTCCATTGGCCTAGGGCACACTACTAACATAAAGAACATAAGAAACAAGAATAAGTTCTCGTAGATCTTGAATTTTTTATGCTTTTGATGAATCTTCTTGCTTTTCTCTAAGGTATTCTTAATTTTAGATGCTTTTTGTCAGCTTCCAATTGCTTTTTTTGTGTTCTAATCAACTTCTCTCCTTTTTTCTAGCATATATCTCTCCTTTTGATCATAAAACCTTAAAATTTTGTCAAACATAGGATCTTTTAGGTTTTTATGTTGCTTAACACCCATTTCAACTTCTTTTCGTAAATAATCATTGCTAACATGGTACTAACATGACCTTATGTTGGTATGTTTTTGCTACACCACTCTCTCTCGTTGAAAAGTAAAGGAAATATATTGAACCAACATAGAATATGGGTCAAACATGGTTCTCTATTTGACTCATATTGTTGAACATGGGTCTCTATCAACTCCCTGTTGCCCCATATTGCTTAGCATAAGTCCCTATTGACACCATACTCTAAGTCCTTTCTATAAAATCATCTCAAAATTGCTTTAACTCAACTCAAACTTGCCCGAATTTATTCCTTCATTATTAAATAGTTAGAACATGTTATAAACATAAAATATAAGGCAAATTAAGTATCAAATTCAATAAAAATGATCCAAAGACAAGTAAAATGCTCTTCAAATAATGTTAAAAATATATTACAATTAACATTTAACATTATACCTCAAGTCTAATGCAAAAAACTTTTTTCCATAATATTACCAATCATACACTAATAAGCATCAAATTTCCCTATCATCTACTTAGTCATTGCCTTAATAACCTTATTAGAATCACAGATCAAGTTAGACAATGCTAGCTTGGTTTAACATATGATGGAAAACAAATGTGTGAAGTTGGATATTTCTTTTTAGAAAAAAATTTGAAGTGATAGTATGAAACATCACCAACTTTGGACAAATTAAACTCCAATGCTCTTCTCTTAGTAAATAAATATAATGACAATGTTGTTGTTTCAACCTAATAAACACCTCAATATACTTGCTTGCTGACTTCAATATCTTGAATGTGGAATTTCATTGATCAACTAAATCTATAGGCAAATAGAGTCAATCATAACCAGTTTATAAAACTAGAGTAAATTCAAAGTATTGATCCCAAAGGAACTATATTACTCTATATATTAATCCTATCTAAGAAAAAACACTAAAATATACCAGGTTTTGGAAAGTTATTAAATGACTAAATTTACACAAAAAAGATAATTAATGAATAGCAATCAACAAAACTAACGCTAGGGATTTAGGTTTGACTTCCTTGAACTTATCATATAAACTTGATTATCATAGTTAAAATAACAACTAACCTAATATTCCATGTCCTCTCTCAAGACATAAAAGTAGGATTAATTAGGTTACTACCACCTCTCGATGAACAATTCATCTTAATCAAACATATTAAGCCTTTATTCTTTATATCTAAGGTGTTATTCTCTTAAGTCATAAATCATACTTCTCCTTTTATTCTTTTAGACATCCTTGACTAAGATTAATCCAAGATTGAACCAAAAGAGAATGAATCCAACCAAATAATGATAAAATTTTTTATTAATAATTTAATAATCCATCCCAAGCTACATCCCTAACCCTAACTATGTTTAAATACTTTTTATAATGAAAAAAAGCTAAAGAAAATCTTAACATAAAAGAAAGAAGAAAAAGAAAGAAATAAAAGAGTTGTTACAATCTCCTCCAATTTTGCTTCAAAATCCTTCCTTAATGCAAAGAAAGCCTAAAGCTAAAAATTTACTAGCAAAGGAGGTTGTCATTGGCCTCCCTAGTCTCCTCTACAAAAACCTAAGAAGAGTATTTATAAGTAAGGATTATATAAAAGAGTTATAAGGTGATCAAACTTGTAATTTTGTACGCCCTTGGAGTGTTTATTACGAGAACCAATACCTATTACAATTCTAAGCCAACGTCGATCTTGTTTTGTAAATTTTTAGGTGTAAATAAGAAAATTCCAATATTGATTTTGTTTTATGTCTTCTATAAAGTTGTAGCCCTATGATTTATCTTTCAAATAACTTTGAAATCACCTCGATTGGATAATTATAGAGATCATCACCCATGAAACAATGAATCAAACATAGGATAACCTTATATTATTCTATATAAAACTTGGTCTAAAAATGCTAAATTACAAATAACTTAGGCCCTAAAAACATGCAAAATAAGGATCTATCGAATTCCCCACACTTAAGCGTTACTTTTGCTCAAGCAATTAAACATGAAACTCTAACTAACTAATCACTCTTAATAAAAATAATAACTAATTTCACTTATGTAGGTGTACAATGGAATTTAGCATATACCGCAAGTCTACAAGCCCTTATATGTCCCTAATTAAAGAATTATAGTCTCCTGATACTCGCAAACATCAACCTACACTCATTAGTTAGCTTTATAATTAGAAACACAAGATATATAAATTAAAGTCTTTACTGAATTGCAAAAGTGAGACGCGTAACATTTCTCAAGTAAATTATGATACGAGCATAAAAAATTCATTATTCGACCTCCTTCATCATTATAAAACACTTCAAATTTAAAATTTCCTTACAAGGTATCATTCATTCATACAAGTATTTTAAATCTTGGTGACATACTCTCTTCATTTTCATATTAAAGTGAATTTTTTTTGAAAGATAATAGCTTTCACTCATAAATTTTATGTACAATCCTATGATGCTCAAAATCTTGGTTAGTACAGCAAAAATTTCTAGATTAGCTAGTCATGGTTCCCAATAATATGGTTAAATAAGGTGGTTCAACCCAATCCTCATCTCTTCCTAAGTTTATAGACAAGTTAGTAGCTACTCCTCTAACTATCATGGCTATCCTACTTTGGTGTATGATTTCCTGTTGTAAGTGGCTTGAAATTCTAACTTGTTGCTCTAATAGGTGAAGTTGGGACTCTAAAGTCGCTCACAAGAAATTTTTCTATCTTGAATCCTATTATAGACTCTAGTAATTCATTCTAATTTAAGGCACTATTAGAGTTGAAAATTTAACTTTTCTCTTTTTTTATTGCTAGCCTAGAATGTTTGTTTAATATTTTGAGTGCAGTGATCACTGAAGCAACTAAGTTTCTATCATTTTTAAGAGTAGTAGAAGATCATCTACAAAATTTAGGCTCACAATCTTTACCATGATATTTAAATGTTGGACTTCTTTTTACTACTCTTGCAAGGAGTTTGTTAACACCTTCATCACTAATAAGGATAGGTAGGGGGATAGGGGATCCCTTTGCCTAATACCCTTGGCTTCTTTAGTAAACGTAGATGGTTCTTTATTGATTAGAATATCAAAGGAAGCAATTAAAATGCATTTTCTTATCCATTTATTGAAAACATTATTGAATTTAAGTACTTACATAATGTTGATGACAAATGACCAATCTAACATATGATAAGCTGTTTGAAAATAAACTTTTATAGCATAATTTTTACATGCTCCCTTCCTTGTGTAGTGCTTGAATAACTCATGGAATAGCGAAATGTTGTCACCAATTATTTTTTCTGGTATGTATTTCATCCTAAAAGTCTCCTATATGATTTTGAAGTAATGATTTGAGTCTTCTAGATAGGAATTTAATTTGGAGATGACATTATATATGGTGTTACAATATAAAATTAAGCAATAATATTTTATGGTTGTTTGCTCTCTTCCTTTACGAATGAGATTTATAAATATGCCATTGATTTCTTTGAGCATCTTATCTTTTTTAAAGAATTCCTAAACAGTATCCTTCGTAAGATAGCTAGTTCATGGCCAAGTTTTAAAGAAAAAACATTCATACTATTAAGTCTAGGAGCTTTAAAAGGATGTATTAATTTCATAGCACTAAAACCTTCTTGATTAGTGATTTAACTTGAGAGTAGTGAAGCCTCTTGCACGGATATTTGATCTTGTATTATTTCTTTGATTACAAAGGATTGAGCTGATGAGAGGTTCCTAGAATATTTTTAAAATACTTTTCTACCTCTTCCATGAGTTAAAATTGATTAGAGATGAAGGCACCATTTGAGTTCAAAGGATAATCTTATTGACAAATTATCTGGCAGCTACTTCTTTATGAAATAATGTTGAGTTTCTAGCTCCTTCATTAATCCATCTAACTTTGGACTATTATCTCATTAAGGAGAAATCAACATTGATTTCTTGAGCATAGTTATACAAGGCTTGCTTCTTTTTGTCTTTTTAAGATGAGGATTTAGAATTAGATAACAAGGTAGTCTATGTATACTCCATTTCTTCTTTGCTTGTGTGGAGGAGATGATGTATGTTTCCAATGTTGTTTCTATAGAAGGCTTTGACCTCCTCTCTAACATTTAACATTTTCCTTATGAAAATGAATTGATTGGTACCTAGAGTAATAGAGCTTAACCTTCTTTGAAATTCTTTTTGAAAAACTGAAAGTTCAGTTAGAAAGTTGTTAAAGCAAAAAAGTGATTTACCTTTTCCTTGGGGCCTAGAGAATTACACAACTATAGCAAAGTGATTAGATAGAGAGGTGTTAGGATAGTTGGCTTTAGTGTAAGGTAAGTTTGAAATCACTCTAGATTGAAGAGGCTTCTGTCAAGTTTCTTTCTTAGAATGGCATGGTTTTTTGTTGTGTTATACTTAACACTACCTAAATGCATCACCCACAAGTATACGAGGTTGCTATAGTATATGGTTGATGCCCCAAGATCGTCTCAAAAGGAAGTTGTTAACTGTAATAACTTGATTAAAAATAATAAATTAAAGAATCAAATTTAAGAAGGTATAGAGGTTGTGAAATTATGAAATTAAACAAAAAGTATGAATTCCACGAAATTGGTGTAAACCTTTCAAAGATAACCTAGGGTTACACTTTGATCCAATTTCACGCCTAAATTCTTAAATTTCCCATTATAGTAATCTATAACTTTATTCTCTCTTTAATAAAATTCGCAACTATCAATTTAATAGTTCTCACATTCATCAACTAACAATTAAAATCTATTCAATGTTACAAATTAAGTAATCCCTAGAACTTGTATTTCTAATTCATTCTTAGGTTAATTGATTGTTCAGTTCCAATATCAAGTTTCATCTTTTGATTCTTCACTCAATATCTTAAGACTGATAGCTAGGTGGCCAATCTATTAACCTAGCATTCAACACAACACAATCAATCTAGGAAAGATATATATTAATGGGCATTATTCAATCAACACATTCAATTAAATCTAGATGCAAACCCTAGGTAAGAATAATTTAGCTCATCATCAAAGTGAAAATAATACTAATATCAATTGAATTCAAACTGGTAAATTCCATTGTATCAAGAAGAAATTGAAATAAGAAAAATCTACAATCCCAAAATAATAGAGAACAAAAGAACCCTTAGATGATGGCTAGGAGTGAAACTCTCATCCACTTTCTCTAGCGCTCAATCAATGTTGATGAAAAAACTCCAATGATTCTCCCTCTTTCCGTCCCGATACTTCTCTCTTCTTTCTGACCTCAATGCCTCCATTTTTAAGTCATGATCTCTTCACATAAGTTATCGGTTCGCCTCCTCGCTTTCCAATGGATCCTTTTTGACTTAAAACAAAGCCATGTACCGAAAGTTATGGGCTAAAAACCAAGGGAAGGTTAGATTGGCTATGACATATTTCATATTTCATTCTTAGCCTTTTTCTCCCCTTAAAACAACACTTTCAAGCCTCTATTTTTACATAGGAATTATGGCCTAGGATGTTGGCTTAAATTTGAGCTTTTAAATCACCTCATTTAGATCTCATAATCCTTATTTATGTTCATGTAAAGCTCCAATGGTCGAGTTTCCAATTTTGCAGAAATAAGTTTTACTTTGAACAAACAGTTGCTGATCCAAATGAATTCGAATAGCTACATATATAGGCTTCCTTAAAATCTTGAGATGTTATCTAAATATTCTCTGAATTTTTTAAAATCTTCTTCTCAATTCCTTAAATCTCAACCTAAACACAAACACTTAACAACAATGTTAAACAAATAGATTAGAAAAGAATAAAAATTGAACAAAAACTATCCAAAACCTAACACAAAATGCATTATAACAACTACCAACACACTTAATGCTTTGCTTGTCCCTAAGCAAAGTTAAAGGAAAACCAAAACAAACAAGAAAGAATTTCATCACGTTAAAAAATTATTAGATAAAATCAAGACGAACCTTTTAATAATTTCCATAATTATCTAGAATTAATTTCTATTTATGTAAAATGTGGTCATGTTCCTTCCTATAAATTACTAGTTAAACTATAATTCATATTTGAACACTTTTAAAAATATTAATTTACTCTAATTGAAGGTTTTTTTTTAAAAACAATACTAATATAAAACAAAAAGAAATCTACATATACACTTGATGGTGATATATATCTTGTTGATTCACACAATTATTTCGTATATTTCATAATTTATTCAAGTAATATGGATGTGCATGAAATATGTATATATTTTTTGTTGTATTTTTCTATGTCTTCTATCTAAAATTACTTTAGTTTATTTGATTTTAAGTCATTTATTGGAAAGTAAAGACATTATATTCCAAAAAGAAGGCTAAGCCTTACAAGGCATTGATAGCTAGACAAAGTCAGTTATATACTAGATAGACGGATAACAATTATCATATAAGGAGTAAAGTAATCTAATAACTTGCTAATTCGAACCATATCCATTTCTGACTTGATTAGAGACTTTTGTTTCTTTGAAAAGGCACCAAATTAGCTCCTTGATTATATGAATAGTGATGCTTTGAATTATTGTGCATTGATATGCTTTTCCTAGAATCTCCTTTAGTTTCTTTCCCTATAAACCTTATATACTAGGGTTTAATAGGACATTATCTGGATTAGGAAGTGCGACTTTAGAAACATGAAGTATTAGTCTATCCTAATCTATTACAGAACAAGTAAAATTGCATAAGGTTCTGATGCTTGTCTAGGTTTCCAGCACATATGGATATTAAAAGAATAAATGATTCCTTATTAAAATTTCCTAATCACAATGATAGCCTAAGGTAATAATGATTAAATCTAGGTCTTATTTTAGGTAATTATGTAAGAATTCCTTAAGGAATGACATAGCCAAGAAATGAGGACTTTACAATTCAAAATATTAAGAAAATACCATTTTTTGGATGAATAAAATCATATGTCACCCATACTCTTCTCGGATAATATGGAGATAAGACACAACCTGATACATGAGATTAAAGAAGGTTATACAACAAAGAGACTTTCTAAGAGATATATGGGATAAGATGTGATCATATCCTAGCCTGTATATCTTTAAGAAGAGTTATACATACATACATGGCTTAAGACACATGTGCATCAGTGCTTGTGACTTCTTCTCTATAAAGATTTGCAAGGCAACATTTGCAATTCTTCTCAAACTTGACCATAACTTTCTCATTTTATCTCTAATTAAGATGATTTAAGACACTACAAATCATTTTTAGGTTGCTTAGGAATAGATCTAAAAATTTCATTTTTAGGTTGTTTAGAAATAGAAAAATACATGAACCCATTCCTTTTTGGATATCTCTTGGGACTATATATTTAAGTAGCAACAATTAGGGTTTTAAAAACTTCTAATTTTTCTTTTATTCTCGACTTTAACTTTAATTTGAGATAGTAGCCACTTATTGAATGAGAGTCTAACAACAAATCTAAGTTCCTTTTTTGTTAGAGATAGATAAAAAATAATTCTAAAGAATTGATCACTAATAGAGGATAGCGATTTTCATTAGGATACCTTAAAACAATTTTTTCTTACTTTCATCTTTTTTTTTTCCATACATATGATTTTGTCTATATATGGATGTAGGAAAGAGAACCTATATGTAAATTATTAGGGTAACCTTTTATGGGTTTCAAAAAACTCAATGCATTTCGAGAGAAAACTAATCAAATAGTAATATTGGTTAAATCTATTTAGAAATAAGTGGTTGTTTATTAAGAGGTGGCAAATTGTTATGCTAAGAAAACTCACAAGTCTAAACAATAAAATTCTTGTAATTAATTAAATATAGAAGATGAAATTAGGCTTGGAAATAGCTTCTCTACTAATTAGGGGTAAGACTGTGTACTACTGAACCTCTCCAGACTCTGCGTGTCAGTAAGATTTTTACTGGACACTGTTGTTATTGTAGAAGATGAAATTAGGGAAAATATGGTCTATGTATTTGTTAATATTGACATTCTCTTTTGATTATTATGAAGTTTTCTTATGGTGATCTAAAGTAGTTGGCTTTTTTTTTTGGTTTAAATTTAATCAATCAATAAGTCTACTTTATTATAGATTAGATAATAAGAAGAGGATTAGATTCAATACTTAAAAAGTTTTTCGTGAGATTGATTCTTAATACCACTTTATTAGTAATATTCTTCATTGTTTGAAGGGAAGCTAGCCATATGTAGATACATATTGTGATGATGGTTATGCGAGTATACAAAGTTTTCTTAACTACTATGTATCGTCTGAGTTGATCATGAGCAGCTCATCATCATATGTAGATCATGACCCGTAAAAAGTGTTTATTAGACTAGGACATAACATTCAGTTTGTTAGTCTCTCTTTGCAGAAAGGTCAATGAGCAAAAATGGGCATTATTATAGGACTGTTACAGAAATCGTCGGTTGCTTGAGAAGCTGTACATGTTGAAGTACAACTTAAAAGCAAAGCTCACATGCATCGAACAATCAAGTTTTATTTGCTCAGAGTCACTGAAACAATCCCTAAGGTACTACCACCCATCTTCCATAGCCAACTGCTTTATTAACAAGCATCCTCGGCCTCGCTTTATCCCCACGTATGATGAACATTCATTTCTCAACAGTGTTTCTCTTGATAGCCCTGGCCTTAGTGCGCAGATCACTAGCATATTATAAAGACGAGGAATGGCATGTAAAGGACATTTCAAGAATGCACACGGATCAAGAGACGGGGTGTGACGGTGATTATTGCATAAATGGGGTTGAAGAAATGACGAAAGAATCGGATACGAGGAGAAGGATCCTTGCTCAAGCGACAAGGTACATAAGCTACGGAGCCCTTCTGAAAGATAAAGCTCCATGCAATCGTAGAGGAAAGTCCTACTATAACTGCTCATGGAGAGAGAAAGCCAACCCATATACTCGTGGCTGCAGCGTTATCACTCACTGTTACAGATTCACCGATTAGATCGGTTTTAATGGATGAAAATCCATTTGCTTAAGTAGATTCATTTGATTTACTCCCGTTTTATGTTATAATATTCTCATCTCTTATTTCACTTCCACAGTAGTTAATAGACATCACTTTTTACGCATAATAGCTGGGACCTGATGATTCTTTTAATGGTCTGAGAAATTACTGAATGGATCCAAAAGCTTGAATAATACTGTTTCTACTTTCTAGTCTTTTTAGAAGCAACCAGTGTTTTGAAAATTGGACCGAACTGATCGGTTGGACCGGAGAATCGGTGAATCAGAGCATAAAATAGTCCAATTTAGCCCGTATTTTTGTGGTAATTGACCCGTTCATTTTTGCGGTCAGACCTGTAAAAACCGTTGAACTGGTGAAAGAAAGAACCGGCCGGTCTATTTAAAATGCCTTGATTTTGATGATTTCAACTTAAATGAATATTATGATTAGTGATCTTTTTTTAATCTTTTTGATGAAATATGACTAGTGAGCTTTGTTATCTTATTTTG
>JANKOD010000009.1:2784978-2797188 GCA_026284645.1 Erythroxylum acuminatum | reverse complement strand
TATCCCATCCTACCTGTACCTATGGATACCAGCAAAGCATTACCATACACTGCATAATTAACAAGCGTGGCTTTGTATTCAACTCAAGGTCCAACTATGCATGAATTCTAAAATTTAACCCACCAGGACCCATAAAAAGGAAGAGTACTAAACTAAAACTTTTTGTCCTCTAAAGTAGCCTAATTTAGCAATCAAAAGCTTGATGGCTAGTGTCCAACGGTATGAATGTCGTTCCGTACCAGCTGGTATGTACCGTATCGGCCAGAAAACGAAACAATATTTATGTTTTTGGTACTGGCCTTAGATTCCAATCGGTACTATGAGTATTCCTTCAGTACGGGTCGGTATCCAAAATATTGGTACCGTAAGTTTTAAAAAATGCAAGGACTATTTTGCAAATATTAAAAATTTTTAACATAAAACCCCCTGTGTGCCTCACCCACCCGAAGAACCCTTCTGTTTCTTTTGATTTTTTCACTCTCTCTCATTGACTCTCAGTTCACTCACCTCCGTTCTCTCTCTCTGTTGGAACTCGATCTCGGGACTAGATCCCAACCGGAGAAACCGAAAATGAATAACGAAAAACAAAATGCGAAACAAAAGCGAAAGCGGAATCGAATACGAATCAGAATTCGAAGTAACGGATTTTGAAGCGAAACAGATCAAAGTAAATCGGGACCAAAGTACGAAACACATGAATATCAAAGGCGGAAGAATTGAATTCAAAGCAAATAACAAAACAGATCGAAATAAAACAATTTGAAACGGACTGAAACAAATTCCGACATCTGAAGCGAACAAAGCTAAGAAGGGCATTGCGTTGGAAACCCTAAGACTAAACTAATCCGAAAATACACTAAAAACTTAAATCTCGAAATCAACTCTTACCTTCTTTTTCTCTATTTTCGAAAATTTCTTGACTCATAATGAAGCTCTTGAGCTCCTCCACGTTTTCCTCTCTTGACCCATCACGAAAATCTCTCTTGAAATCCATCGAAATCGAAACCTAACCCTTTTTTTCTCTTCTTTCCTCTTCTCTCATCCGAAACTCTCATTCTTCTATCTTCTTCTATTCTTTTCTTTCTTTCTTTTTTTCGTTCTATTTCTTTAAAACTTTCATGCCTCTCATCCTTAAAAACGACAGCACTTGCACCTTTCATTAAATGAAAACAAAATGACCAAACAGCCCTTCATTATATGCCTTAAAACTTAACTCTTTTAAGTGATGTTCCAAATTTGCCCCTGAAAATAGCCATTTTGCTTCCTGATTTTAGGCAGCTAAACGATATAATTGGGCAAAACTTTCTTCTTGAAAAATGTTCCTTGATGTCTCATCTTTAAAATGACACCAAAAACGCTCAAATCGGTTAAGAAATGAAGGAGATATGGGCAAATACTTTCGGCTCTCACTAATCCAAAACTGAACACTAATCGGAACTTAATCCAGAAATTCACAATCTTAGGGATGAAATTGAATTTCGATCCCTTCACATAATTTGCAGTCCCATGTCTCAATTTTATTTTGCCTCAAGAATCAACTCAATCGAATCTCTACAGCTCCCGAATTTCTCAAAATACTGAACCATGTTCAGTAAATTTCCCAACTCACTTTGATTAAATCAATCATTCTCAATTTAATCTCAAAAATTCATAATTCTCCATGAAAATGAAATTAAGTGTCTTAGGAATCCAACGCTTTGAAAATTAAGTCAATCGGATGTCGGACGGACAAGATATAAGCGAAAGAATCAAGAAAAATCAAATAAATTAAAATTGGAGTCGCACTGTAGCAGACGACTCGCGGTCGCGAGCCGAAGGAAACAGAGGGCGGCTCGCGAGTGCGAGCTGAAGAAAGAAAATATCGGCTCGCGATCGCGAGCCGAAGGAAATCGAAACCTAGCGAATGCGACGGCTCGCGAGTGCGAGCACCAGCGAAAAACGGCCAACTCCTCGCGATCGCGAAATGGCTGGCTTCGATTTCTCCTCTCTCTTTTTTAACACTAAACTTCAAAAATTAATATCTTTTGTTCCCGAACTCCAAATAGAACAAATTTGGTATCATTGGAAAGATTAAAGGAAGCTCTACAGCTTCCACAAAGAACTCAAAAGCTAGATCAGTCTCTAAAATGATCAAATTTCCAATCAAAGACACTGCCCCTTTCAATGTCTCCTTAAATAATCACATAACTTTCAAAAATCATATCTTTCAATTCTCACATCCAAAAATTACAAACTATACATCAGTTTAAAGCTATGCAAATTTTCTACAACTTTCATGAAGCCTATTTACTCCAATTCAACCCACATCAATACGGCGATTGGCCTCAAAGCATAGAACACACAAATCTTTACTTAGAAACATTTTTCCAAAACAAAGCCAAATACACTTAACTTCGAAAACTCATAACTTTTGATCCCGATATTGGAAACTGTCATACTTTATGACGACGGAAAGCTCTCAACAGACACTACAAGTTTCATGTAGATCATTTTCTGAAATTAGGCCTAAATCAAAAGGTCAACTCTTAATGACCAAAAAGTCAACTTCTCAATTCTCTAATTTTTCACACTTTGTCTCTTTATTTCTTGATTTTTAACTTCCTTTTCATAACCATAACTAATCTACTCAAATCTCGAAGCCATCAAAACTAATCAATTCTTTCCTCATTAATTTTCTTAAGGCACAAAATCATTTATAACACAATTTATATTCAAAAACATTCATTTCCATTTATTTTAATTTTTCTAATTTTCATCAAAAGTTTGGGGTCCAACAAATTGCCTCTACTAGTTAACCTACTTGGATCTCTATATTGTATATTAAAGAGGTATGATTCTTAGTGACTTGCTCGGATTTGCTTTCAAGCCTTCTATGTGTATCCTCCATGCCTCCAATTTTATCTAAAATCTTATCCAACTTGGATTCCATTGAGCTTGGTTTATCTTATTGGAAGCCTGGTCGTCTTTGAGGTCTGAACTGTTCTCCAACATTATTTGTCCACGAGAAGTTAAGGTGATTCTTCCACCTAGGGTTGTATATGATGGAGTAAGGATTGTTTCCCCTTTCTCGTCCATATTGAGCTCCCATATAATTCACTTTCTTTTGATCGCTTTCCTTCATCAAGAAACAATCCACTCTATCATAGTCCATTTGTCTACAGAGTTCACACTTAAGTTGCTTAACTTTAACCAAAGTTGAGGACAAAGCCTTCATTTTGTTGAGTTGTCGAGTTAAGTTATCAATTTTAGCTTTCACCTCCATCATTTGATCTACAACCACAATTCCTTTTTCTTCTCGGAAAGTAGTGGTTTGTCTACTCCGCTCGTTTATCCATAGGCAGCCATTACTTGCCATCTCCTTTATCAGCTCTTCTGCTTCATCTATCGCCTTTCTTATCAGTGATCTTGCTGAAGCTGCATAAATTGTGCCTCTCGTATGTGAGGTTACTCCATTATAGAATGTTTACAACAAGAATTCCTTAAGTAAGTTATGTTTTGGGCATTTCCATTGCAAATCCTTGTCTCTTTCTCATTCTTCATAAATCAATTCCCCGTCACTTTACTAGAAGTTGGTAATTTCCTTAATAATCTTTGTGGTTTTAGTAAGGGAAAAATACTTGTCTAAAAAGGCACAAACTAGCTGATCCCAAGTTGTGACATTAGCTAGTTGAGGGAATGATACCAACCCTTTGCTCTATCACTAAGGTAAAAGGAAAGAGCCTAATTTTGACTGCATCTTTTGACATCTAATGGTACTCTTTTGACATCTAATGGTACTAGAAGGTATCATAGATTTCAAAGGAGTTCACTATATGTGTGTTAAGATCTTCATTTGTTAGTCCTTAGAACTACACGTTCTGTTGAAGCATGTTTAGAAGGGCTAGTTTGATTTTAAAAGATGCTACTTATACGTGTGGTCTAGCTACTCCTTGGTTTTGTCGCATTGAACCCTAGTCTCACGAAGTCTATAAGGGTCTATTGTTGACGTCCTTGGTTTGCTCCATGGTCCAAATCTTGCTGAAATTATTCAACTATTGTTGCTTCTTTGATTTCTTCTTCTTCTTCACGCCGAGCTTTTCTAATTAATTGTTCTAATTGAGTTATGTTTAACTCTAAGATTTCCACTGCATGACTCGATCTTCTTGTGGCTCTTTTGTTCATGCAAGAGCACGATTTCATAAATAAAAGGAAAGAAAGAACATAAAACAAAACTAGCTAAACACCTTAAATTAAAGAATCAAACTAATCATCTCCCTGGCAACCGCGCCAAAAACTTGATTAGGTTATTTTCGATGTGTGTAAGTTTTAATTAATTAAACTCGATAATCTGAAAGTGCACGGTTTGTTAGCATAGTTCCTAAGGTGTCGATCCTATGAGTAAGAATAATCTAATCCTAAAATCTAAGGCTAAAACAATTTGCAACATTCAAAATGTAACGGAAATAAAATAATAATTCACTTCAATCAAACAAATCTATTCAAAAATTAATCACGAAAATATTAATAATTTAGCAGTTGCAACACACACTTAAGAATCAACCTAAAAGTATTAGCAATTGAGAGAAAGAAAAATTTACCTACCTTTAACGCTAACCTAATTGATTATAAATTACTTGATTATTTGTTCTAGATGATCCTAGGGTTGATTACTCTCTCTCGAGTTATAACCATAAACCCTAAATTATAAACCCTAATCAGATTATGGAAATTGTAATTTCTCAATTAACAACCTATCCAAAACCCTAATTAGATCTGAAGTTGTCTAATAAACATATCGGAAACCTATGCAAGATCTCTATTAATATAATTTACTGATTTAATTTAATTCTTGTTCTATTTTTCCTTATGAAAGTAGTCAATCTCATTAATAAAGTCTAAAGATACTTAAACAAATTTGTGAGTGATCATTAGAGAAAAATTTCACTAAATTGACCTATTTTAGAATTCCATTTGGGTTATTACTTGTGTGTTTATAGAAATTCTCATTTTGATGGTTGTATGAGTGATCCTTTGATATGAAATTACCAAAGTATCTCACATAGATATTGTTATATTTTGATACTGTTATGACATATTCTAGTCAATAGTAGCTTAATCGCTAGTTATTGGATATAAAAGGAACCGTTTGGAGATAGTTAACAGATCAATATTTGATTCATCACCCTAAAGTTTCTAGGGGAAAATGTTCCAATATTCTCGATTAGTATTTATTTGGAAAATCCTTGGCTAAAGTTGAATGACATTTTGAATATATTTTTCAAATTTCTTTAATAGAATCAATTATTAATGACAGAAAACTATTCTAATTTGACTCAAATAGAATACACATTAATTATATGTCGTACTAGAACATTATATAATGAAAGGATTAAATTATACGAAAAATCATATATAAAAAGGTTGGTTAAAATCATTTTGAAATTCATAAATATTTGGGCGACCATAATATATTTCTAAACGTTAATTTTAATCTATCGATATAAATTATTTAATTAGATATCAAAAGTTAAATTAAAGGAGTTTAATTTAGCTAATCCTAAATACAATTTAGGGTTATGATTTATATCCATTGCAAACAGATATGAGATTTTAATAGGTTACACAAAGAACTAGCTGAAGAGAAAATATTTTAGTCAAGTTAGATTTGATTATAAAGTTTGAGAAATTTTAAAATTAAATACGATATATTAAATAAGTAAGGATCAATATGAGATATTAGATATTATTTTGATATAAATACTATTTAATTTCAATTAATTAAAATTCTAATTAATGATTAATTGAAATTAGAATTTTGTTACAATTAAAATTTTAAAATATCTAAAATATATTATAAATAGACTTAGGCTCCAAGAAACCTAGTCCTTTTTGCCTAACCCTCTCTATAATAGTAGTAGAGTTCTGTTGACTCATTTCATTAATATCGTTAGAAGCTAGGCACATGTGAGACTACAGTGAGTGAGATTAACAAATTTTAGAAACGGTTAGTAGAAACAACAAGAAAAAGATCAAGCTTCAAAATAACTTACAAATTATAAGTCATGGTTCATTATATTTTATATGTTAATCATGTTATAGAATTTTAAGTGATCTCGACTTTTAAGATATAAAAAAAATATTGCTTTTATTTTAATGACATAGGATCAGATCTCATCCCAATTCCCAACATTGTAGGAACCATTTATGTCATATCTGGAAAGCAACTTGATCAAATATTGTTATTACACTTACCCAGCAGCCAGCTTAAGATTTCTCAAATTTTCTGATGTCTTCTCTTCTGACAATGATTGATATTTTTTCCTTTCTATATCCTTAGCACATGTTGGTACAAAATTAGTGGAAATATACACCATTTCCAAATAGCAAAGTTAACATATAAACATTATATGTCTACGAAGTCCTAACAAGAAAAGCCACGACTTTTCTCTATCAATTATTGATACATCATATGGGATAAATAACTATTAAAATTATAAAACCTTAAGATGCCTTATTAGAACAAATTAATATCAATATTTAATAATAAATGGATCCATGATTTTAAAGTGGTGGAGGTAAACAGGTTGTCTAGTGGTTTGTAATTATTTTTATATGCTATAACAAAATATATGATAGATGGAACCATCAATTAGATAAACAACTTGATTTTAGCTTCTATCATTACAACAAATAGGAGTTTTGGCTACATTTTTTTTACTATGATTTGAAATTCATAGCTAAAAGTTACTCTATGGCTACAAAATTTTGTAGCCTATTGAAACAATATCTCCAACTTAAAATATTTCTTGGGTATTTTAAACTATTAGCTATGTTTAAGATAGGCTAATAAAAAGATTTTACGACATTTTTTAACTATGAACTTAGTTTTGTAGCAAAATGCTTTTAGCTATGAGATGGTTTTCGTAGTTAAAAACATTTGATGAAGTTTTTTATATGAACTTAGTTTTATAGCAAAAGATTTATAGCTATGAAAAATAAGATTTAGAGACATTTTTTAACTATAAACTTATTTTTGTACCAAAATGTTTTTGATACAAAATATTTTTCATATCTAAAACACATAGGTCCTATAACTATCAACTAACATAAATTTCATGGTTAAAAATATTTTTTAGCTAAAATATTTTTTATAGAAAAAAGAAGAATAAAATCAACGAAAATGACATAATTTTGTCCACTAAAATGACATCGATTTCTTCATTTTGATAACCTAAAGACACTTCGTCACTCTATTTTTTCTCCATTTGTCTTTGTCTTCCACCTGCTTTATTGTCCTCATCTTTCTACCCTCTAGTCTCGAATGTCTTTATCTATCTTCGTTTTTCTTCTTGTTAGTGTTCTTTTTGTTTTCTCCATCAATTGGCAACGTCTATTTTTATGTATGTTATGTAAAACTCTTCTCTCCAAGCATATGGTCATGGTTTTGATGAAATCTGAACTAATCAATTACTGAAAGCTAAGTTATATCATTCACTTATAATAACGAAAGTTGAGTTCTTACTATGTGTTATTATTTGTTCTTTTTCTAATAACAGGACAACCCATTGTTGTTATATGGTGCTAAGTAAATAGTGTTGTGTATGCAATAATATTAAGAAAATCAATTTGTATGTCCATGACATAGATCTGAATGATGGATTTGAGTTAGCTATGACTCATGAAAAAAGAAAGAACATGCAAGCACTCCATAAGTTGAATCGGATCAAACTTCATTGACTTGTGATAAAACTAAAGAATGAGTAAACTTGGTACTTTGTTTCACTAAATTTATTCAGATTCCCAAGTATTCTAATTAATGATTGCAGCTAATTAAATCATCTATTAGTATTAGAGATTAATGTACTAATTACAATTTCATAATCTTAACTATTGTAAATACACGTCTATTTGCCTAATGAATGTTATTTAAACAACTTACAATCAATTTTGGGCATGAATTTTGAAAAACTTGCATATCAATTAATTTTTGCCCTGGACTTTATCTTTGTATACGGAGCTAAGTTGTATCTCTATAAAGGCATCCTTTGACATTGTACCTTTAACTCCTAATTTTAATGGACGGACAACAAAGTTGTTCTACTCTTTAAGTATGTGATCAACTTATACATACATCTCTTTCATTAATGTTTAACACCGAGAAAAATGCTTTCACATTTTTTCTTCATTAGTATAATATAAATTGTTTAACTGATTTACTACAAGTTATGAGTTAGACTTAATTGTTATAATTGAGATTTATAGATGTTTTAAAATCCTAATACCATAAATTAGAGCCTCATTTTTAGCTTCGTTGTTCGACGCTTTAAATTGATACTCTTGATAATATTGTATTTGGATCTCATATAGTTTTTAAAGAAACATGATAGCCTTGATTTCATCTTTACTAGATGATCTATTAACATTCATTGTCTATACAAGTGCGGGTTCTAAAATGTTTCTCTTCGATTTTACATCACCAATAGGAATGGTACTTTCGATATACAAAATTAAATAATAGTTAAGATTTTATTGATGTATGTGGGATGATTATAATTCAAATTCGCTAAGCTTTACTAATTTAGGCTTTTGGCTTATATAAGATTATTATAGTGGCAGAACTTGCCATTTAGGTAGACTTATCAATGACTGATACAATTTGGATGATAAAGATCAAAAGAAATGTATTCATTATGCCTTTTTCACTCAAATTATTTCTTGAATAACAATGCTTATAGACTATCTTGTAGACTTGTATACAAAGGTCGTAGCAGGACATTTACCTACTAATTTAAGTAAGAACTTGTATCCTAATAATACTACATAGCGTGTAATATTCTTCTTTTAATTTGTAGTAGCAGACTAGTGGAATGCATGGCACTGAAATAGAAAAATTTTAACTTCCCTTTTCATACTCTTATTATCTTCTTCCTTTGTTATGATGGATTACAAGCCTAAAGTTAACGTCCCCTTTGGCATTTTGAATATATTTATCTAAGGGAGTTTTATATAGAATAGTATATAGATGATTTCTTTTATATGTCGAGCCAATCAAGTCGCTTCTTGTAACCAATTTCCAACGAATTTAAATATGTTTGCCTTGTATTACAACTAACATAAAATGTTAGTTCTGTTTTAACATGTTAGTTGTGTTGCTTTGTATCATCTATCATTATTGCTAGTTTATCTTGTTACTTATTATACAATATTAGAGTCTTAATGAAAGTAGGAAACTTCACATGTTTTTATAGGAAGGTTGATTTGTTTAATTATTATTTTCTAGAGTATTTTCTAAGAAATAAGGTAAGATTAGGTCCTAAAATCTAATGTTTGATTCTTTGATTCCTCTAACCCCTTGAAAAACAAATAAAATCTACCAATTGATCTACATCTTACTAACAAAAGCTACCAAGGAAACATATATTTGAAAAAGAGACGAATTCCCATCTAGACTATTTAATATATCCATCTCAAGTTACCATAGTATGAATAGAACCACTTTTTAAGTCCTTTCAAACTTTACTTTCAAATGATTCACAAGTAAGATGATGTTTCATACTACAGGAACTTATTGCAACTTACTAAGGAACAACGAGTCTTTGTTGTATTTAAATATTTGTTTGGCCTAAAAAGATATGAGATTATTAACTCTTGAGTAATTTTGTGCTCTAAACAAAGATAACATATTTGAGACTTTCTTTTATTTAATTTTGATGTTAGCTTATTAGAGCTTAGATGTTTGCATCTTCTGTTCAATGATTTTGAGTTTCATTAGTACCTATTCCACAACCATTGTGAGTTTAAAAAAATTTAGGCTATCTATTTGGTCTTTGTTATTTTATAGTGGAACATCTAACTCTATAGGTAGCAAGGTTATAGGTAAGGTTTTCTTAAAGTCTTCATGTGATATGAGATCTTTTAATTGATTTTTCTTAAGAGTTATGTTATTCTTGTTAAAAATGATGATATTAGTACTCTAATTACAAATGCAATCAGGTGTTGAAGCTCATAATAGCAAAAGCACATATTAAATCAAATCTTACGATTCTTGCTTCTTAATTTGGAGGTATGTTTAAAACTCACTGCTTGAATTTTTGTGAAAGTATAAGTAAAATCTTAGATATATGGATTGTAGATACATGCTTGAGCACTTTATTAGCCTCATTGCAAACTAGTTTCAGACCATCATTAAAACTATCTGTAGATAATGTCACTGAGTTTACTAATTATCAAAATTGAAATTTTTATCAAAAGCTATATGAATTTTGCATCTATTTAGTAGTCCTTATATCCCTCGATAGAAAGGAATGGTTAAAAGAAAATATAGGCAATATTTAACATAGGCAATATTTGGATGTTGCTAGAGCCTTGAGATTTTACATAATAAAAACCTTGCTTTATATTAGAAATAAGTTTAAAACTTCTTCATTTCAAAATTTAAGTAACGCAACATAGCATATAACTTATACAACCTTCTTTAGATACGCATATAATCATAATGACATGTTACAACGTAATTGGAAGTGGTTTTCACTTTTTTCTCTATAAAAATGAATGGCCTGTGGGTTTTGGAAATGGGTTCATGCTTACAATACTAAGCTAGATCATATTTCTTAACCATAAAACCTTATGTTGTCATATATCTTATTACAGAGTTTGTTATAATCTACTAAGTAATTGCATTCATTAGTAGAATTCAAAGTTGGTATGTTAACTTTTGTTTACCATTATGTTATTTACAACATAAATTGCATTTAATTATTTAGTAACGTACTTATAATTCTAATATCCGGTATATCTAGTTTACCTGGTACACCGAAATAAATCAGTATTTGAGATTGATGTCATTAAAACCAAGATAGTGAACAATAATTTTTTTATGACATCAAATTAATGATGTATGACATTTTCGGTGGTCACAGGAAAGTGTACGAGTGGATTTTTAAAGAACCAGTTCAAAAATGAAAATTTTGTAAATAAGTGGACATGAGGAGTATAAAAGGAGCAAGTTGGAGAATAAGACAAAATAGTTGTCTTCTTCTTCTCCCTCATTCACGACAGCTACCATGGAAGCTCTCTCCAAGCTTTTTCAACCCTTGTAACAAGGAAGAGAGGGAGAACCAAGGCATTTGGGTATCATAAAAAGGTAAGCCTCCATTCTAATGCTTAGATCTATGGATTAAAGCTTAGTTTCCCTCTTCTTTTGTCAAACCCATTTAGATGGAATGTATGGGTTTGATGTTTGGATGATGGATCTTTGTTCTTTGATGTCTAATGACACTTAAATATGAAGAGATTTCGTTTTTATGGTGATTTGGGGGGTTAAACCAAAACCTAGGGTTTTGAAGGTTAAGCTGTCATAGAGACAGATTCGTGGCTCTCTTTGTTCATTTTGTTTGAGCTGTTTAACGTGTGAATCTGGAGACAATCATTTCAGTTACCGTTCCTCCTCTCACTTCCAACTATACTCCAACAACAGCAGGACACTCTCTGATCTGATGCTCAAAGGAGCTACAACGGAGACAAGCTCCCGATAGCTTCTAACATTCACCACTATGTCTCTTTCCACAGTGCCCTGTGGCTCCGAGTCGTGACACTCTATCCCACTCCACTAGCTCTATTATGCTAGGCAATCATTTCAGTTACCGTTCCTCCTCTCACTCCCAACTATACTCCAACAACAGCAGGACACTCTCTGATCTGATGCTTAAAGGAGTTACAACAGAGACAAGCTCCCGATAGCTTCTAACATTCACCACTATGTCTCTTTTCACAGTGCCCACAGCTAGACATCTGTGGTGGTTACCTGTTATAAATTTACTGTCCTGACACTTGACCTCTACCAAAATAACCAAAACTGCCTCTCAGCCTAAACCCTGACTATCTCAATCTCAGCTGAGATCGTGACGGTCTACTCTGGCATTTACTAAATCTTCTGCTAGAATTAGCTTGTCTCTTCATTCCTAATTCTTGCTTATACATAACTGCTTAATTCTGATCGAAGCAGCTCTCATCTTGGTGAAGCTACTTAAGTTAGTAATTGCCAACCTCGTTTTGATTTCCATGTTCAACCCATCTTTAAATTGTCTACATTTTTCCTCTTCAGTCAGGATTAAGGTTGTAGCATACTCCATCAATTCATTAAACTACACTTCATACTAGGCTACAGTGAGGTTCCCCTGTTTCAGATTGAGGAACTCCTTCATTTTTTGGTCCAGGTAGACCTTTGGTATG
>JANKOD010000009.1:2730958-2745966 GCA_026284645.1 Erythroxylum acuminatum | reverse complement strand
TATTATGTGTTTGTGATCCGGTGAAATCATCAATGATGGTTCACTCATTGAGTTCGCAAAACTCATAAAAATTGCAACGTGGTTTTTCAGGTACGAGACAGGAGACTTAGTGTTTATTCTGGATTAGAAGAACGTTTTGGACTAAGTCATGGCTCAAAGGTCTGTCAGCTGGCCCCAGAAATGTTGTGTCTTGTATTTTGTAGTTTTTGTTAGAACCTGCACGAGGTTGTGTAATATTTGTCTTAAGAAAATAGTGTAAATTTTGTGGATAAACAAAATGAATGTTTTAAAAAAATTTTGTTGACTTTCAAATGATGTTAGTTGATGCCAGGTGTAAGTTGGATTTGTTTTTGCTCTAACATGCCATTATCATAGGATATGTACTTGAATGTTCCTGAATGTTTGGGTATGTACCCTATGGTAGTGGGATGTTGCAATTATCTAATCAATTCACCTTAGTCATGCATAGGAGATTAAATTAGTGAAGATAATTTCTCAAAAGTTCACCAAATCGATTGATCAAATCGTTCTTTGCTTCCAGTTAAATCAATTTACTTTTTAGTGTATTTGCTTAATTTTCTTTAAAACCTTTTATTCAACAAATCGAGACAGAGTGTTTAGGATTGCTTTTGTTTTAGTTTTTATTCAAAGTTAATTTGAGAGAATTAGTTTCACCTCCTTGAGAGATAACCCTAAGTATGCAACTACAATTACCTTGTATACTTACGAGTATGATAGCCTAGGTTTTTAGAACTTATTGTGGCACAATAGTCATTATACAATGTTCCGATTAGACAAAAAGCATGGAATTAATGTCTACTCTATTTTGAGTCTAATCATATTAGTTCTCCATCATTAGTTATTGATTCCATTAATGAAATTTATAAACTATTTACAAAACATCATTCTACTATGGCCATGGATTTCCCAAATTAATACTAATTGAGAACAATAGAATATTCTCCCTAGTTAATTTAGGATGTTGAATCATATCTTGATGACTTAACTACCCCTATATAGTTCATGGTACATCTAATGACTACAAACTAAATGTCCCATGATTAAATAGGTCATAACCAGTATCAAAACATAACAATGCCTACACAAGATAACTTTGGAGACCTCAAGTTAAAGGATCATTAAATAAATCATTGCAATAAGAATTTCCATAGAAATACAAGTGATGTTCCAAATGGATTTCCGGGTTAATTCAGTGAAATTGTTCTCTAACAAGCACCCTTACGTTTGTTTAAGTATCTCCACACTTTAGTTTATGAGATTGACTACTTTCTTCATAGGAAAAACATAGCATGTGATAATCTCTTTACGTCTATTAGTGCCCAATCTTTATAGAACAATGACTAGGAATGATTTAGGGATAATACATAAATACAATATGAATATAATAATTGTAATCTCATTATAATTCCATTTGTAATGTATAATTTTTTTATGGACTTTATCATATACATCTAAACACTTTTATTCAAATCCAGTGCATAAGCCACGCTTTACAAAACATGTATAAGATAAAGAATGCCTTTAAATAATTATCACTAAACTACAACCAAACAGATTGGCTATCGGGCATATACTAACAAATTCATTAAAGAGTAATACAAAACACATTTCTCTATATACTCTTTATCATGGTATCAAAACTCACTTTATCTTCGAATGGTAGCTAGAAGTTACTATTTAGCAATGAAATTTTAAAATCATAAACTGTTGAAATAGTATCTCCAATAATAATTTTTTTTGGTTTTTTAACCATTAACTATGTTTAGGGTAGGGTACATTTTATATTCGTAACTAATAGCTTCTGGCAACGTTCTTCAACTATAAACAACAATTTTATCAAAAAAATTTTAGCTATGAAAATAACTTTTGGCAATTTTTTTTGCTATGGACCTAGTTTCATAGAAAAACTTTTTAGCTATGAAATATCTTTTATAACTAAAACTCAAACCTATTCCAGACACATCTATGGTAGCATACCTCCTTCACCTAAAATTAATGAGACCTGCTCCAATACACGTACCAACTCAAAAATTATTTCATTAATGAGAAAAGAATGATAACTAGGCATATTGTTTTATGACTATGACCTTGTTCTTCTTTTGTTGCCTCTCTTGTTCTAGGATGCACCACCTTATGCCAACTATGGACAACACTCGAAAGTCACTTCTTGGAACAAACAACTACTTGTCCTTTACTTTTGAGATGAAACTTTCACATTGCCAAAAAAGACCACTCCATCATAAAAGATTATATTAAGATCATCTCCTCTATAATAGAATACCTCGTGACAATTAGAGACCTTAATTTCAATGAAGACTACTCTTCTCCCTCAATAGATTGCCCAATATATTATGAAGCCTTCATCACTATTATCATGAATCACAACTTACTACCATCGCTCACTTATTTATAGGCAAAGCTCCTCCATTATAAGCAATGGATGTTTATGTTTCACTAACCCTCAACTGCTTCCATTGATATAGCCATATATCTTGATCTAAAACTCTTATTATCTAAAATCAAACCTAAACTAAATACCATACACCAAGTCAAATACCTAAATAAGAAAAATTACAATAACCTTATTCCAATAATGCTAAATATGTTGTAAATAGGATATATTATTGCAAATTTAGGTATTATAAATTAAAAAAATAATCAATCCTATCTAAAGATTTTACAAAGATTTTTTTGCTTTGAAAATTCAACTAAAACCTAATTTGTCCTCATTTATCATCGAATGGTTACTTGATACTAGTCCATCAATTCAAATGATTCTCATTCCATAATTTATTGAATTTCTGACTATATATCAAAGTTCAAATAAAATGATTTGGTAATTGTAAGACTCTTCCTATCTCTTCCAATAGACATTCATACTATCGATACACCTAAACCCCTTACATATATCAAGGTTTTAGTTGTACCTAAACTCATCATGAATCCATCATATGATGCCACGTTTACAAAGACAATTCTTATTTAATTGAAATTACTCCTTGTTATATTATGAATGACCTCATAATTATGATACATCTTTTAACTGGTGACATCCACGAAAATCTCTACCCAAATTCCAATCACTTTCAAAAATCATATTACTCTTTTAGCCATATAATCTACTCTTGATTTAAGGTCACCAATGTCTTAGTCATCCTTACATGCCACTTTTTGAACTTTATCTCTTCTTTCACCAAACAAATATAATGTAATAAATCTTTATAACTCAATTTTGAAGGAAAAATATCTTTTCTTTCTTTCTTTTTATCAACTCGTCTCTTCATAAAACTTGTCTAACTATTTATTGTAATGGTTGGGGACCCTTACCCTTACTCTTCCATTTTAACTTATAATGCTTAACTATCTTCATTGATGATTCTAGTTTATTTATATAAATATTTTCCTTAACCCATTAGTCCCAATTTGTAACATACCACTCCCATAGAGCATAAAAGCGAACATACCAGAGGATATTCGAGAACATACTATAAGAACATGGTACATTAGGACAATCAACCCAACTCATTAAAGGCATCAAACATATCATAAGCATTCTAAAAACACACTTCTTCCCATTTCATTCACAAAAATTAAAGTCACATGTCATTACTATTCAGAATCCATATATATATATATTACACATCATTTTGTTTTGAGTGCAAAACTCAGTATCAAAAATATCACATACACAAGACATCTATCTAGACTCCTCAGATTTAGCTGATTAGACCTTTGAGCCATTCTTATCCCCAAAATGGAAGTACTAGGCTTCTACTATAAAACCTCAATAGCTAGAACTTCTCTGAGCCTGAAAAATACGTTGCAATTTTGATGAGACTTTACCACTTTTTAAAATAATGACTGCTTGGGCTTGCTCGGGTTGACTGGGGAACTTTCCTTTCTAATTGTTTTTCATTTGAGCCACGAGTTTCCTTACTTGGATCTCAATCCTCTTCGCAGATGCCTCCAAAGAATCGAACCTTTTGTTGTTCATTTCTTGATTTTGAGTTGTGACCTAAATAAACGCATTCAGGCATTCCTCTAAAAAAGGCTTACTTGGTGGGTTTTGAAGTGAGGATTGCCCTTGGTAACAATTTGGCCTCATAAAATTTTGTTATTGTAGTTGGGGCTGTACTGGTGGATTATTGATATTCCATGAAAAATTGGGGTGGTTTCTCCAACTAAGGTTGTAGGTGTTTGAGTACGGATTATTTCACTCCCTTGGTTGAAAACCATTGAGTGAGTTCACTTGTTCCTCCCCATCTATAGAAGTCTCACAAGAAGATGAAAAAATGTTAGCTCTATGACCACAAGTTCCACATATACCACATACCTCTTGATTTGGAACATTTTGGGGTAGTCTTGTAGTCAGCATCTTTACATGCCTTGTTAACTCACCTAATTGCATAGCCAATTCTTGATTCTATCTCACTTCATGAACTCCAGCTCTTCTTCCCTCAAACTCTTTTGTTAAGAATTGGCCCCCTAACATTTCGAAGATCTCATATGTTTCTTGGGTCGTCTTCTCTCCCATAGCTCCTCCTGCTGTATTGTCCACTGTATATTGATATTGTTTTGTTAATCCATCATAAAATAACTGGTTCTATATGTGGAGTGGAAAATGATGGTGTGGCAACTAAATGAACAGGAGTTTAAAGGATTCTCGTGCTCATGGAATGACTCTCCCTCTATCTGAGTGAAGGTAGCTATCTTTGTCCGCAACTTAAAAGTCTTCTGGTAGGAATAGAACTTCCCCATGAATTTATTGTACACCTTATCCCATGTAATCAATGAACTGGGTGAAAGGGCCATTAGCCATGCTTTGGCCTCATCCTTTAATATGTGTGTGAAGCACCTCATCCTAGGTTGATCTTCATCTAGGCCATCCAACGGGAATGTCTAAAGAGTGGGATAGAATTCCCAAATGGAGTTTAACGGGTCTTTATTGGGAGCCCCACGGAATGATGATAGCACATTGTAGTGGATACTCTTTAATTCATAGTTCCTAACTACCTCCCTCAATTGTATGCACGAAGTGGCAATACCGATCACTGGTCCGACATACTCCTTCATCATTAGCTGCCTTTCACCCATCTCTTAATCTTTTGGTTTGGGTCCCTCGAGATTATCTTCAACGTCCCTTGGAGGTCCTTTTATTTGATGTACGTTGTCAATAAAAGGAGCAAGTTCACCTTCCCGACACCTCCTTCCTCACATAAACCAAATAAAAACAACAGTAAATTAAGAATAAAAATAGTAAAATAACTAAATGAAATAACACGCCAAAAATGTATACATAAACAGAAAAAAATTAACAAAACAATAAAAATCATTTTAGTAAACAAAAACAATCAAAATTAATCCAAGTTCAAAAAACTAAACACCTCCCTAAAAATGATGCCAAAAAATTGTTGTGCCTAAAAAGATCTAGGCTATCCTACTCGCAAGTATACGAGGTAGCTGTAGTTGACTACCTAGGGTCGTCTCCCTCGAAGGTAAAATTGGTTCACTTAAATTAATTTTGAACAAAAACAAAAATAAATACAATCTTAAACACTCTATCCTGAATATTGAGCGAAAGCTTTAAAGAAAATCACAAATTAGCCTGAAAAATAAACTGAATCAATTGGAAGCAACCCTAAAATCAACTCGAATAATTAACTAATCTAACTTTCATATTCGATAAGTTATCACTTGAGTTAATTATGGAAACCCGACTACTAATTTCCACTTAGGTTAATATATTTCTAATTCTTAACCTAAGCGTCTATAGTTTCTCATTCCATATTAAACTTCTCCTCTCGATCCTTCATTTAATACCAAAATGATGCAATGTTTGATCATGCTATTACATCCATTTAGCTTAGAAAGTACAGAAATAGGTAAGACAACAAATCTGTAACTCAATTATGTATAGTCAACTAAAATAGCTACATTAATTCCCAAGAAAAAGAGATCAACCGATCATAGCATAAACACAGTTTATCATCTCCATCACTTCAGTGCCATGTTACTGTCAACAGAAGTATTAAAGCAATAAAACAGTGAATACTGAATGAACTATGAAAAGATAACAAAGTAACCGTCGATTAAACTAACAAAGTAATAATTTCAATAAATAAACAAAAAACAGAGCAACAGATGAATAGAATAAGCAAACGAGGATCGAGTGAGTGTGAAGGTGGTGGTCTCCTGCCCCTCTCAAGCTTCCTGCATTAACTTTTTCCTTCTGCTTTAGTTTCATCTCATCCAGATGCTCGCACTGCCTTCCCCTTTCTACTATGTTTCTCTCTTCTTCCCCTCATTCGAATGGTCTTTGCTTCCTTTTTCTCTTCTCCGACTTCTTTTTCTCTATTTTCCTCGGGTTTGTATTGAGTGAAGAATGAAGAATTAAGATTGAAGAATGGAAAATAATGTAGTGTAATATATCACCACCTCCCTTACTCTTTCTATTGGTAGTCTGCTTTAGGTCTAGCTTTTCAAGCTCACCCTTTTGCAGATGACACGTAACAAGTTGATAAATTAAAGAAAAATGGGCACGAGAGTGCATGAGGTGGTCACAATTGTCACCCCTGTGTAGGTCACCATCATGACTAACTTGTCACGCTGCTGACAAGTTAAGTCAACACTATGACTTGACATATCACGGTGGTGACTTGGTGACACTTTTAGTTACCACCTTTCTTTGTTTTCTTTCTTTTTCTTTTATGCAAATTTACATCAACTTTCCCTTCAACCTTCATGCAAAATTCACAAAATAATCCAATTAATAGTCATGCAATAATCACACCATTTCCACTTAGTTTATCTCACATTTGGATCGAAACACAAGGATTTGTAACCAAAATAAAGATATGAAGGCAATTAAAAACAATAGAAACTAGAAAAAACAATTATCCCTAAAGTGTTCATGGTCATTGTTTTACTAAGATTAGACATTAATAGAATGGAAAAAGACTAGCAAATATTATTTTTTTCCTTATGAAGGAAGTAGTCGATCTCATAGGCTAAAGTATAGATATACATAAACAAATGTATGGGTGTTTGTTAGAGAACAAGTTCATTGAACAGACCCAAAATGAGAAATCCATTTGGAACATTACTTGTATGGGTATGGAATTCTCATTTTTAAGATTGTATAAGTGATCATTTGACTTGAGGTTACTAAAGTTATCATGTATAGAGATTGCTACGTTTTGATACTACTTAAGACCTATTTAGTCATAGTTTGTTCAATCGGTAGTCATTGGATATACTATGAATTATATGAAGATAGATGTACGATTAAGATAGGATTCATCACCCTAAAGTAATTAGGGAGAATGTTCCATTCTTCTATATTAATATTGGTTCGGAAAATCCTTAGCCAAGGTGGAATGACAATTTGTAAATAGTTTACAAATGTCGTTAATTGAATTGATGACTACTGTTAGAGAACTAATATGATTGGACTTAAAAAGAATAGACATTAATTCCAGGCTATGTCTAATCAGAACATTATATGATGAAAGGATTAAATTATATTAAAAACTCATGCACGAAAAGGTTAGTCAAAACAACTTTGGCATTCCTAAATATTTGGGTAATCATGACGCATTGTTAGACGCTAATCCAGATTTATCATTATAAATTGTTTAATTAAAGAATTAAAGATAAATTAAAATGAGTTTTGATTTATCTAATTCTAATTATGAATTAGAAATATAATTTGTAATCATTGCCAATGTATTTGGGAACTTAATGGATCTCACTTAAAGACTGGGTTAAAGAAAGCAACGTTATTTCAATAAAGTTGGACTTGATTATAAAGTTTGAGAAACTTTACGGTTAAATATGAGATATTTAATAAATAAGGATTAATATGAGATATTGGATCTTATTTGGATATAATTGTTATTTAATCATAATTGTTTTTATTTCTAATTAAAGTTTAATTGAAATTAGAATTTAATTTCAATTAAATTACCAAAATGTTCTGAACCAATTGTAAATAGGTTTAAGTTTTTTGGAGCTAGTACTTTTTACTTAACGCTCTCTGTAAGAGTTACAGAGTTCTCTCAACATATTTTTTGGATACCATTAGAGGTCGGAAGCTTGTGCAGCTATGGTGGTTGAGATAAACCGATTTCAAAAATTGTTCAAAGGATACGACAAGGCAAAGATCAAGCTTCAAAATAAGGCACAAATTAAGTTTCCACCTTATTATGATTTATGTTAATCATTTTATAGAATTAAATTGATCTTGGTTTTCGGGAAACTAATTTACTAAAAAGTTTCGTAATTATTTTACTATAGTTGAGATCGGATCCCTGACCTAGTTTCCTAATAGTGGTATCAGAGCCACCTTTAATTCTATGATTTGATTCAGGCACAACATCTAGATGCAGGTGAGATGGCGAGCACATAGCAAAGGCTCGTTGTCTCCTTGTTTACGTCATAAGATGGCATGGCTTTAATGACAACAACGCCTGTGGAAGGACGAAAATGTGGAGGATATAAACACGCTGGACACTGGGGACGCTTGAGCAGGCCGATGGTTAATAGCTGCGGCAGCTCGAAGGTTGGCGGCATTGGCTTACGGATGCAGCTGTAGCTATGGACAATGACGACAAAAGCTAGGGTTTATGTTAAAGAAGAAGATGATGTTTGGACATAGGTTTAGGAATGGGTTTGTTTGGCTATAGGATTTTTCTAACCTAAACTAAGAATAAAGGGTATTTGGATACTCTTTTAGTCTATTCTAGTATCAGAAGAAGACATGTTTTAGAGTATTAATGTAATCATAATAAATTTTATTCCAAACATTTTTTAAAATTTTTTAAAAACAAAATTCAATTCCAAAATTAAAGTAATTATTTTTCTTAATATGATTAAGATTGATAAGTTATTGATTTCTAGTTCACTTTTGTAAAATTAAAATTAATTATTTTCAATTAGATCGAAATTAATTAATTAGACTCATTTAAATTAATTTTTTTCTTAAATAATTACAAAAAATTTAATTAATTTTTTTTATTTCAATTTGATTGAGATAAATTCAAATTATAATTTAATTTATTTAGAGAATTATTATTCACTTTATTTAGAAATTGTTTCTTTATTATGAATAATAAGTTTCTTGATTTTCTAGAAAATTATTTTTCTTTATGAATTTTGAAAAGTGTTTTCATTTATTAATTAAAAAAATTGTGCTTTCTTTAATATTTTGAAAATAGTTTTTTAAATTATTAGAGAAAGATTTTCTAATTAATCAAGAAATCAATCTCTAAATAAATAATGCAAATCACTTTCTTAATTAAATTTAAAAGGTTTTTTATTTAATTTTGAAAGTAGTTCCTTTTAATATTAGGAAATAGTTTTCTAATTAAGAAAAATTGAGATTAGAAATAGTTTTCTAATTAGATTAGAAAGTGTTACTTATATAATTTTGAAAAAGGAGTTTTTGTAGATTATAATAAATAAGTAACAAAAATTTATTGAAAATTGTGTTTTCAAATAAACTTATTGAAAATTTATTTGAAAATTGTTTTCAAATAAATTTTCAATAAGTTTATTTGAAAACAATTTTCAATAAATTTTTAATAAGTTAAAATAATTGGAAATAGTTTTCAATTTGATTTGAAAATTGTTTTCAAATCAAATTAAACTAAATTTCTATTTTGAATAGGAATCACTAGAAGAAAATTACAGATGGAAATAATACCATTCAAAATTAGCAACAAAAAATCACATTCCATCAGTAAAATTGTCATGATATATGGTAATTTGCGACGGACAAAATATTTGTCGGTAAAGCTGGATGAGAAATTATCCTGTTGATTTTTCGATAGAATATAGCTACGGAATAGGAATCACCATCGGTAAAAGAGGCGCGAATGATAGGTGGTAAAATATTCCGTTGGTAAAGTTAAAAGTTAAACACCTTCGTTTGCTTCGTCTGCAATGTATTTAATAAAACATAAACGAATCGGGGTGTCTCGACGAAACTGGATTCCATCGGTGATTTACCCACGGAAGCGTTATTTTGTACGTAAATTTAAAATTTAAATGCCACCATTAGCTTTGTCTTTTTCACATTGCAACTTATAGCATGGAACAAGAGTTGGTTCTTGTATGGGATAGAATTGTAATTTTACTGGCTTTATCAGTTATTGAAGATTTTCATTTCTTGTCTTGTTTATTTAGTAATAAGTATGTTATGGATGTATATATTGTTGCCTCCATATTGTTAAGATGTTATTTAAAGGAATTGAGTGGAAAATATGTAAAAGTAATATTTTCAAGTTTATCCAGTTGATTTAAGATCTCTTTCAATTACTTAAGGTTCTTGGCTAAGTTCTTATTAATTATTGCTTGGTTGTGGGAACTCATTTGTTAGCAATATTTCTATTTTCAAGGAGATTAAAGAGAAGCTTTAACAGGTATTCATTTCTGACATTCATTTCCTTTGCTTGTTGATAATGTCAACAATTATTTTCCACACATTTTAATTGAATTTGTAACTGTTTCTATACTTTGCAGCATATTCGTTTTGCATCTTTTTACTTCATTGAAAAGAGAACTTTTATCATCCTTTTTATGTTTTAAAAGTCAAATGACTGGATTTTCTTGCATGACATGGTGACAATCAAATGCTATAACTAAGAATTCTGAACATGAATTTTTATCAATTTGCGTACTGCTTCAAAATTCATTGTCTTCTTTGCTTTGTTTTGGTTATCTTCTTTGGCCGTCAGCTCACTCTAGCTCCGTCATCTTCCTTCATGTGCTTCAGTGACTTCTTCTGCGTGTCGATTGAGGTAAGTGAGTTTTGTTATTTACTAGGTTTTTGTGTACTTGGTTTAATTTGGGTATTTGTTTTTGGTTTGAACCTCCCATTTGAACTTCTTGCATTTTTAATGTAAATGGCCTGCACCAACCGAAACTTATTTGTGGTATGAACTTTAGTTTATCAATGAATTAATATAGGATGGGTTTGACTTATAGTTTCAAATTTCTGAATTATGTCAATGGGTTATGGTTGGGTCGGCCATACAAGGCCCAATTCCCAACCCAGACATCGACGGCCCAGTCAGACGACCCAGTTGTAAGTGACCATCTCCCATGCAAACACCAAGATCTACGTAAAGACCTAAACCTAGCAATTATCCCATATATAAGGTATGATTTTGACATAATGCAGGTACAGCATTACAACCCTAGTTTTCCCTATTATTAGCAACCAATACCCTCTCCAAAAGACTAACTTGAGCGTCGGAGGGCCCTTCCGAGAAACAACCCCCGACGTGCCTTGCTTGTTTTGCAGGTGTTCAGCAATCATAATCTTACAAGGTCATGGATCCAAATAACAACGTCCAGCCCCAGCAGAATCTGGCAGAACCAGGTTATTTTATTGATGCTCTTTGAAATGATTAGGCTCTCTTTAGTTTTTATGTGCGAATCTTTACACGCATCTTTTTTTAATATAATAATAATTTTCTTCTAAACATATTAGATAATTTGTATATGTTACAATAATTTATTAATCAAAGTATTCATATTTTTATCTTTACTTATTATATTTGTTACTAGTACATAATTAATTTAGGTTAAATATCAAACTTCTAACATTAATTTTAAATTTCAATAACAATATCTAAACCATTCAATTAAAATTCCCAACTTTATAAAATTAAGTAATTGATTTTATGTTCCTGTACCAAATCAAGCTGACCAAGAATTTTCCCTTTCATGTCCTTAAGTGCATCTTTGAATTCTCTTCTAATATATATGATTGCAAAAAAAAAGAGATCTTCAGTTAATAAATAATTTTGCTTTTAACCCATAACCCGTGATGCAGCTCTAGTGAGGCTTATCGGTGAAAAATACCACAAGCCTAGGAGTCACAACGAGAACCTGTTTTCTTGATTCGCAAGTGTAAACTTTGGTGATTAATTCAATTGGTTAATACTGAAGGGATGTTATGTAAAGTTTAGATGTTCTGTAAACTTTGGCAAACATAAAGGATACTAACTATGGAATCACTATTTGAAATTAACAGTTTTGTATAAATGAGTAATGTTGATAGATCTTGGATGTATAGAAGATTAACATCTGATGGTTTCATTAATCCTGAGTTTGTTGAGGGAGTTGAAGCTT
The DNA here is from genome assembly GCA_026284645.1 of Erythroxylum acuminatum. Lineage (NCBI taxonomy): Eukaryota > Viridiplantae > Streptophyta > Magnoliopsida > Malpighiales > Erythroxylaceae > Erythroxylum > Erythroxylum acuminatum. Next base: position 2,733,807 of record JANKOD010000009.1, on the reverse strand, counting down.
TTATTCATTATGCATGTTCTCAACCAACATATATGGATGGCTCAAAGATCGTATGTCCATGTAAAAAGTTCAAAAATATTCGTTTCCTTCCTATTGATGAAGTTAATAGGCATTTGCTGAGAAAAGGGTTTGTCCTAATTATATTGAGTGGACACGACATGGGGAACCATTGATTTGTAGCATCTTAAGGGTAATCAAGTACAATCGTCTATGAACTTAAATGAGTTTGAAGAGGGGATTGGATTTAGGAAAAATAATGTGGATGCAAATGAAAATCTTTACATGCAAATGGTTTATGATGCAGTCGGTTATACCTTTTAGGAAAATTTAGAAAATCTTGAAGAAGAACCAAACGCACATGCAAAACAGTTTTTTGAGTTACTAACTCAGCTGACTAAGAATTATGGCCAAATTGTGAGACAATGTCTCAATTGTATTTAATTGCTCGAATATTGAACATAAAGTCTGAAGGGCATATTTCTGATCATAGTTTTGATAAAATCCTTGAATGGTATAATGAATCATTGCCTTCTCATCATACAATAGTTGATAGTTGTTACAATATGAAGAAACTTATTAAGGGTCTTCGTTTGCTTATTGAAAAGATTAATTGTTGCAAATTGGGATGTATGTTGTATTGGGGAGATGATGTGGAATTACAAGAGTGTAAATTTTGCTTTCAATCTAGGTTCAAGCCTAGAAAGCGTTCTATGAAACAGAAATTAGTACCCTAGAAGTGGATGTATTATTTCCCGCTAACTCTGAGACTTCAAAGACTATATGCTTTCATGAGATGGCATAATGAACACGAACAGAAAGATGGAATAATGAATCATCCATCAGATGCACTAGCATGAAAACGTTTCAATGACACCCATTATGAGTTTGCAGCTGAAAGTTGAAATGTTAGGTTGGGATTGTCGACGGATGGGTTCCAACTTTTTGGTCAATTTAGCCAGCAATATTCATCATGGCTAATCATAATTATTCCTTATAATTTTCCATAATGGATGTGTATGAAAAAGGCATATATTTTCTTGACAATGATTGTGTCAGGGCCTACAAATCCAAAGCATAAAATTGATGTATTCTTTCAACCATTGATATTTGAATTACAGCATCTTTAGGAATATAGTTTTGAGACATATGATGTGTATTTGAAACAAAATTTTATTTTGAGAGCAACTTTGATGTGGACCATTAGTGATTTTTCAGCATATGCCATGTTATCTGGATGGAGCATAGCAGGAAAATTGGTTTGTCCTTATTGTGGCAATGATTTTGATGCGTTTTATCTTCCAAACAGGGGCAAAACATGTTGGTTTGACAATCACAGAAAATTTCTTCCTCTAGATTATCCATTTAGACACAATAAACAAAAGTTCATTAAGAATAGGATGTTAAAAACACCTCCTCCCCCTCACAAAGCTGGTGAAGAGATTTTGCAGGAGATTAAGGAATTAGGCTTGCTGAAAGTTACATAATTTGAAGCTGATGAAGTTAATACAAGCATTAGTAAAAACTTTGGTTGGAGAAAATGAAGCATCTTTTGGGATTTGCCATATTGGAAAACAAATTTGATACGTCATAATCTAGATGTGATGCATATTGAAAAAAATATTTTTGACAATTTGTTCAATACCATAATGAACATTGAAGGCACAATAAAAGACAATGCAAAATCACGAGCTGATTTGTAACTTTTTGTAGAAGGAATGAGTTACATAAAGATCCTCGCACCGATAAATATCTGAAAGTATGTTATACTTTGGACAAAAAACAGAAGGAATTATTGTGTGAATGGTTGAAAAGTATAAAGTTTCCTGATGGTTATGTTTCAAATTTGGCAAGGTGTGTGGACATGAGGAAGTACAAATTATTTAGGATGTAAAGTCATGATTGTCATGTGTTTATGCAAAGCTAATTCCAATTGCATTTTGGGAGTTGCTACCGAATAAGGTTTGGGAAGTAATAACATAATTAAGTTTATTTTTCAAAAGTTTAACATCATCTGAAATCAAGTTGGCTGAAATGGAAAAACTAGAAAAGAAAATTTTAGTAATTTTATGTAAGTTAGAAGGGATTTTTCCTCCAAGCTTCTTTGATTGTATGGAGCATCTACCTATGCATTTAGCACATGTAGCTAGTCCAGTTCAATATCAACAGATGTATCCATTTGATAGGTAATTCAACAAAAATGATTGTAATTGAAGTAATAATATGTTTTAACAACTAAATTGTAATAATCCTATTTGCTAATATAGGTATTAGCATCACTTGAAGAAAAATGTAAAAAACAAGGCTAAAGTTGAAGGTTCGATATGTAATGCTTATTTAGTGGATGAAGCTAGTACATTTTGTTCTCATTATTTTGAGCCGTATGTTCACACAAGAGAAAGAAAAATTTCTCGTAATGAAGATAGGGGAGGAGCGAGTGATGCTGATAGTAACTTATCCAATTTCACATATGCTGGACAAACGTATGGACGTTCAACAAGAAGAATGTCAACAAAGGAAAAAATTGAGGATGCGTATGGTTACATTTTATTGAACTGTCTAGAGGTTCAACCTTTTGTGTAGTAATTTGAAATTGATTATTTGGGCTTTGAAATTTAGTGTTATTCATAAATGAAATACATAATAATGTTTTTAGCTTATACGAGTAACTGTTATGTGAGTTAATGCTCGAAAAAATATAGGATGATATCAATAAAGAAGTTGGAAGACACTTTCCTTGATGGTTCGAGAAATATTGATGGGAGACCCAATAGGAACTTGTCCTAGAGAACCTTCAACAAGATGGAGCTATGCCCAGGAATGGCCAGAATCAAACAAACACACGGAATCAC
>JANKOD010000009.1:2661539-2673198 GCA_026284645.1 Erythroxylum acuminatum | reverse complement strand
TTGGACCAAAATAAAACAATGTGAAATCAGTTTCATAACCCAATTGACCACTTCAGATTTTTCTAATAACATGCTTTTAGGTCAGCTTTGCATAATTTATCTAACAAGGTAAATGACAAAATTAGGCAACACTTCCTTCTAGAAAGTTGTACTCCAATGTCTTAAGTTTTCAATGATACCAAGATCATCCAATTTGGTTTAGTATACTGAAAGTATACTTAATTTACTTGTACTATTCTAAAGCTTCAGCAGATATGTTAAAAGATAAAAGTTAAAAGATAAGAATAAGGTAGCTTCATCTACAAGAGTACCAACCATAGAAGATTTCTTCTTTATTCATACTTCTTGATTAATTAGTAATTACGCTTGTAATATTTTGGCAAGATAACAGTTGCTGAAGAAAAGTTTAATAAGTGAGTGTGATATGCTGTTGGTGTATGTATGTGATTTGATTTCATTCATCATTCTATAATCGGCTTTTTGTGTATGTGATTTGATTTCATTCATCATTCATCATTCTATAATCGGCTTTTTGGCAATGTTAAGGTTGAGATTGCATCTGCTTTGGAAAGTAATATTCGCAAGACAAAGATTGCTTAGTTTTCCTACATTTGTAGTGATATTTGAAACCCCTTGTTCTTTCTACAACCCTCTCAATTATCTTATAGAGAGTTTCCATTTAATGCCCTTGTTACTTTTGAGGAATTTTGTAGGTTGATCATTCACTAGAATGCTATGTGTATAAGTCATTATGCATTGCTTAATCCATTGAATGAATACCTCTGAAAATTCCAATGCTTAATCCATTGAATGAATACCTCTGAAAATTCCATTGCTTGTAATATGATGATGATGAATGTCCAACCTACATTATTATATGCCTTTCTGAGATCAATTTTGATGCAACAATTGGGATTGCTTCTTTTTTTAGAGTATATGTTATTGATCTCTTAAAGGATAAAAATGTTATCTCTAATTACTCTACTAGGTATGTAAACTCCTTGAGTGGGGTTGATTTGTTTATGAAGTATACCCCTTGAGTCTTTAAGCAATGATTTTGGAGATGATTTTGTATATGGAATTGCAACAAGCAATAGGTCAAAAATAAGAGAGACCATTTAGTTCCCCATTCTTTGGAAGAAAAGGTTACGAAAGTCTTATTGATGTCTTTAAGGAGAGACTCTTTATTGAAAAACTCCGTAACAACTTTTGAGATCAGATTCTCAGTGAATAACCAGGTTTTCCTAAACAAGTTGACACTAAAATCATTTGTTCCAGGAGTCTTATGAGGGCGGAGATTGGCTACTGTTCTTTTGATTTTCTGTAGTGTAACAGGCATATATTTCATAAGGCTTATTCATTAGAAATCATAGGCCTCCTGAACAAATTGGGTTTGAAAATTCAACAGGATGTTATTGTTCTTGGGGGAAATAATTTTGTTCCTGGCTTTCCTCAAAACAATGGCCTTGTGAAAGAATGAGGTTTTTCTATCGCTATGTTTCAACCAATCCAACCTAGCTATTTGTTTTATATGGGAATAATCAAAGAGAAGAGCTTGAGTTTAGTTGTGCAAAGCTTCTCGCCCTTAACTTGCAAAATCTGAAGATCAGGATTGTTGTAAATTGTCTGTTTAATATTTTCTAATTCCCTCTTTGTAGCGTTAACTAGGTGATGTGTATTGCCCACATTAACACTATATAACATCTTCATTTCTTGCTTAATGAATTGCACCTTCTTAATGTAAACATACTGAGTATGATCAGAAAAATAACTACTGAAAAATTTGGAGAAACAATTGTGAGAAGTTTTCAACCATCTTAGGTTTGCAACACTTCTATCCAACTTCTTCTCAATCAAAAGAGAACTAGACTGCTTGTTGGTCTAGGTGTAAAGGCACCTCTTGAGGGTATATCAGTGAATTGAGCTTCATTCAAACATTTGGCAAGTTGCCTGCAAGGACTACATATTGATCTTAATCCCTCTATTTCCTAGGGATGGCAATTTTTGGCCTATGGGCCTAAATTTAATTGTTTTTAATGGGTCGGCTCATGGGCCAGCTTAGGCTTATACTAACTCGAGGCCCAATATTTTAAGCAAAATAATATCGTTTTATTTAGAAGAGTTAAGTTTCGAAGCCTGAGCCTAAGCAACCCAGACTCGGACCTAATTTAAAAAAAGTTGTTCTATATTTTTAATTTAAAAAATTATTTTTAAAAATTGGCGGGGTTGGTCCATGGGCCAGCTCATTGTGATCCCTACTGCTTCCTCTAATTTTAAAATGGTGTTGAAATCTCCTAATGACATTTAGGGAATGTTGATTGAAGTTGCTAGATGCTTGATTTGATTCCACAAGAAACTTCTCTGATAAGCATTATTGTGTGCCTATATGAATGAAATGCAAAAGTGTAAGTTAAGCTGTGCTACAAAAACTTGCAAGTGCACCAACTGATCATATATGTTGAAAGATGTAATAGATAGGGCTTCACAATCATATAAGACAATAACACTGTCATTAAGATGAAAAGAATGGTTAGAAATAATTTGCCACTTAGTTGGAAGATATTTCAACAGTCTGCGATGTTCTTTCTTATTCTACTTTCCAATATTCTAGCAATTGTCACTTTATTTTGCAAAATGATATCCTAATCATCAACTGCTCGTTATGGTTATTAGCCCCTCTTACATTCTAGGTGAGGATGTTCTTGACGCTGACTCCCTTGGGGGGAGTTTCTTTTTCCTGTTGGATTTTCTTCTAGCCACTATCTCAAATTCATGTTCTTTTTGTGCTTGCTGCTAGATCTGATTATGATTTCTAGATGTTTTATCTTTATGCTTATCAACATTATCAGCATTCTCATACTCCTTTATAAGTTTATTAGACTTATGCACCAATATCTTTATATGTTGTCCCTCCTCACTCACTTGACTTGTTGCCTTTTCTGCTACAGTAGGAGTTGTAACTTTGTTTGCAGCTAGTGAATCTGTCGTTACATGGTCTGCTTCAATTGCACTTTGATTTGTTGCCTTGTTTAATGCACTAGGAATTACATTTGGATCCTCTTCATTTTTCTTACTGTTTGCACTTGGAGTATCAGTTATACGGTTGTCTACTGTACTTGGAGTTTTGTTTGTAGCATTGATAGTTGCATTGGGAATTACACCGCGTTCTCCTCATTCTGCTTACTGTTTGCACTTTGAGTTTCATTTATACAATTTTCTGCTGTACCTGAAGTTTTATTTGTAATGTTGATAGCTGTACTGGGAATTAAAGGGCATTCTCTTTACTCTTCTCCTTCCTTTCTACACTCAACTCCATCAATTCATGGTAATTTCCTATTTTAAACACATTCCTTGTTGGTCTCCATAATTGTTTCTTACCAAGTTGAGGCCTCTATGCATATGTGACCTTCAATTGATCCTCTGTGGGCTCTAACTCCTCATTCAGCCTAACGAATAGAATGGTATCAGTTAAGTCAGACAAAAAGGTAATCAATTTGCATACTCTAGCATAATTAATACGTTTGATTTCAGGTGTATGTTGATTTAAGGCTATTAGTATTCCTATAAAACTTGCAAGATGGCTTAATCCACTAGTGGTCTAGTATTTAAGAGGAACCTCGTGTAGGCATGCCCAAATTGGAATGTTTCCTGTTTCCTTACTTGAGATATTCCAATTTGAGACCTAGTCTCCAAGCCTGAAGTAACAATGGCTTGCTTTGTACATGCCATGGTCCCAACCGTAACACTAATTTAGCTTCTTATGAACTTGAGAATTTAAACAAGAATATGCCATCATTATTCACTAACACATCAACCAAACTATACTACTTCCATGTGTTAAAAGCCTAGTGTTTCATCACTGTAAAAACAATTCTCCTGTCAATGGAGAATCCAGGCAATATTGTTCTCCATCTATCTACACTAGCCTTTAAGATATCCAGAGGTGGAAAGACTATTCTCTACTCAAATGACTCATCGGGTGGACAATACTTCATCTTTTTCTCAGGTCTAGAATTATGAATAACTTGGGTCCATGTCTTCTGTAAGGAATACCAACCCTCCTTCATTATAGATAATTATGTAATTATGACAAAAGATAAGGTTTGGGTTGGAGAAAAATATCTAGTGATGATGCGAAAATTTATGGATGAATTTAGAAGCTTGTGGAAAAAACTTATGGATAAGAATGAGTCAAAAAAGTAGCCAATTTGTATTTGAAGCCTTGTAGATAAGGATGAGTCAAAGAAGTAGCCAAATTGTATTTGAAATCTTGTGGATAAGGATAAGTCAAAGAAGTAGCCAAATTGTATTTGAAATCTTATGGATAAAGATGAGTTAAAGAAATAGCCAAATTAGATTTGAAGTCGTTTAGTATGTCTATATATATGTGTTCTTATAATCATTTATATGAATGACAAAAAAGAGAGAGTACTTGAAAGAGAAGTGTTTAGAGAGTCGTAGCTCTTTGTGAGAAAGAATGATTGAGAGGCCTGAGAAGTGCAGTAGTACTTAGAGAGAAATATTTGTATCTTGTGTGTGTCTTTTGTATTAATAAATTTTGTTATCAATACAAATACATATTTTGTAAAAGTTCTTTTATTTTGGAGCCCATCAAAGCTTCCAACAGTTTGTTAAGGCTGTTTAAGGAAGGGTTAGATGAGGTAGATGCAGAAGATTCCTCGGCTAGAGCCTTTGAGCTATTTAAGCTTAAAGGCTGCAAATGAATGTCCATAGGTACAACTTATGGACTGTTGGAAAAAAGGCTGAAAACCAGGTTAGAGTTGGATTGCAAGGAAGATTTAGCTATAGGAATGGTGTTGAAAATTGAAGGAGAAAAGTTATAGTTTGTAGAAGCTGCAGAGGTGAAGAAGAAGTGGTGACGTGCGAAGAATGTATTGTTGTTAAGGAAGAAGATGGAAAAATGAAGTGTAGGTGAGAGGGCAGTAGAGTGCGGTTCGAACATGCTATGTCAGAATATAACAAGCATGAAGTTGATCCCTGATGCAATTAAGACGCTCACAAAAAATAAGATTCAAGGCAATATTGGTTCTCACAAAACAAGCACATAGGCTGTCTATGCTTCGACTCGAAGCGAGTGCAAAAGGGCCTAAGCCAAGCGAACTCACAGGTTGTGGTAATCATTGAAGAAACGAGTTTGCTCTAACCCATTCATAGTAACTGAAAAAGGCTTTTATTGATCATTTAGATAGGAAAATTAGAGTAAAATAAGAGAATATAGGTGCAATTAGAGTTAGATTAGGGTGAGACATTAGTGTTGGTTAAACTTTATAAAAAACTCTTGAAATCAAAAGGTGTTGAAGCAAGTAGTAGTAGTTAAAGTGAGTCTAAGCATTTCAAAGATTGAAGCTCTACGTTATCTATCATGGAGAATTTGAAGGCTAACTATAAGTTTAACAAACTTATAAATTTTAAGCCCTTCGAGAGTTAGTTATTTTTCATCATAACATTTTGGTTGCATATGGATTGGTTCAGAAAGAAGTTTACGGTTAAGATTTTTGAGATTTGTTAATAAGTTTCATATTATGTTCATATAAGATTAAATATTTATTTAATCATACATCACTACAAGAAAAAAAAATACCGATGGAAAATTATCGACAGATCAAATACCCTAGCTAATTAGAGACGAAAAATCAATATCTATCCATAACATTATTGTGAAAAATTCCATTTTGTGACGGACAAAATTTCCGTCGGTAAAGGTGGAGGGAAAATATTCCCACAAATTTTCCGGTAGAATATAGTGACGAAAAAGTCATACTCATCAGTAAATTAGGCAAGAACGCTTGCCGCAATAAACTAGCATCAGAGATTTACCGACGGATTTATGTTCCGTTGGTGAATTTCTGACGGTATAACCGCTTCGTCGATAAATTTACGCTTAAATGTTGGGGTTTACCGACAGTAATGTATTCCGTCTGTGAATTTCAGACAACCTGGCCACTCCGTCGTTATCTTCATATTAATAGTTAAAAAAACCAAACGACATTGTTTTCGGTCAGGGTTAAACCCATCCAAGCCTTCTCCCCTCATTTTCTCCTCTGTGTTTTCGAACCATCTTCTCATCGTCATCGCTCATCTCCTTCGCTCATCACTGTCCTTTTCAGCTTTCATATTGTGAGGGTGGGATCAAGTAAGTCGGAGTTATTTCATATCTTGTCCTTTATTTTGATTTCTGCTTACAATTTTATCACTACCCATTTTCTGGTTGCTGGGTCTACGATGCCATGTTGATGAGAAAATTTTGGACTTGAAATCAAGTACGCTCCTTTTCTCATGGTATTTGAAGGTTTGATCTTTGTGGGGGGTTTTTTTTTTTCTGTATACTTTCTGCGTAAATATGAGCATGCGATTTTATAGTGCTTATGGGCTTAATGAATTTATATACTTGCTTGTTTTTCTCTCTCTTTTACTGTGTAATAACACTTTAGATGAATTGGTTGGGAGGTGAAGGGAGATGGAACTTCCTTTAGTGTTGCATGCTTGTGTATGGTCTATTTGTGCTGTCAGAAAGAAACCAGTAGGAAGGAAAAGAAAGACTGATTGTTTCTTTTCCTTTTTTTCCTTTCTTGATTTTGCTTCACTTGTTAAGGTTTAAAGAATCAGAACTCAGGGTAGAACTTCTTGTTTAGATTGGGATGGGGGATTGGGTTTGAAGGTTGTCAGAAGTGAGGATTGGTGTGTGTGTGTAAAGATGGTATAAATGAAAATGTTCCTGGTGCATTATTTGTTTACTTGAACTAAGCTCCAACAAAAAGGCTTGGATTATGCGTTCACTTTTCTTATTTAATCTATCTTTGTGAACTTTTGAGATCAGTTTTAAAGATGAGATGAGTTAAATTTTGATTTTAGAAGTGAATGCAGTATGTGTGGGTTGATGCAGTGGATTTAGAGGGAGATCAAACAGTAGAGAGCTCTACTGGAGAAGTATCATTTGTACACGAAGGCGAACCTATTATAGAACCACATGAGGGCATGGAATTTGAATCTGAAGATGCTGCCAAGATTTTCTATGATGAATACTCTAGGCAGGTAGGATTTGTCATGCGTGTGATGTCATGTCGTCGATCTGAAAGAGATGGAAGGATTCTTGCTCGCCGACTTGGCTGTAACAAGGAGGGTCATTGTGTTAGCATCAGAGGTAAATTTGGAAATGTTCGAAAGCCGAGGATGAGTACGAGAGAAGGGTGTAAGGCAATGATACATGTCAAATATGATAAATCTGGGAAATGGGTGATAACAAAATTTGTAAAGGACCACAATCATCCTCTTGTTGTGGAACCACGGGAAGCACGTCAGACATTGGTGAGTTACTTGCTCTTCTTTTTATTAACTACTATGACGATATCCTTGCTATTGTTTTTAATACATTTAGATGATTCATTTGAGAGTTTTCCAGGATTAGTTTGATTGTGATTGTACTCATTTGACTTTGAAGGGAACTCAATTTTGTAATACTTCACAAGATTAGTATGATAATGCTTTGAAGCAATATCGTAATTGGTTTTCTAGTGCAAAAACTGATTGTCAATTTACTTCCTTTCTCAGAAGTACTTGTATTGCTCTCTGATTTTCTTAAAACAAAATTTTTATCACAAGACAAGACTTATTTACAGCAAAAATTGAGAATGTTCCTTGTAAAAAGTTACGGTTGAGAAAGATGTTTAACACTTTACTGGTTACCACTTCCATTTGTTAGGAGCTCGACTGATTTTTTAAATGTTTTCATTTTTATCCAACTTATATGGTTATGGTATATGATGGTCTGTTTCTAGGCTTTAAACCAATAAGGAGAACATTTTCAAGATACCATTTAGTTTTGTCTCTGTGATTAACATTGTAGGATGAGAAGGACAAAAAAATTCAGGAATTAACTGCAGAGCTACGAAATAAGAAGCGGCTGTGTGCGACATACGAAGAGCAGCTATTGGCCTTCATGAAAATTGTTGAAGAGCATAGTGGACAGCTATCCAAGAAAGTTCAAAATGTAGTAAATAACTTGAGAGAATTCGAATCCATGGAGAATGAACTGGTGAAGTTTAGTTGGTCTTAGTTCTTTGCTTGTATTGTTTGTTAATATGAAGTAGATCTGCAGTTCTTTGTTGCTGCTTTAACCTCTTGACTAGGCACACACGAGGGAAGAAACTTAGCAAACTTTTTAGGTTATAAATGTACAATTCTTTCCCTTGTGTCACAACTCACCGAGGACACGAGTGACTCTCTTATAACAATGTGTAAACTAAAGTTTAACAAATTATTTATTACTTTGCTGCTATTACTCATCTGTTGGCTGAATAGGATTTTGCACCAACTTTTGTCTCTCTTGTTGTGTATCGTCAGTTTAAGTTTCAATTATGAAATTTAGAGATTGTTGAACTGAGTTATTTTACCCTTTCAGCAATTTGTTCAGAGTGCTTTTAAGTTGAAGATATCCCTTGAATACTTCCCAAGTTGCTTGAAAATAATGCCACTCCTAAGAATTGCAGTCTAGTCAGCATTTTTGATATGATCAAAACCCATTTTCTCCCATCATGTTAAAAGCAATATTCGTATGAAACTTGTTCTTAATCCAACCTGAAAAGATGAATTGCAGGAACCTGGAAATACTTTCTTTGTTTGCAAGTGACGTTGGTGAGATGTTTTGGTCAGTAATTATGTTAATGGCACTAAGAAAAGCCAACGGCGATAACAGCAATGGTGAACACGAACAGACGTACGAATTTGTTGTCGTAGATCTCTGGAAATAATTAAGAGAAGTTAAGAAAATAAATCCTGAGAGCGAAGTGTTCCTATAATGCCATTTTACATGACAAAGAAACAGAAAGGCTTCGTCTCCATCTCTTTATGCTGATTGAAATAGTATCATTACTCTTTCGAACTTCTTTTATTTTGAACATAGGGAAGATATCATTTGATAGGCATAGCCTTTATTAAAATTTCATGATTATGAACATCTCATGAATCATTTAAGTCACAGTACTAAAAAAGGATAGAGGAGAAATTTACAAGTACTCGCAGGCTCTAAGATGCTCTTCTGTTGCAGTCAAGGTTGGAAGTTTCACCCTTGATGGGTCCGTAGAACTGCTGGATCTCTGTGGATTGAATATGATATATGGAATGTTCCTATTATCATTTTGTAAGCTATACAAAAGTTGGCCAGTTGCATAGCTTCCAAGAAGCTGGTATGATCTCTCAGATTGGTCCATTGCCAAGCACATATCATCAGCACCTGAAATTGTTTCTCGCAAAATCAAATTAGAAAAACCATAACTATATGTGATGACCCACTTCTCTATCTGCACTAACTTGTACAGTTAATTTAAGCTCATCAGGGTCAAGGACAAGCAACTCACAAGCTGCAAGTTCCAGTTGAGTGTTGTAAATGAAACTGAGGGTATCAGAAATCTCCTGTTCAAATTGAAGAAAAGGTCCACTCTCAAACTTCATCTTCCTAAGCTTGCACAGACCTTCTCCTAACTCCATCATTGCCCCTTTATGGTTCTGCACACACACAGGTCACGTATTGCACCAAACTAGATATATCACGTTTCACCTTCTAAGAATGTGATTCCTGAAACAATACAACTCACCTTGTTAAAGAGGTGATAGAATCCCACCGAGCATTGAAGAATCCCATGAAGAAGAGTTCTTGTGGGTTCTTCAGCTTTGAACCACATAGTTTCAAGAAGGTCATGACACTTGTAGTATTCTCTCCTATTGAACAAAGCAGCTGCTTCATTGAAGCTGGCATTCCTTTCATTATCATCGTCGACATCATCATCATCATCAATTCTAGGATTATACCGGTATGCGATACAAAAGGAGTTGGAGCTAGTAATTTGATGTAAAGAAGAGATGATAAGTAGAGATTTTTGTTTAACGTTGGTGTAGTAATAATTTGAAAGAAAAGAGAACGTTGTCGATTTGGTAGTGACAAGATATGGAGGAAACAATTTTAGAGCAGTTGCCATTTTCAACTTCGTTACAGCTTTCTGATTCTCTTCAACATTTACTTCTTCTGTGATATTGTTCGAGTGGTTTATGTTACTTTGGCTTTGCATGTTCATTTATGTGGTCAATATTTCTGGATTATTCAATCTGTTTGTGGTTAATATTAAAGACTCTTTATATCTACTACTGCTGCTGCTACCTCTGAAGTAGACTTAAACTCTTGTCAAAACATATTATAGGAGATAAATATTTAATGAGTGTATTATAGTATAATATAAATGTATAGAAATGTGAAATTTGAAAACAAAGGTTCTAATCACCACAAGTTTAGAGACTTTTTAAGGTACAACCATTGTATAATATCGATGATTTTGCTATGATAGTCTTACCTCATCCTTCTCTTCAAAGTTTGATAATTGAACGTCATTTGGATTCACATAATACTGCAATACACACAACATAATAAACATAATGTAATAACAGATAACAACATAGGAGCAGATAAATAACGTATTTGTTTATGTTTCTATTTTTTTAATTTTTATTTTCATTTTTAAATTTAGTTAAAAAACTTATTTGTTTAAGTATTTGGTTTTTGTTTTTAGTTCTTGGTTTCTTCCGGTTTTCAAAATTTATAGAAACTACAAAAAATGATTTTATTTTATATTTTTTCATAATCTAGTTTACTATTAACTAAATGTATTATTCAATTATTTGATATGTTAATTATTAATAAAAATTATGAATAATTTATTTAATATTATATATTTAATTAATTTTAATTAATCATTAATAACAATTATGAATAATTTAATTTAATTTAATTTTTGTAATTAAAATAAATAAAATAATTATTAATATATATAGTTACATTTAAAATATCTTCAAAATATATAAATTTCAAATAAAATTTGATTAAATAATTAAAATTTATTTAAAATAAAATTTATTTTTTAAGTTATTTATTTAAAAATAACATAATTTTATTAATAACAATGAGAGGTGTGCATGAGTTTTGCAAGGTTTTGGAGCACAGTAATGATGGACCAAAAATTAAGCATTTAATTTGTCACATCAAATAGAAGAAGAATGAGACAATAGCGTGATTTGTGTGGCTTAGGCGTTTTTCTCTGAATGTAGCTGGCGGTAGAAGGCATGCGTGAAGGTGTTGGCTTGGTAATGCGTGGGTCTATGAAGAAGACAGCAAAAATAGAAGGAGACAAAGGGAGTGCGGACGTTAGTGGACCAAATCAAAATAAAAACACAAAAGCAAGCTGGAGATATATCTGAAGTGTGCTGCATGGGTTTGAAAAATATACAAGAAAAGCGTGATTGGCGTGAGTTGGTAGAAAGAGGAGACAAGGAAGTAGCTGGAAAAGGTGAAAGGAAAATAAAAAGTCAGCTGGTGTGCGTAAAAGAAAGAGGGCAAGAAACTGGAGACGGATGATTCATCTCACCACTCAACACTCTCCTCTCACATGAAGTAGCAGCTGGTGGCTAGGTGAAGACGTGAACAGCTGTGGAGGTATAACGTAGCTACTGGTTAGTGGAGACAACATTGCTGGAGATGAGAAAACGTTGAAGCTATGTGGAACTCTGGTGATGCTGTCGCCTGCAACCAAATATAAAAGAAATCACTTCCGTTAAAACAAATTAATGTAGTAGCGATAAGCGGATATCGTTCCCA
>JANKOD010000009.1:2608245-2619875 GCA_026284645.1 Erythroxylum acuminatum | reverse complement strand
CTACAAGGTAGTATGCAGGTTCAAGTTTAGTTTGATGATATTCGCAAGAGTTGGGTTCCGAAATCGGGACCTAACAATAGATGTAAATTATACTATGTTTTGATAGATTTTTGAATGTGCTTTTGAGTATTTCTTATATGATTATCATGTATATAGGTTTAGAATTATGTTATTATTAATGTTTATTTATATTCTAAGTGTTTGTGCGATTTTGAGCATGATTTGGATCTTAATTTTATGTTTTAAGAGGTGTGTGATATGTGCTTAAGTGTATGGAAACTGGAAACTGAAGAAAAGAGAAGAATTAGATGTATGGAAGTAGGTCACGATCGTGATAGGGAGCGCAGATAGCAATTCCAACAAATTTAAGCTTTTCCAACACTTGACTCTTTTTGCAATTTTAACATTTTGTGGCTATTTTTGGAACCAAAGTAAGTGAGTAAACCCTAAGAAACCTATAAGCTTTAAGAACTATTTAATAACATAAAACACTGAAAAAAAAGTAGCCTACATCTTACCAAATTGAGATTAATACAATGAAGATCAAGAGAAGCATTAGCTGTTTAGCATTTTCCAGATTTGCAGATTCAACTCCAAATCAAGTTTTTCTTTCTTTCTTTCTTTATTTCGTAAAACTTGATGTGTGAACTGGATTGGAAGATTTTATACATGTTAATGATGTTTTAATTTCATAATAGAATTTGTTCTTGACTTATTTTGTGACTTGAACACTTTTGATTTCAATACAATGTTTTGGTTGTTGTGATATTTGTGTTTGCTTATACTTCGACAACAAATAGAGAGAGTGAGTCAATAGTAATCTGATCAGGTTGGATAATGAGATTTACAGACCTAATAAGTCACGCAAATATCAAATTGATGATCATACGAAGAGAGATCTTGCGAGAGAGCTCGATTATCCAATAGTTTGCTTAAAAACTAATTGAAAATGTTAGGTTGTTTCTGTTAATTAAGAGATTGCAAATCTAGAATTTTGTTATCAATTAGGGATTATTAATTAGGGTTAAATGATTAGGTATTGAGAGAGAATAATCAAATCCTTCGAAAATCTAGGATCCACACCAAATTGAATCAAAAATAGTTAACAGAGCAAAATGACAAATCCTATATTTTCATACTTGATCATCTTTATTTTATTGTGACAACTTATTTGTTAAGTGGTTTAGTGCTCAATTTTATTTGATTATTTAATTTCTAAATTTTATTTTCTCTCAAATCATATGTCATAACCTTAGACAAAGTTAGGTTCATTTAGTTTTAACTAATTCCTCATGGGATCGACACCTCAATTACTATAAGTTTACGATCCATATACTTGCAAAATATTGAGGATTTTATATTAGGTAAAACTTGCTTAACATTGCCTTTTGTATTTACTCAAGAGAATTCAAATCTATTCACTCTTCTTAACAAAAAATTAATTAATGCCACAATTATGGTTTCACTGGATTGGAATATTCCTTTTAAACTAATGCGTGATGTAAGTGTTTTTTAAAAGTTGTAGTTATTAGATAAAGGAAGGACAAGCATTTTCAACCCATTACTACACTAACAAGACTTCGATGGATGCTCAAAAGAATTATACAACCATAGAAAAATATTTTCTATTAGTGATTTTTTCATTTAATAAAATTAGATTTTAATTAATGATTTCCAAATATGTTTACACTAACCATTATACATTGCAATACTTTTTAAATAAGTCAAATTTTAAATTGAGAATAATTATATGGGTTTTATTATTGCAAAATTTTGATTTGGATATCAAAGATAAAAAGGAAACTAAAAATTTGGTATTAGACAATCTATCACATCTAGAGAACACAAATTTGAAGAAGATTGGAGAAGATGACACATCAATTATAGATTTCTAGAAGGGCACCTTTTAATTTTTTAAGAGATAAGTAAGTTAAAAATTCTATGGTTTGTTGACTTTGCTAATTATTTGACTACTTAGATTTTTCCTAAAAATCTTTCTTGTCATTAAAAGAAGAAATTCTTTTTGAATTAAAGGATTGTCTTTTAGAGGATCCCTATTTGTTTAAGATTTATGTAAACCAGATTGTTTCAAGATGTGTTCCCCAATTAAAAGGATGGAAGATTTTGGAGTATTGCCACATCGATCCAATTGGAGGGCATTACTATGCAAAAAAGATGGCCAAGAAAGTTCTTAATTTATTTTTTCATTGGCCCATATTGTTTAAATATGTCCAAATGTATGTGCAATTGTGTGATAATTGCTAACAAGTAGGTAATATTTCTTGTTGAGATAAAAACACCAAAATTTTATTTTAGTTTGCAAGGTGTTTGATATTTGGGGCATTGATTTTATGGGTCCCATTTCAAATCTATAATTGAAATAAATACATCCTAATTGCTATAGATTATGTTTCTAAAAGGATTGAAGTTTTGAAGTTAAGCTTTACATACAAGTGATGAAAAGGTTATAATTAATTTTCTCAAAAAGTTGGTTTCACAATTTGGTACACCTAAAGCAAATATTAGTCATAGAGGCATGCATTTTTTTAATAAGCAGTTTTAAAATGTTCTTAATAAATATAGAGTCACACATAGAGTTTCCACCCTTTACCAACCCCAAACTAGTGGCTAAGTGGAAGTAGCTAAAAATGAGCTAAAACAAATTTTATTTAAGATGATAAAGGAATGTAGAAAAGATTGTCTTATAGAACAACATATAAGACATTGTTATGCACTACACCTTATAAGTTAATGTCTAGAAAAGCATGTCACTTGTATGTTGAACTTAAGCATATAGCATATTAAGGAATCAAGTTTATTAACTTTAATCTTGATCTTATTGGTGAGAAAAGGAAACTCCAAGTGAATGAGTTCAAAAAATGGTGCATGATGACTTATCAAAGTTTGAAATTGTATAATAAGTAGACCAAGTGTCAAAGCAATCCAAATAGTTCAAGTAGGGTGATCAAGTTCTTTTATTCAACTCTCTAACTTAAATTATTCTCTAGTAATCTAAGATCTTGATGGTTTGAACCATTCATTGTCAAGCAAGTTTTTCCCTATGGAACAATAGTGGTAACCTATCTAGAAAAGAGGTATGTTTAAAGTGAATGGCCATTAATTGAAGTCAAAAAAGCACACCAAGGAGAAGTTTAATCTTTAATACAAAGAGGTCGTGAGTTAAAGTGGAAAAATTGAGCTAATGACATTAAACAAGGGCACCTTGGACACAACCCATGTTTATATGGAAATTTTATTTCATTTATTTTCATTTTAGGGTTTATAAGCCTTAAATTTTGTATTTTAATTAGTATTCATATTATTCTTGTGGTTTGATGCAAAAATTTTGTTTTTCTATATATTTTAGGTGTTATTTTTTATCTTTTAAGCCTTGGGTATATTTTTTGGTTTACAGATCTAACGGTAAGTGAGAATTTAGCTAAGTATAAAAGTTCTAAAGAGCTACACAGCCATGAACACACCTATGATGATAGATTTGTTACTTAACATGATTAATGGAAAGAGCAACATGGCTATGTTTCGTATAAAAACAAGTTGTTTTAAAGTTCAAAAGAGTTACATAGTTATAAACACACCTGTATTTCTAGTTGTGTTCTACAAATAGAGACATAAGTGATTTACGCAAGTATACACACTCCCATATACACAAGCAAGGTAATTTTTTTAATTCCATTAAGTTACATAGCATAAACATACCTATATTCTTAACCTTGTACCTTACAACTCCTTTTTTATTTGATTTTTAAATTTCTAAAGAGTTATATGCCAACTAGCATGACTTTGTTAGTGGCCATGTAGTTTTTTTTTTAGTTTTTCAATATAATATATGGGTAGCAACTTGCCAAGGTTTTTTCTTTTGTTAATTTCTTAAGCTTATTACGAGCGCGATCGTGTTAAGTCCCAACGCATGCACTCATTTATTTGTTTAATTTTTGTTAAGAACACTGTTTACAACATGACTATATTGTAGCCTATGTTCATCCTATCATAATATGCCCTTTTTACACACCCGTATTTTGAAATCTATAACCTAAATAATGCAACATAGATAGAACAATGCTTATTTTCTTGCTTCCATTTTATAAACCCTTCTAAATTCATTCCACCAATTGAAAATCCATATTTCTCCATCTTCCTTCATTTTTCTCTAATTTTGAGGACCCATTCCATATGTTTCGATGACACTTTCAACCACCCAAACGCTATTTTTCTTGAAGGGTTTATTAAAGTGAATTTTTATGGTTTATTTATTCTTTTTTGGTTTTATTTCACTAAGTAGGGACAATTTTATGGTGAAACATCTTCTAGAGTCTATTGAATTGATTTTGGATCATTTTTTGGTAAAATCATGTTTTAGGTTCTGTTGAACAAATTTTGATTAATTTGGGTGATGAATTTCTGTCCTTTATGCCTTTTAAAACTTTTTGAGAGAATATGATGATGAAATCATGTTATTTGAGTTAGATTAATGTGTTATGATGGATTTTTGTGCTTAAATTGTTTTATTTTATAAATATCATGTTTTTGAGTTTTTTAACATCATTAAACTCCATTTTCTTTCAAAATTACATAAATTAAACTGGATTATGTGTAATTCAATTATTTTTTTTCTAACTCACATGTGCTTACTGCTTTATATGAAAGTGGATTAGTTTTGTCTTATTGTGATTAGATTGAAGTGGAATGCTCTCTTAAGTTTAGGCATTGTGTTAATTTTTGTATTTCAGCATATAATGATGAATAGAATAAACACCATATATCATCATCAAGTTAAGGAAGTGCTAAGAAAGAGATAGAGAACTAAAGACATACAGAGAGAGAGCCACTAAGACTACCTAAGCCCCCAAAGCCTTCAACTCCAATTTATCCCATACTGTACTTTACAGCATCATCGCATACCTTTGGATTTCAAAGACTAGAGACTAAACCATTTATTAAGGGTAGATGCATAGATTGGGAGGTGCTTGATTTGGTCAGACTGGCATTAAATGTTTGAGATTTGTTAATTGCTAGAAATTGGGATGGCTTCTTTGCGATCGAGGAGCCACTGATACTGAGCTCACACTTAAGTTTATCATTACCTTTATGTTGTAGAAGACACATTTGCTAGAGTCCAGACAACGCTATTTACTTTTGAGTACTTAAGGAGAGGAAAAATATTATTTATAAAATGTTTTCCATATATATGGGACTTTGCTTTGCTAAGTTTGTTGCTTTTGAGGCCTATTATTCAGCTTTGAGAGAGTGTTTTCCTATTAGTACCAATACAAAGATACATTGGTGCATTATCAATAGAGAGTGGCATTATGAGTCTATACAATCAAAGGACTCTACATTATGATCCCAATCATCAAAGAACGTGTATTCTCTGCTGAGATGTACATTGAGTAGGAAAGGAGATAGTAATGGAGCAGTGAACATGATGGATGTCTTCTATTTATATAGTAAGGGTGAGAGAGTACCCATCCACCTTGTCTATACACTAGCTTGGTTTTTTAGGCATCAAGCATATGATACTAGGATTATTAGAGAGATCGAACAACGAGCCGCGATCAAAATGGCGTCGTTGCTGGGGAACCAAGAAATTGGTTTTCCATAGGTTAGCTAAGTCAGTTTTACTTTGCATTTTCATAGTTTGAATTTCATACTTGTCGATAGTATAGGTTTTAATTTCCTTTTCATACACAAAAGCATACTTTCATACCCAAGATGTAGATTATTTGACAGATGGTACCTAGCAAAAGTGATATTTTGAGAGCCATTAGTATGATAAAAAGGAGATAGGGCTAACAGATACTACTTTAAATTTTGGTTAGATTACAAGAGCCTAAGGTTTCTAATAAAGCTGAAAGGGATCATCCCAATGTAATAGAGTAGTGAACCGACCATGCCATTCCTCCACCACTACCTCTAATTAGACCTAAGCATCCTGGTAAACCTTCTATTAGCGCCAACATATCTATCTAGCTATCCACCTCTCTATATTATAATAAACTCTAGATTGTTCGATTTGAAAGATATAAAGGTTAGATCCTAAGGGTTTAAGAAACTATTAGGTATTGAAAGTGAGATCTTATAGAGCAAGTATCGAGATTGGAGGCACATAATCAATGGGTAAGGATGTTATCGTCTATATTGCTAATCCTTTAGGAGCTACATTTCTACCTTAACCTAGAAGCATTAGTACAACTTCTCACTTACCTTATTAGTAAGATAATCTTATAGCGAAACCATCAAATCCAATTGAGAGTGGCCATAGCTACTCAAGAGCTTGATATTCCTTTATCACAGCAGACTAATCCAACAAGTGAGATTAAACATGAGGTGGCTAATGATCACATTATATATTCCTTGACTACCTTGGTGACTTAAATTGTCTAGGATTATAGAAACAAGTGATAGGCCATTTTTTTCTTTTCTTTTATATTTATGTTTCTTGGTTTCCATTTTATATGTTTGGATAGTTAGTGAGGGACTAGCCCTGCTAAAGATATCCTAAACCTTAATTTTTCATAGATATAGTTAATTTTTATTTTTAGTTTTTCTATTTCCATTTTTTGATCTTATATTCCATTTTATTTTCTTTCTACAAGGAATATTACATATAATTTGGATGGAATTCAAATTGAGAATTCGAATATTTTATACACGAATCAAGGAAATACTAGTTTACCTTAGCTTTCCTTATGTTAATTGTCTTCATTATTTTATATTAAGTGTGGGGAAGGGATATTGCAATTTTATTGAGAATATGATAGAATATCATGAATATTTTATTTCTTATTCTTTATTTTTCTTTATGAATATTTTGAATCTTTTAATTCTTGTATTAAAGCATCTTAAGTTGTCGTAAATCATTGATTTAGAACATAATCTAAGAGGAAGAAGGCATAATTAGATGGATTCTTATTTTTAACATTATGAAATGATATATTATGAGAAACTATCATTTTTATATTATGCTCCATTTTTCTTTGTTGTGTGTTTATCATGCATAGTTGGATGATACTAGAACTTAGTTTTATTATGTATGTGGAGACCACAAATTTAGACTAGAGCAATTTAGATGAAAAAAAAGGCACCTATTATCCTTTAGGTGTAACCAAATTTGAACCTTAGCCCTTTTTTGAATTATTTAAACCCTATTACAAGTTTATAAAACATTTTTATGATTAGCCTAATATTTTCTTTTGCATCCTAAAAAATTGTATTTACTTAATTGCATATGAATCTGATTAGAAGAAGAAGTCTCAAGAATGAGAAAAGTTGCAAGCTTATGGATCCAAGACTATGTGTTCTCATGTGTTAATAAAATTTTTAGATATTCTCCTTGTAAGCTGGTACATAATCAATTCAAATATCTTGAAATGAGCTCATTTAAAAAAAGAAAAGAAAATATTTATTTTTAATTTATTGTAATTGTGAAAAGGAGGAAAAGAAGATACTTGTGTTAGTAATGACTTACTTTACACCTTACTTGCAATTTTTTTTAAACTGATTTACGCAAATTCCTTTATCTTTATTAACCTAAAATTTAACCCTACCATATGTTTACCTAAGCTAGATAACACTTAATTCAAATAAGTTTTGATTTTTGCCTCTAGTTTGTTTTATAGTGGTGGAGATGTGTTTTATTAGCAAGAACATGTTAAAATTCCTTCTATACATTGATTTGAGAATTCTAATAACTTTCCATGTAAACATTTTATGAAAATTGAGTGAAACTTTTATATGAGAGTGCTAAATCTTATTTGAAATTAATTTTAGAAAGATTTTCAAAATATCATCATTTGTGGTTTTTTCTTGTGGGATTTCATTCTATGATAGTTTGATTTTGAGTGTATTCTAGATTAATTCTTTAGGCATCATGATTTGGAGTGATAGGTTAAGATATAGTATAAGTGAATATCTAGAAGGGTCTATAAATTTAAATTATTGTTTTCTTGAGGACTAGAAAATGCCTAAATGTGGGAAAGTTTGATAAGCTCTTAATCATTCATATTTTTAGGATTATATTTAGTGTATTTCAGTTATTCATTTTATTGTTTTATTGTGTCTGGTACTTAATTCATTCATGTTTTATTTCTTAGTCATAATTCACCTTTTTTTAAAATTGAAAGAATTTTATTAACTTAAGCATCATTTCATTTCACTTATTTTGAGTAAAAGGAATGAATTTAAACAAGTTCAAAGGGATTTAGAGTTGTTTTAACGAAGTTATGAAGTTATATGACAAGTACAAAACCTAGTACATGTATGTACACAGACACTACTTGTCTGTGTTCTCTATTATTTCTAAATTTCAAACTTACATAGTCGTGTATGAAGAGTTTGAGGCATGTTTATTAATTTAGTATGTTATATGACTGTGATGTATATTGACAAGCCTGTATTCACATTTTATGCTTGTACACGTGTTTACTCTGGATGGAATTTCATGTTTTTGTTAAGTAAACAGCCCGGCACATGGCCTAGGGTATAAAAAAGAATGGTATTTGGAAGTTTAAGTGAGACGACTTAAGGCAGCAGAGAGAACAAAGAACAAGCAAGAACATGTATTTGGAGTGGATTTCCATTAATCTAAAGTGGATTACATGAAGACTAAAAGGGATTTCATCGTGTTTTTTTTAGTTTTCTATTTTTATCTTTAGTTTGATGCTATTAGGAGCGAAATCTTTATAGTACCTAGATAAGATGAACCTCGGGATGGATTTTGTAGTGATTTAATTTATTCTTTAATTTCATTTAGATTTGATTATAAGTTCTTTATTATTCTTGAATTAATCTGTGACAATATGTTAATTTATATTTAATTTCATTAATTTGAGATTGAGACTAGCAAATTCAAAAAGAGTTTCATACAATCCTAAAGATAGCTTGACATAAATCATCCATATTAGAGTTCATCCGAATAAAGGAATTCATAAATCAGTTTATGTAATTCTAAGGGTTTTAATTGAAAAGAGATTTTAGTTAATTGATCTATTATTAGTTGTTATTACTCTTGACAAATATATTAACATAATTAAGGAATTTTTATGAATTGAACTTTAAGTTAAGTTGATGTTTGAAGTTTTGTTTGCATGAGAAGTCCTAAAAGGATTCACTATCCATGTACCGCTATTATTATTAGTTATTTCTTGGTTCAATCTTTGTTTTAGTTTATTACATTAAATTTGAGAATTAATCAATTAACATGCCCACTAATTGTCAGTTAGATAATAGGAAAAGAGTTAATCTAGTAGTTGTAGTCTCAATTAGATCAACATTTGGTATCTAATAATCTATACTATAGAAGCGATAGGTGCACTTGCCTAGAAATATCTATAAGGTAGGAGATCAAACATACATTACCATAGACCATATTTCAATCTAAAACTTTAGCATCAAATGATATAGGCTTTGGCTTACCCATAAGTGTCCTTGTGTCTCCCAACCTTGATTATTGCAAGTAATAAAGGACAATACCTGACCATATGTATGATTATGTTTGATACTAAAACTTCAATTCATGTATTCAATATGGGACACAGGCTAGGATATAACCATATATGAGGTTGTTACATTCTTCTCACTTTTAAAGAGAAACAAGAACCATAACATTATTATGTTTATGATCTTGTTTAACTATAGATGAATCTTAAGCCTTCATTTCTTCCTAACCTTAGCTTGAATCAAGTTAGCTAATGCTTCCATTAGGTCCAAATAAGCTTTCAAAACTAGTTCTAAAAGTGCATTTTGAAACTTAATATGCATATATGTCTATAATAATCATTTTAAAACATTGTAATCTTCTTACTTCTAGATTTTATAACTATTCCATTAGGCATATGTAATAGATTCTTTATTTGGCTAGTTATTCTTGTATCACCAAATATAGACTATTATATTTGTAAGAAAAGCATATAGTTGTTACATATTTAACCTATTTATTATAATGATTTGCTTTTTAGGAGTTTGATCGACCTATTTCTATCTTCAATCGAATGATACCACAAATTGTTTCTTTAATTTGGCTTCAGTTATCAATTAATTCTTCATATTTCTCAATGGTCTTTATAATCCATGCATTGGCCAATTGACTTTATAAATCTCCATAACTTACAATTACTTGCTTAATTTTAATATTGTTATCTTTAAATCATTAAAAGTAAATTATTAGTAGTAATTAAGTTTTGTTATCATAAAAACAGAGATTAAAACCTCCCTTAGGTCAACAAGTAATGCATTTAATGTTCAAGTTATATTTAGGTTACATATTAAATAAAATTCAAGAAAAGAATGACAATATAATTAATATTAATTTTTATGATGGATTTTCTCTTTTTTTAGGATAACCAAAAGTTATATTTATGGGAATTGATATATTTTTGTTAAAATTCATGCACACAATCACACAATCAAAGCATCGAAAAATAAAGAAAGAACGACACAAAGATTTAACGAGGTTCGGCCAATGATGCCTACTTCCTTGGGCAAGAGTAGAGAGAGAATTTCACTATGAAGAAAACAATACAGATCGATCCCTTTTATAACCAAGTTTTATTTTCTTATCGAAACAGGTCCATACCGCGGGGGGCTTGGTTGAGCAACAGCACGCCGCTCGCGAGTGCGACGCTCCTCGCACTCGCGAGGAAGCTTCTTGTTTTTTTTATGGGTTTAGGCCTTCTTTTGCTCATATCTTTTCCATCCGTCGTCCGATTGACCTGATTCTTAAGGCATCGGATTCGTAGAATATTGAATTTTATTTTATCAGAAATTGGAAATTTTTGGAGGGAAAATTGACGTGTGTCCGGGTAATGGTTCTTTAGTTACTATTTTATGTATATTTGGACCTATAGAGGTCCGAATTGAGTACTGTCAGTGCCGATAGGTTTCTAATTTTTAGACGAAATTTTTATGATGGAAAATTTTAGATTAGGGCCGGGAATATCATGAACATGCATTGTGCACCTTCTAATTGTTACATGTGCATTCTGAAATATTTCTAAATGACCAATTGGTAATGTTTGTATACTGTAACTGTTATAGAGGTACTCTTGGAGCGTCAATCCACCGACGTCACTGAGACTTCCAGGTATTAGCTCGGAAGTACAGGTGAGTAACCTAGATGGTTCCTTCAATTATTATATGTCCAATGTGGGGAATAATGGAGGGATTAGGATTGTGTTTGTTTATGACTGGATTCCGGACAGGTGGTCCGATGAATTGGGAGAACTGACATAGAAGTGTATCTGGTTGTGATTCTGTGACCTGAATTGCTTCTACTGTGTGAAATTGTGATACATGAATGGATTGTACAGTTACTGCTTAATTGTGATGTGATCAATTGTGACTGGTAGCATTGTGCTATATGAACGTGAATTGTTTGTTATTACTGTGATACTGTGATTAAGTGTTCTGGATGTGCACATTGTGCATTGCTTGCTACACTGTGCTTCATTTCGTTGCCTCTACTGGGGCAGACTGTTTTATATGGACTGTTAATTGGGCATATGCATTTCATACACAAATGCATAAACGGATAATAATAACAGTTGTGACCAGAGTCGCCACTGATACTGATACTGAAAAAGAGCCTCGAGCTCGTAGGGAGTCCTACTCCCTAG
>JANKOD010000009.1:2585152-2603850 GCA_026284645.1 Erythroxylum acuminatum | reverse complement strand
CTAACCATTCACCTTTCCTTAGTAGGGTAGCAAATTCTAAAACGGAGGATAAGGATAAGGAGATCTGGGAGACCTTTCGAAAAGATTAAGGGGAATATATCACTGTTAGATGTGATAAAGTGTCGAGGTATGCGAAATTCCTTAGGGAATTATGCATTAACAAGCAAAGGTTAAGAGGTAATTAAATGATAAGGATGCGTGAAAATGTTTCTGTAGTTTTTAAAAGAAAATATCTTCTACGTGTAAAGACCTATTGGTTACTATTCCTTGCAAAATTGGTTAAAATAAGATTAAACAATCCACATTAGATTTAGGAGCATTAATTAATTTTATGCCTCATTCCATTTACGCTTCTTTAAATTTAGGCCTATTAAAAGAAACTATTGTTATCATATAATTGGTTAATCGTATTAACACTTATCTGGATGGGGTGATTGAGAATGTCTTAGTGCAAGTAAATGAATTAATGTTTCCTGCTGATTTTTATTTTGTAGATATGAATGAAAAAACTTCTTATAATCTGATGCATATCTTACTCAGGAGAATATTTCTTAGCATAACCCAAACTAAAATTAATCCTCATAAGGGCACCCTCTCCATGGAATTTGATGGGAAAGTTACTCATTTCAATACTTTTTATGTTAATAAGCACCCACAAAATGACCATGCTATTTTTGCAATTAATATGATTGACCTATCAGCACATGATTGTGAATGGAAGTGGAGAGATAAAATGGAAGCAGCTTCAACTAAGGAAAAGACCAACGCTTTCAAAGTATTAAGGAAAAACATTATCATTGGTCAAATAGTGCTTCTTTATTATGGTATATATAAACTATTTCTGCATAAATTATGTCCTTATTGGGTCAATCCTTTTGTTTTCAATAATTTCTCTCCCTATAATGCAGTAGAGATTAAGAGTCTAAAAATAGGTAAGACATTGCGTGTAAGTGATCATTGGTAAGCCTTATCTTGAAAATTTTCAAATGGAGAACATTGAAGTTGTAATCTCTGGAGATCAAAATTTTATCACGTGATGAGAAGAACATGGAGTCGAGCTAATGAAAATAAACAAAGGTGTTGCTTATGAGGCAACCCAAGGGAAGTTTGTTCCTTTTTCTTTATGTTTTCACATTTGTTGCTTTTGTTAAATGCTCCATTTCCTATATTTGACATTACATTGGGGACAATATAAGTTTTTTTAGGGGGGACTTACTGCTTGTGTTTGTTTTAAGTTCTTTTTGGGTGTTCTTAAGTTATTTTTGCATGTTAAAAAAATATCTCTTTGTTTATTGCTTTTAAGACTATATAGTTATAATTAAAAAGTATAATTTAAGTAGAAAATTTCATAGCAATTTGGGCATATATTTTTCCCCTTTTGATTAATCAATATATGTTTTCTTTAGAAGAGTGATTATTGGGTAGACATAAGCCAGTGAGATTTTCAGCCTTTTCGACTGAGACATCTATGTCAGTCTTATTGTATTTTTGTTCATTTATGGCCTTCATGATATATACATCCTGACTTTGCCTTTGTTTTCTATTCAAGACCACATTTTTATCACATGCATTAACATGAAAAATAATATAGGCATTCTTCATGTTAAGAGATACATTTGTCAAATAGCTTACCTAATGATATGATTTTTCCTTTTGTTAAGCCTCCATGAGCTTTATTAGCCTTTTCTTTTTATGCTAACCACATTACAAGACTTTAACCTAACCAAATGTCTTACCCAAACCTTATAGCTAGTGGAGCATTTGTGATTGATGACGTTTGTGGATGCACAAGAGCATAAGTTTAGGGGTGTGCTTATATATGGGCTTGTTATAATTAATGGAATGTGGTTTTATCTCTTATCAATGAATTATATCATTGATGTAGTTTCTTTCAATTTTTTTCCTAAAAAAAGAAGAAGAAAAATAAAATACAAAATTTATTGAGGTAAAATCATTTATTTTACAAAGTAATTCATATAGTCTTTCCTCCTAAAGTTGTATAAAATGGGTGAATTGATGGGTCACTCTTTGTCGTTATAATGTATTGTTCATCATTGTTTTTATGGGTGATTCCTCCTAATTCCTTTTACTTCATGTGGTTTGTGGTGTGAAGACCTGAATCTAAGATGTGAAATAGAGTTTTTGCATTCATCATAGCTGATATTACCCAGTTTTGAGTGGATGTTAATTTTTGCAGTTGATACTCTATTGAGTATTTCTCCTACTTCACTAGTTTTTATAGCTTTTGAACTATATGATCCAAATACTTCTCACCTTAACCTTTGGTCCCACTACAACCTTGAAAATTCCTTTGATTCATGATTAAGCATGTGAAATTTTAGTGGTGGAGAATCGAAATGATATGCAAAGTCGTGGAATGTCTTGATCATAAATGATGTTTGAGTGTACCTATAGATCTATCTTATTTTTAAACACATCTTGTCAAAGTCTATCCTTAGACTGCACAGTTTTTAAAGGGAATGGTTTTTTATTGATCATGAGTAAAAACATTAAATTCTTAAGTCTTGCCATCGTTTTGAAAGTTATTCCTCTCTTTTTATGACTAACTATTCTTAGGAAATATGGAAAAGGAGGAAATGCTTTGTATTGTGATTTTGATTTTTAGTTTTGCCCGAGGATGATCAAAATCTAAATGTGGGAGAACTTGATAAGAGCTTGATTGACTATATATTTATTTCCTAATTGATTAATGTTACTATGTGCTTAATATTATTATTTTGGTTCATATTTTATTTTAGGTACAAGTTGGAGAAATAAGAACCAAATTGAGCTACAAACATATCCCTGGAGCCATCCTAATGAAGTTTAATCTTATTTGCTTTTGTGGAATAAGAAGGAGAGGAATAGGGTTAATATGGGACAAATAATGAAAGAAATAAAGTTATCACAACTTACACAGTCGTGTAGAGGACTATGTAGCTCACTGGAAGCATATAAGAGTGCAAAAATGCAGTTTTAACCTCTCCTGCAACCTACATGACTGTGTAGCTCACCATGTAAGTTCGCAAATTTGGGCAAAAATGACACACAAAACTATGTTTCTTGTAGAACCCTAATTTTAATATAAAAAGACATTTAAGTAGCTAAATAAAGGGAGGAAGAGCTTAGAAACACGAAAGGGGTAAGATTTCTTGCCTTGTTTAGATCTATAAGGAGCTAGCCTTCTTCCTTCCAATTCAAAGGGGATATCAAGGCTGATAAACACGTTTAGGCATTTCTTAATCTACTATTATTGTTCTCACTGTCTTTTGGAATTAATTGTGTTATTCTTTGTTTAATTTTTTGGAATTCATATATGAATGATTATTGTTCTCACTCTTATTCATGTATGAACCCATTGCCAAAATCTAGATTGCAATACGTGATCATTTTAACTCTAATTTATTTGTGTTAACTAATGGTTATGCATCATTAAGGATAACATAGCATAAGTTAAATGACTCAAGCTTGTGAGGTTGTTACCTAGATTAACCTTTTCCTAATAAGTAATGCAATTGTCACACTAAATCTAGAGAGCTTATTATAAGTTGTCTGATAACTAGACCTAATTAAAGAGCTTATTTTGATTAGATACGACCTAAGGGAAAACTGGAGTTAAAAGAGCTTACTGTTATTCTACTGTTGATATTTTCAAGGAGAGCTACAAGAACAATACGAAAATTGATTGTACTCTTTTTTTTTAAAGGTTAAGATAGAACCAAGAACTGGATTTGAAACTCATTTTTCAATTTTATCACTTTTTTAATGTTTGATTTGATTTACCTTCAACACTTTAGTTTTAAATTATTTTGTTAATCGAATTTAACCAACCCCCCCCCCCCCCCATTCCTAAACATCGATTCATTCATTATGAAAGCTAGACCCGTACTCTCTGTGGATATGATCTCTACTCACCACGTTGTGCAGAGTTAGGTTTTATTTCTTAGTTTATTCAACGTGCATCTCTCCCTTTAAGGATAACATCTTTTATAGCTTGTTGTAAAAGGGCTACTAAGCCTTTAACATTAAAAAGACATTAGCTTGAAGTACTATCAAGCTTAGGTTTCCCAACCTTTCTAACAATTCTTCTTCTTGATGGAGGTGGAATAACACTGAACTCCCTTTTAGAAGAGTCCCTCACTTACTCTTCTTCCTAATTCTGATTAGCAGGAGAACCTTCCTTAGGTGGATTGTTCATCCCCTCACTAGACTAATATGTTCCTTCTGATCTCTAATTATAAGCTGAAATTCTAGAACTCTTCTCACAAGATAGATCTTGGATCCCATTAGTTTCTAGAGTTTTCTCCTATCATAACATCACCTCTGAAGTATCCAAAAGTGAATCAAATGCAATGACTCCTTCCTTAGACAACTATTTTTTCTCCTTAGTCCCCATCAATTCTTCATATACACCTGTGGAAATAGCTTACTAGTAGGTTTTCAACATTTAACCTAATTGGAGGGTTTCTAACCATAAGATAGTGAAACTTCAACCTTGGTTAATTCCCTAACCCTATTCAACCTCATAATGGAAAAGGATTTTGGTAACTTCTCATTCCCCTTAACCTCGATTAAAATCCTAACATATCCTAATCTATCTAACTTGCAGTTTAAGAGTCCAAGCATAAGGGCTTATCTAAAGAGCTAGCCAAATA
The DNA here is from genome assembly GCA_026284645.1 of Erythroxylum acuminatum. NCBI lineage: Eukaryota > Viridiplantae > Streptophyta > Magnoliopsida > Malpighiales > Erythroxylaceae > Erythroxylum > Erythroxylum acuminatum. Next base: position 2,599,195 of record JANKOD010000009.1, on the reverse strand, counting down.
ACTAAGCCCCTCCACTATTTTGTATTCTAGGGTTACTTTATGGAAATTGATCCACGATATAATAAATTCTATTTGTCTCTTTCTAACTCCACTCCTGAGTACCATTTTTGTAGAAATATAGACTGGTCACCAATATGCCAAGGTTCTTGCTTTATGATTGAAAACACATCAATATCCTAAGAAAATTAAATATCAAAGCTTTATCCTATGTAAGCAAGATTTTTTTTCTAGACCTTGCTTACTCCACTTAGTAGATGCCCAATACTACACTTAGAGAAAAGAAGGTATCTTACCCAAAAAAAATATTTTAAAAAATATCAAAAAGGAACACTAAGAAGCAACACCTACTTATAACACCTCTATTAGGAGAGGGATGATTCCATCATCGAATGAGTTCTTAATGTGAGTGAGTTTATCTTTGGTAGAGTTTAAAGACACAAGTTTGTTCTAAGCTTTAGTAGTGAAAACAGGGCTTTTCTCAATTTCTAGCTCTGATGAATTATTATCCCCCTTGACCGGAGTTAAAGGTTTATGGCTACTAGCTTTAAGAGAATGTCCAAAATAAGCCTTCGTTACCACCTTGGAGAGATTTGGGAATTCATCTTCTACTATGGAAGGCACATCAAAGAGGCCTTAGGAAATGTCACCTAGATTTTAAGCATTAGTACCACTACTAGTAGAGCTTAAAGGGGTGAGAAGTTTCCCCATAAGGCAAAGCTTCTAGACGAGAGAAGAGAAGAACTCGCTCGCCTGAGGAATCTTTACCAGAAATAGAAAATTAAATTACAGTAAATAAGGGTAGTATCATAATTATGGAAGAGAGAAAGCAAAAAACAATATGTAAGATTGTAATGGTGATTCTTTTTTTATCTTAATTGATATTATATTATAATTTATTGCAATTCTAATTAAAGTTTAATTTAAACTAAAGTTATATTTCAATTAAATTATCAATAAGTCTAAACCCTATTATAAATAAGCGAAGGCTCTAAATGAGTTAACACTTCTTATTTACTCTTCTTTACATCTCTTGTAGAGTTTTCTCAACTTGTTCACACAAATATTGCTAGACGACAGACATGTGTACAACTATAGTGGTTACAATGAACCATTTTTCAAAATAGTTTAAGGTAATATATAAGAAAATGATCAAGTTTTATAATAAGGTATGACTTATAATTCATGCTTTATTATGTGTTATGGATCTACCATGACTTATAATTCATGCTTTATTATGTGTTATGGATCTACCATTTTATGAAATATAAAGCGATTATGGCTTTTAAAAAATTAAATGAAAAGTTTTGTATCTTTTCTACTGTACTTAGGATTGGATCCCATCTCAATTTTGAAATAGTGGTATCGGAGTAATCATTAATTTTATAACTTGATCAAATTTATTTAATTGTTATTGATGACAAATTTTGGAATTATTTTAAGTTGTTACAAAACTAATTATAAAGATTAAAATTAAAAAGTTCACTCGTTGGAGTTTAAGAAACTCAAAAACCCCAATCTATGTGAAATCTAGAAACTTAGGGTTAAATGCATTTTGGGAAACCATAATCTAGAAAAACATAAGAGTACATCTTACTCACATCTCGCTCATGAATTTTGGAAATTCAAAAGTTATAGAAACCATCAGGGACGTAGCTAGCTGGGGTCCCCCCAAAATTTATAAAAATTAAATATTTTGTTTTTTAATATATATATATGTATAAGGACAGAGTTGCTTGGAATTTATTGGTACACTGGGCCCCTTAAAATTTAAAAACTTAAATATTTGGATCCTCCTATCTTAAATTCCTGGCTCCGTAACTGGAAACCATCAAAGCCTTATCCTTAAAATTTAAAAACTTAAATATTTGGATCCTCCTATCTTAAATTCCTGGCTCCGTAACTGAAAACCATCAAAGCCTTAAAATGAAAAAGGTTCAAATTTTAGTTTATTGAACCTGTGGCACCATGAGTTTCATGTCCTAGAAAAACCTTAAAACCATAGAAGTGTTTCGTATTGGTGTTGAAGATTTTGGCTGTTGTGGTTGAGATTTGGGTTTTTACTTATAATGTACCATCTCATATGACTGAAACTCTTACTGGCATTTTCAATAAGAAATCTAGCCACATGCTGCTGGTGACCTACAATACACCACGTAAGAGCTGGAAGTGGCAAGAAGAAGAAGATTCTACCGACATTATGAGGAGTGTTTATATTGTGGAATACAATTGACGGAGTATTTTAATTATGCTTCTCTAAGATCCCAATGGTTGTGGCACCAGTGAATTAAAGAGTGGTGGACTTGTTAGTGATTTGTGGAACTCTGGCATGGCTCTCTCCCTGTTATTGTGGTTGAGTTGTGGTTTGATGGGTGTCGCTAGAGCTATGTGAAGAAGAGGCTGCCGCTTCACCTGATGATAAGCGATTGGAGAAAAGCGTAGATGCAAGCAATGAGTGGCCCTGGTTGGTACAGGAAAGGGGCAGCTAGGATTTCTCACGGGGCTAGGGTCTTCCAACGAGGAAGAAGCAAGGAGCTTGGAAACAATAGGTTATTCTAAATTAGGAAAAAGAAATTCATAGGCTAAAATAAGTTATGCTTGGAGATACTTACCCTAGATTTAGGTTAATAGTGTTTAACAATAGGATTGTCTAAATCTAGGACCATCATAAGGGCTAATTTGTTTGGTTTTGATATTAACATAATTTAAAATTTTAATAAAGTTGTTTTAAGTACTTCTAACTTGAATATATTAAATTTTATAACAAATAGAAATTTTATAAGGCTTATCAAGTAACTCAAGGCTCCTTTAACCAAAATATATTTTATCTTAAATTAATAAGTCTTAATTAAATTTGTATAATTTGGATGAGTAACTCAATAGTATGAAGTTAAAGGCAAAATTAGGAATAACATATAAAATATGTTTTGGCAATAGTTGTCACCTAATGGATCTAGAAGTCATATAAGATGTGCTTGATAAGGATGATATCTACCTAAATTAAGTTTATTTTATTTTTTGAGTAACTCATTTTCAACCAAACTTGAATGAAGTCCTACCCTACTAGAGATATTAAAATAATTTTTAAAATAGTAATAAGAACTATTATCGTAGAAAAAATGGTGGGAGTAACCAAATATATTATTTAAATATTGATCTTATTTGGTTATCATAACATATTAACTGATTTCTTTACATTTAATTTTTAAAATAGAAATTATTTATCTTCAGTATAACTAATACTAAGTTTTAGTGAACTAAATTTCTTAGAAATAGGATAGGTTTGAGAAAAGTTCTCAAAGTTAAAAGAAAAAGTTGTATATCTATTATATAATTTTGCTATAATCTCAGTTGAGGATTAGATGACAAAGTTTTAAAGATATTCCAATATCATATAGTTGACAAAATGTAATGACATTTTAAGTTAACTAATGTCTCGTAAACTTTAATGGAAACATATAAGATGAATGTGAACAATGTGATAGCACAATGCAAATAGTTGTATCAAGTAAAGTTGAATGGTCTAGTACCTTAATAGAATTATTTCTCTCTACTTAGCTTTGCATGGATACAATTGAAGGCATTGTTTTGGGTATAACAAGAATTTTCATTAAAAGAAAAATGATGCATAACGTTTCTTACCTATACAAGATATGATAGAGATCATACGTATTTCTAATTTATGTGTTTGAGTATTTGATACTGAATTCAGATTCAAAATTATTACAATGTTCAAACATGATAAGAAACAGATTTTTTAGTAAAGTAGTTAATGTAAGTTTATACAAATAAATTGTATGTGTTGGATGAATGAAGGCTTACGCTTAACATAAGTGACAAGAATACACTGTTAGGTAATCAAGACTATCTTTTTATTCCATATTTGTTAAATCAACATAATGAGAACCATAAAATTGCATATAAGGATATATGTACCCTTTAATTATAAATCATATGGAATTTGTGAAACTTGTTAACCTTTGGTGAAAAGAAGATTATGATATTGAATTATTAAATCACACACACACACACACACATATGATATGTTAGATGTAATAATAATTCATAAAAAGATCAATACTTGTATTTCATTAAATTTACTAATGATTCTATAAGATGTAGTCATATTTTTAAATAAAATATTAATTTAAAGTTTTGAAATTTTCAAATGATCTAAATCTAAGGAGAAATTAAGTATTGTGAATGCTAAAGCACTTTGATGAGATTGATTTCAATTTCTCAATTATATATAAGAAATGAGATTCTATAGTAAATACATTCACAACTGAATTCCATAATAGTATGGTCTTATGTTAAGAAGAATATACAATGTGAAATATTGTATAATTATATATAATATTGATTTCTATTATAGATAAGCCTAGTCAAATAACTTACCTTCGATCATTCCAAATAAATTAGTTAGCAAAATTTCACAATTGGTGTAAAATGGCAAGTTTTAAAAACAAAAATTTTATTAACTCTAAAGGAGTTACAAGAATGTACAAGAAAACTTCATTTATAATGGCAAAAACTAGATAGAAAGAAACAAGTACAACTCAGTCAATACAAAAGTAACCAATACATTTCCATCTGCGGACTTACATCAATATCAATCTAAACTAGTCTCCATATTCTTTTCAATGCTGCATTCAATTTTTTTCTTAGATATGAGTTAAAAAAAAGCTCCCTACTCTAGCAACAAATAAAGTGATCTAGCTCATATTTATCTAATTTAGTTCCATTGAACAACCTCCTATTCCTTTATCTCTAAATTGAGTAAACTGGGCAATTTATAGCCAAACTCAAATATGCATGGTCACCACCCTTATTTTTGAAATTTTTTGAGCCCAAACAAGTATAATGAGCCACTCATGGTAAGACTTTAAAAGAGTAAATTTTAATGATTTAGGATGTGATACTTAGTTGAAGCACATATTATCCAATAAATTTAAAAATAAGTTGGATAGTAGAAAGTTATGAGATATCCAAGAGGATTTCGATGTGATCTCAAACATTCAATGAATTCTTATAACATAATGGCTCTCAAGATAAGTTGTTGGAGAAAGAGTTTAAAAAGTTAAAATCTCATGATAATACATCTAATTGGATTTAGTGCCTTTATTTATACATGTAAAGTATAGTTAAAATGTTATATAATGTTGAAAGGTTTACTTTCACAATGTATTCAAAGATTTTATTTTGGAGATAATTTGTGGATTTATCATGACTACAAAAAGGTTAGTGAGAGGTTTTTTTTTTCTTTTTTTTGGAAGTATGTAATGACATATTGGCCATTTAAAACAATAATTTACACTTTCATAGTAAAGATATAATAGTCTAAGAACAACTTTATATTAAACATAAAAAGGTAATAACTTAATTCTAGAAATTAAATCTACAGAGATTTATGTAGGAGTTGTTTATACATTTTAATCCAAGTACATAGATAATATAATAAAGGTGCTTAATATTTGATATATTTGATACTTCATACCCATTATTTTATATACAAGTTGATATTTTGAGTTCAATCTCATATGAATATAAACTTTAGTTTGATAGAAGTAAGTCTTAGTTAAGGTATATTTTACTTAGAATGGTATTATTTTGAGATTAGAAAGGTTCTAATGTAGCATTAATAGCTAATCAAGCTATTATATATATTTTAATTTAGTAAAATAATTATTTAGATTAATAACTGGTTGTTCTGATGAGCTTGAACATTAATAATCAACAAATAATATATGTTCTATTTTTTATTATGAAATAATATATCCTATAGATTAAATTAAAGAGATACTTAAATAAATTTATGGGTGTTTATTGGGGAATAGGTTCACTAAATTGATATGAGAATTCTATTTGAAAAATTACATGTTGTCTATGAAAATGTTCATTATGATGATTGCATAAGTAATCTTTTGACTTAAAGTCTCTAAAGTATCTCATATAGGGATTATTACTTTTTGTATATTACTTATGGCATATTCTTATCAAGGATAGCTCTATTGGTAGTTATTGGATGTAGTTTGAACCATTTAGATTAGTTGGGTTATCAATATAGGATTATCATTCTAAAGTGAATAAGGAGAATTTTTATTGTTTTTTATTAATATTGATTCAGAGAAACCTCAGTTAAGATAAAATGACACTTTGAAATAGTTTTCAATCAGTTACTAGTAGTGGAGTACTGTTATGATTAGACTTAAATAGTGTAGATATTAATTATACACTCAATGTCCAATTGAAACATTGTATGATAAAAGAGTTTAATATAAAAAAAATCATGCATAAAAAGATTAAAATCACATTGATATTACTAGTAATTTAGGTTATTATAATGCATTGCTAAACGTCATTTCTTAATATATGAATATAAATTATTTAATTAGATAATTAAAAATAAATTAACGAAGTTTAATATATCTAATATTAAGTACAATTCAAGGTTATCATTTATATCTATCGTCAACATATTTAAGAACTTTATAAGTCACAAACAAAGAACGATTTTAGAGAGAAAATGTGATTTATTTAAGTTAGACTTTATTATAAAGTTTGAGAAAATTTAAAAGTTAAAATTTAGATATTTAATAAATAAGGAGCAAAATGAGATATTAGATTTTATCTGAGTTTAATTTATATTTAATTATAACTTTAATTAAAAATTAATTGAAATTATAATTATAGTTCAATTAAATTACTAAAACATTAAAACTCGATTATAAATAGGCATAGGTTTTAAAGGACCTCGTATTTCTTACTTACTTTTATATACACCACTTATAGAGTTCTTTTAACTTGTTTATGTGGATGTCGTTAGAGATCAAACATATGTGTGACTAAGGTTTTGAAATTGGTCGAATCGATGTGACGTCATTATTACACAATAATTATATTTAATTATATATAATATTAGCAATATTAAAACATAGAAAATATATTAAATAATATAAAAAATATTTAAAAAAATAAAAAATTTATTGAACTAGTGGTCGAATCGGTTCGACCAGTTCCGGTTCGATCGGTCAATTGACCGATTGAACCGGTTCCCACTGATTCAATTGAGAACTGATTTTTAAGGGTCACCGGAACCGGATAGCTGACCGGTCACTGGTCAAATAAGTCGAGCTGGCCGGTTCGATCCGAGTTTCAAAACCATGTGTGTGATTATGATAATTGCAATGAACTAATTTCAAGAACAATACGAGGGAAACTGCAAGAAAAATATCAAATTTTACAATAATGTACGAATTGTGATTTATGTTTTATGTATCAATCATGTTATAAAATTTAAAATGATCTTACATATTGACAAATTAAACAAAAAAAAATTTGTCTACCTATTTTTTTATTAATTGATTGAGTAATATGCCTTTTCAAATCAAATTAAATATATTTTAATTAATTCGTTCTTATTTCTCAAATTTAAGAATGAAGGGGAAAGTCTTTTTCCCTTCTTAAATATGTGAACAGTTCGTTCTACAAAAGTGTGCGCGTGTGCAAAGAAATGTTGTCGCCAAGTCATCATTTGGGCTGTAGAGTCCACACATGGTCACCGCTGCTCACTCGCTCTTTTCTTCACTTTGCTTTTGCTTTGCAATTAATGCATACACCATCCTCTTCCTCTCCTTTACTCTCTCTTTTCTTTTTTCGTATTCAATTCATCCTTCAACGCCTCAACCTCTCTCTCTCTCTCCGTTTTGCTGTTCTGGACTTCCCGTCCTGTTGTCTTTAAAAACAGTTTTTGAACAAAGGTAAACTCTTTTGTGTTCTTTCTCTCACTTGGAAAACCTTTCTTTGAATTTTGAATGCCCTCCATCACGTACGTTTAAAGAAGATCATGGCTCTCTTTTTTTTTAAAACTTAATTTTGATCTAACACTCAACTTTTAGCTTCTTGGGTTGGTTGGTTAAAGTTCTTCTCGTACTTCCATTGTTTACTTTGGAACTGAGCAGGAATATAAGAAAAAAGAATACTGTTTCTATGGAGTTTTTGGTGTTATTATTCTTAAAATGGAAACTTTTACTTTAGTGCTACAATGGGTCAGAGTGGTTAAAAGAGCTCAGTCGCTTGGCTGATATGATTTCCTTTCCTTTCTTTTTTCTTTTCTTGTTATTTGTTATTTTCTTCATCTGTTGTTCTTCAACACTGTACCTTTGTCTAGTTTAATTTTATAAGTTGCCCTTTAGAGCTACCTTTTCCTGGTTGCTGAACTAGGCAACATAGCTTTAGTTAGTCTCTGCATTTTTCTGATTTTTCTTCATCTCTCCTCATGCTACTGATAATCACGAAAGAGTTACTTGATGTGTTGCTTTTCTTTTCTGCAAACGTTCATCTTTCATTCTGTTTTGACAAAATTATACCTCTCCTTCGTCGTTTCTGATCTATCGCTGATAAACGATTTACTCTTCTTTTTGGGGGGTACGTGAAAATCGAGGCTTGTTTTGTAATATTCGAAAGCCTACAAATTTGAGACCTGTAGCTTTTTCTTCTTTTGTTTCCAGCGTTTTCATGGACAACAATTTGTCACCAAGGGCATTTAAGTTAGGTTGATATGAAGCAATGAGTTGGAATACCCCTTAGGCCAACTCACCATCAAAGGTAGGAATTTAAGACCAACCCTTTTGTTTATCCTCTGTCTTTTGCCCGCGCAATGAAGATGAGTTCTATGAGCTGGTTTTGAGGCTTGGATGTGTAACAGGAGGCTTCTTGTTCCTATCTTCTTTTTGTTTCTTTTATGTTTCGGATTCTCCTGCTTAATCCTGTCTTAAGTTGGCCCCCTCTATCAACTGCGCGTAGGTAAGGTGGATGGAAATGAGGGAGGAGGGATTAGGACATCGTTTTATTTATATTATATTTAGATGTCACATGAAAGAGTATAATATGTACTTGGCTTGATTTTATCTATAAGCGGCATGTTCTGGATTCTAGCAATATGTCTCGCAAACAATTCATTAATTGATCTCTTCTTGTACGATTTCAGCTGGATTCACCGCCACTGGATTATATTTGACTAGGGTTAAAAAGATCCAGGTCTACTTCTAAAGTGAGCTGTGGTTTCATGTGGGGAATCTTTGATGTTTTGGATAGTCTTCTACCTGGTAACCTTGTTTTTTTAAATAAATTTTGTTAAGGTACAGACTTTCACTTGAGATCTGTTCTGGCTTAAGGTTGAAGCTTGCGGATTAACTTAAGAGTAGATGCCTTCTTCTTTCTGGGTTTGATCAAATGGGGGCCTGTGTCTCAACTAGTAGTCGGAGTACGTGTAGCAAGAGTGATGAAGAGCCAATTCCTCACTCTTGCCTGGAAGTTGGTTTCTGTGGGCAAAAAAGAACCAAGAGAACATTCTCTGACCATGTAGTTGCACTGCAGCATTTAACTTCCATTCCCAACAGGATTTTCAGCAATGGAAAGAGCAGAACTTCTTGTATATTCACACAACAGGGTCGAAAGGGAATAAACCAGGACGCCATGATTGTGTGGGAAGTAAGTTTGATTCTTTCGTGTCTTATTAGCTTCTACTACTTGTGGGTTTTTCTGGCTAATGATACTATGATACCTTTTAGGATTTTCTGTCAGAAGATGTCACATTTTGTGGGGTCTTTGATGGTCATGGACCACAAGGCCATCTTGTTGCTCGCAAGGTGAGAGATAACCTGCCTGTAAAGTTATTGTCGTTTCTGCACTCTTTTCAGCAAACGCAAGATGGATCGGGTAAAGCCTGTTTTAAACGGAATTCAAAGAAGTCAGATGGTGGATATTCTGAGAAGGATGACTCACCTGAGGACAAATTGCATAACCTGTGGAAAGAAGCATTCCTGAAGTCATATAAGGCAATGGACAAAGAGTTAAGATCCCATCCTACTGTGGACTGCTTCTGCAGTGGTAGCACTGCAGTCACAATTGTAAAACAGGTAACTCGGGATTGATAGCCAGTTCACTTCATGGCATTCCATTTAGCTTTAGTCTTATTGTTTGTGCTTATCTATGATTGAAGGGCTCCAATCTTTTCATGGGAAACATTGGGGATTCTCGTGCAATCTTGGGATCTAAGGACAGTAATGATTCAATAGTGGCAGTCCAGTTGACTGTTGATCTGAAACCTGATTTGCCAAGTATATCATTTACTATTTCAAATTGTCAGTTCTTTCAGCGGTCTGCCTATGTAAATGAGACAGCTTACGTAAAGCCAAATTATTACAGGGGAAGCTGAAAGAATTAAGCGTTGTAAAGGAAGGGTCTTTGCATTGCAAGACGAGCCTGAAGTTCAAAGAGTTTGGTTGCCATTTGATGATGCTCCTGGCCTAGCAATGGCTCGGGCATTTGGTGACTTTTGTTTGAAAGACTATGGTGTGATCTCCATACCAGAAATTTCTCATCGGTCACTTACAGAAAGAGATCAGTTTATTGTTCTTGCATCAGATGGGGTATGAAACTCTTTCCTTAATCATTTTTCCTATTACAGTACAAAGTAAAGAGATTAACATTGACTTTGGCTAGTTGGTAGTCAATGAGAGGTAGGAGCAATAGAACTGTGATCGTACTACATTTCAGTTCCAAACATTGGATTGGGAAATGGTCTAAATAGATTAAACTGTGATGGGATGAATTGTAATCAGTAAAAGACTATGACAACTTAATCCAATGTGGCTACAGGTTTGGGATGTTTTGAGCAACGAAGAGGTGGTTGAGATTGTATCCTCAGCTCCAACACGGTCATCAGCTGCTAGAATTTTGGTGGATTCAGCAGCTCACGAATGGAAGCTAAAATATCCAACTTCAAAGATGGACGACTGTGCTGTAGTTTGCTTATTTTTAGATGGAAAGATGGATTCAGAGTCTGATTGTGATGAACAATGCTTATCTTCAGCTACCCTTCAGAGCAATCATTCTGGAAATGCAATTGAATCGGATGACGGGCAAAGATCAGAGCCATATTTGCGAAGAAATTTTACTGTTAGATCATCAGAAGAAAACGATACCTGTGTTAGACTAGCAGTTGAAGTTGATGATAGTCGTGAAACAACCGCAGCTGAAGACCAGAATTGGTCAGGTTTGGAAGGTGTCACGCGAGTTAACTCACTCGTTCAACTTCCTAGATTTTCTGAGGAAAGACCAAACTCATGATCTGCTGTAACAGTAGAGGTGCTAGGTTGATTGTTGTGATGTCTTCCTTTTTTTTTTTTTGGCATTTGAGCAAACATCAATTCCAAGGAAGGTCATGCTGATATGTTGGCATAGTAATAAAATGTTGGTGCAAACAAACACTACTTCAGTGTTCATATTCTTTATGTGCTTCAGAAATGTCGCAATGCAGCTTCAAGGAATTGATGAAGTGTTCATGAACGCACAACGGGCCATTGACTCATTGTATATGATGCTGTACTAAAACTTTATAAATCAAACCTTATGATGAGCTTTGTTTCATAAATCCAACTTACGGACATGTAAATCATACTTAATAACCCGCCAAAGAACGTCGTTAGGATGTGACTAATACTCTTATAAACAATCAACCATCTTAACCCAGCACCTCAAAAATTCAGATGAAGGTGTAGGGAGTCTTTCTTCTCACATGTTTTTCCATGCCTTGGCATTCACTCACCGCCCAAAGTCACCCAACATTGCGACATTTACTCTTCTTTGCATTCATATGCTCTTTTGTTATTTGACTACCTACCACTTCAATCACCGAATGCTCCGCCAAACTGGTTGAATCTGACTTATAAAATGACCCAACTTTCTTGCTAATGCAGCATCGCAGAGTAGACATTTGCTTACTTCTGAATCACTTGTCCTTCTCAGCTCCTACAATGGCCACCAAAACCCTGCTCTCTCTTTTGGCACTCCTTGTCCTGGTTGCTCTTTGTGGGCAAGTCCTTGCAGGTCGTAAAATACAAGAAATTTCTGGCAATGAGAACAAGAAACAGCCTCAGTGGTTGCTAAAAGACCATAGCTTCCTCATTCCAGGCATTGGTAGGGTACTGGTGCCACCAGCTTTTCACGTTCCTTCATTCAGTCCATATACAGGGGGAGGGGGTTTTATCCCCGGTGGAGATGATGGATTGGTCCCAAATCCTGGGTTTGAAGTTCCAAATCCAGGTAATGTTGGTGCTACTCCACCAACACATCCTTGAAATTGCATTTAGGTGCATTTTCCAGGAGACTGAATGCTTTAAGTTTTATGGAGTGACAGATGCTTGTGTTCTAGTCCCTTTGATGTAAGGAAGAGATCCATAATTTCCTCCACACGGGAGAAAATAAGTAGTAGGGTGTATTCCTAGTTCCATGTTTGCCATCCTTATGAACATCACTGGACTGCTAATAAATTGTGTACTTGTTTATATTTGTGCATCCCTTCTATTTTTATTGAAAACATGTGTCATTCATGCAAGCGTTTGTTTGCCACTCCTTGGCCAGAGTATGGCCAAGGCAGACGGAAAAAGAAGATATCTTGAAGCTCATGACAAATAGCTTCATTCTAATATCTGCACGTACCATTCCAGTCAAAGAGAGAGAGGAGGGAGGAGAAAAGTCTTTATAGCAAAATTTCATTTAGACCACACTCTTGTTGAATAAGAAAATAAGAAATCAAAACAATAAGCATAAAAAGCGAGAAAAACTCATCTGCATATTCAATGTATGCTTAGCAAAGAAACCATTTATTGCATTGACCACTAAACTAATCTGCTGATGATTATTGCTTCTGAGGCTCAACATGCTAATGCTGCAATAGACGCCAGTAGAATGGGTCTGAAAGAGTTCCTAAATTGACAGAAAATCATTGATTGACTCCCTTTGCATACGGAGTTCACTGTCTGCTGGACTTGATTGCGTTAACAGGTAATTGGATCCTATTCATTTGCCTCGGGATTATACACATAAAATTGAAGCTAATAAACATAGCTTATAACACTAAATATCACCACATACATAACACTTTAAGTCTGGTTTTGGCAGAATTTTCTGAAATACATATCAGGGTTGAGCGATAATATAGTGTTGATAACAACACCACTCCAATGAATGCAACGTTGTATGCTTTACTGACAAAGACAACATGGTGGAATAAACTTTAATATTTCAAATGTTTTTCAATATTTTTACCCCATATAACCCTATTTACTCATGAATATTACAGATTTTAAGAATTAAAAGAAAAGGAAAAAAGAACTACAGGATAAATCATTGAAGAATTCTGATGCCTGAAACCAATCAACCAATCAAATATGAATCATATTCAGTGCCATGGAGTTAAACTACTGACTACACTGATCCATGGCATATGTTGAGCAACCAGTGTTCAAAGTCAAGCAAAATGTTACATAATGCTAGACTAGTCTCGCTCTCATGATAAAACGATAAGAAACAGAAGATATCTAGTAACTATTAGTCAACACATACATTTAAACGTCAATCATCAGAAACCCTTCAAATGAGCGAGAAAAGAGAAGAGAATTGGTTAGGAAAACACATTTCTCTTCATCTTAAATCCAAGTCCTTATCCGAGTACATCAAAAGTCTCAATTGTTCTAGAGTTGGAAGTTTCAACATTGAGATGAATGCATCAAAGAATTAGCCTGCAGCAACAATTATTCCACTATAAACTAAAATATGATGAGCAGTGAACAAAAATTTGAATTCAAATGTACATTATGCATAAATCTGATTATATTGTAAGAATTCACCATTTGTACCAGATAGTAACAACAAAATATTGTACCGGGGTCTACCCAACCGTTAGTAAAGCCAGCAAATTCAACAAATTTTTGCTAGTTGCTTCCAACCTAAAGACAACAACGGATATGCTGCTACAGAAGCTTTGGTTCATCAAATGGGCACCAGCACAGCACAACTACACCAGTCCAACAAGGTTGAAATGAGTGGAATTAAAGGAATTAGTGCAACTTAATCTTGAGGAAGAATTATCCAACAGAAAAAATTATATTCAGTGTGCGCCCTCCATGTTCTTGAATTTGCAGGAAATAACTCTAGAAGATATGTTGCTACTAATGACATGTTCAAAAGCATCATATTAAT
>JANKOD010000009.1:2569980-2585052 GCA_026284645.1 Erythroxylum acuminatum | reverse complement strand
CATGTTCTTGAATTTGCAGGAAATAACTCTAGAAGATATGTTGCTACTAATGACATGTTCAAAAGCATCATATTAATAACAAATCAAGATGGGCAAGATAGCAATGCATAACTGATAAAGTACACTAGTTATGGACTCAGAAATGAATTCGACAGCTAAAATGGAGTTAAATGAGTGTGAATCCTAAATATATTGATGGGTAATATGGGACCTCACTACTCATTTCCCTCCATTGACCTGAAGGTTTACGATAAACCACAAATGAGGGTTGATGGCCACTAGATCAAACAGTTTTCCCACCAAAGAATGTCCCAAAGATAAACATTTTCCCTGAAACAGATAAACAGCTAAACTTTTCAATTAAGGACCGTTTCATTACAAGAACCCATTAGCATGATTACTTTGAACAATCCTTTGACAATTGACATCAATCCAAATTGCAAATGTTTCTCCTCATTCGACAAAGTTCATCTTTTTAAACATGCAACAATCGTTACTCCTTCACATATCCAAATATCATCGCAGCAATCATGAACTGAAAAAGAAAAAAGAAAAGGAACGAAAAAATAGGTCGGTCGACGAGAGAAGTTTACCTGAGAAAAAGGAAAACGAGAGGGAGTGAGAATCTGAGTGTAGAACATCTCAGATACCAACCAGCTTGAAGACAATGAAACAAAGGAAGGCAAAGAAAATGATGAGAAATAAGTAATCAACAAAGACAAAAAAGTTGGTAGATCCATGATTCCTTTTCTTCTTCTTGGTAATGTTGATGGTGTTCTTCTTCTCCGTTGCATCGTTTTCTAGCAACTCAAGTTTCGCCATTCTCAGATTTCTATATGCCCCTTTCCGGGGTCTCAGACACTCCGTATCGAGTTTATGTTCCTTCTCTATACATGTATTTTTAACTTGGTTGACTTCATAGGTCCTACCTGAGAAAACAAGGATGTCATCTATCCAAGTGTAGTATATCATGTACTAACACTTGGATATGTGATCTCAATGTTCCAATTACCTCTACTCCATTTGGATGATATAGATCTCCCTCTTCCTTGAAAATGATTACCAAGTGTATCTCTAAGATTTTTTCTCTCTTTTAGTGATTAACACTAACATTACAAGTTAACAGAAAAAAGACAAATTCTCTTTGATTTAGGGTTCTCAATTGAGGTTGCAAGTTCGAACTGCCCTAATGTTTAAAGTTAGAGCTTTTCATCCCGCAAGGATCTGTCCCCAAATTTGTGTACCAACTCTATCCCATTAGATTCAAGCCATCTATTTGTGTAGGTCTCACATAAATGAATGGCTTAGATCTAATGGGACAGGATGGTACACAAATTTGAAGACAGAGGATTTCATGCCTCCCACAAGGGACCTATCCGGCTCAAGCAGAAATTAGTCTGAGTGTGAATAACTTAAAGGTGTCTTCTTATAGTTGGGACCCTTCTAAAATACCTCATGGGAAACTCAAAAATAAAAAAGAAACAAAGGCTCTAACATGCCCATGTTCTAAGTTGAATTCTTTGTTGTTTTTTCAAAGATAGATTTTGAAGTTTAATTTAAACTTATATGTACCACGAGTATATGAATCATATCTTATAGTATAAAAAGTATCATTCCTTGAAGATTGTATTAGTTACCTAACAACAATGAATGATATGTTTCTTTTTGTCCAACTCCACTAATGTGTATAATAATCCAGGTAGAAATAGGATATCTTCAATACAACAATGAAATGTTTAATGTACCAACCACATTGATAATAAATAGGAAATATACAAGTTTCCACAGTATAACAAATAATCATGTCGGATTTTTCCAATGCCCCACTTCAGTAAGGAAATCCGTTCTTCCAAAGAAAGCCACATAAATTTATTCCTGCAAGATGAGCACAGAAGCACATTTAGCACAAGTTCACAAAGCTGCAACAGTTTGATTACAGTGAGCTAGGGTATTTGCTGATTGAATTCAAAGCAAAGTTCATGCACAAAGCATGCCGGTGTCCCAAGCATAAACATGGTGGAACAACGAACTATTCATGGGGTTCAGGTATGACGTGCAAGATCTAGACTTGCATTGACTAGTTAGCATATAGATTCATTACATGTTCTTGGCAAAGAAACAGGTCAATAGAAGAAGAGCAATGTTAATTTACCTCAGGAGTACTCTCCAAAGACTTCGACTCAATTGTTGCATCAGAAATTCGGGCCTCATTTTTCTCGTTTGAATAACTTCAAAATATAAACCAAAGATAATTGTCAAAGATAAAGCAAGAATCATTTGGACCTTAGGAACGTATTGCTAGTATAAAGGACATAAAGATTGTCAAAAATAAAAGCCCCAATTGCTGCATGGAAACTTCAAAATAACTTCTCTTTCAAGCATTCAACAATGCAGATAAGTCGAAAAAGAATAGGAAAAAGTAGCACATTAGCAAGTAAGCACAATGATGGCTTACAAAATAAGCAGAAAAGGCAAGCAGAGACATATACAGAACGTAGAAGGAAAGCATGAAACTTTTCCTTGCCAAGAGTGAAGAGTAAATAAAAATTATAAAGAGCATCTCAACACAAGAATTTACCAGTTGTATCTCATTGCTTCCAAATATGTCTAAAAATAACGTCTAAAAAAATGAGTCAAAAGCATAAAATGGCATTTCATTTCAACCATAAATCAAAAGCCATAATAATCTGTTGCAATATAAGACAATCACTACTATTCCAGGAGGCCTGATTGTTAACATGATGGAATTAACAAGATTAACAAATCTTCCTTTCTAATATTCTTTTAATCCTTTTTGTCATGTTGAAAAGTGGAAGACACCTACGTAGAAAGAATGGTAACCCATATTAGCTCCACACAATCCACCCAAAGAAGCCTTTGTTCAAGGGGAATAACACCATAGGTAATCAAGTGGGCAAATGGCCAAAGCTTCCATCCTGCCTACCAAGCAAACAAAGAGAAAGAGGTAGTAATTGGCTCAACGATAACAGGAAAATGATCGATTAATTACATTCCAAAGAAATCAGCTCAGCAGTTCGGCTAAATCTTAAACCAATACACATCAAAATTCTCTTCAACAATTGTTCGATAGTACACAATCTAAACCCTATAATATTAGCTTCTTCAACATATTACAAAGTTATATATTAACTTCATCATTAGGAGTTGTAAGTGATAATACAATCTTAGTTCCCATGAGGGCCAGATGAGTCGACAGCTGTTTATTTTTAACGAATATTTAAAGTGTTTAAGCAGACTGAAAAGGCTCTTTCTTGTCATTTCAGAGGGACTGAATTTTTTTAAAAAAAGTTTACAGACCTATTTCGAGTTAAATCCTAATCTCTCTCCATGTTTGTTTGATAGGTCGAAAACCTAATAGGTAGCAGGCAACTGAAGTCACAAAAAAGTGGAAATCTTCAAAATTAACGTTTCTTGTTTCTAGCTACTGAAGGGGTACAATTAAGACTAAAAGCTAAGAAGTACAAATTCTGAATATAATGACGAATGCCTAAGAAGGTCAAATTACAAATTTTATAAAGCAGCATGCCAAGTGCATTGGCTTAGATAAGAAATACCATCATTACAACCATTTGAAGGTTCTAGGCAGATCATTTAAATGGCATGCACTATTTACGTAAGATCAAGTTGGAAGAGCATCTTACAGTTAACATTGGCCAAAATGTTGCCCTCAATTCGGCGGAAATATTCGCTGGGGACTCCAAACGCAAGAAACCCAACAGCGCAAAGTAGATACAGTTCCAAACACCTGCCCATACAGTCTGGTCAAAGGCAATTTTGACTGGCACCACCCACCAACTTTTGGAAGGTAAGAGAGCCTAGAAACAAAATTAGCATATTTGAATCATCCTCATACATCAAGTAAAATTTAAATGTTAATCACTTAATCTACGTCACTACCTCCCATATTTGATAGTAATAATGTGAAAGAGACCCATGAAGAGCAAAGCCGACAAGGCCTGATCTGAACATCCTCGTCCTCTCAAACTCAAAAATGGGTTTTCCTTCATAGCACTGCATATTAACGCATAATTCAAAATAACAAGTTGATAACCGGGTCCAAAAATTAGGTCCAACGAAAAAGCATATAGAGCTATCAACATTAATTTCTGAAGACATGGTTTAGAGACAAAGGGAAAGGCATATATAAAAAGGGTTTTGCCTTACTTGTGCAATCCAATCTCCAATAGAGTAGACGATTCCACTGATAGCCATTTTCGCTAAGACAGGGTTTTCCTTTAGAACCTCTTCGTAAGCAACCCAATTGTGTAGAGGAGCATACCTTAATATCTCATAAAGGGTCCATCCCTATCCAAAAACAGAAGAAGTTTCAGCTAATCAGTTGACTAGTTTAGAGATTGAACACCAGCTACCAGGTTAGCCGCAAAGTATCTCCATTGAAATCAATAGTTCATCTTACAAGAAAGCTTTTAATAACAACAAGAACATATCAATATTTTTTCTTTTTTTTGTGATCGATTATGAAGCAGAATGATAGAGAGAGAGAGAGAGATACACCGAAAAACTAGAGACAGAGCACAGGAGAATGCTACATAACCAGAGATTGATAAATAAAAATCATTTAATTTTCAATCACCATCAGAAAGAAGCCGAAGAATCCAAGAAGTTACGAATTTCCGTCAGCTAACTAACAATCAGAAACCTGGTCGAATTGGAAGAATAACATCGACTTACATGCCAATAATCATGATCGACTGTAAGCAACCTGGTGACGACCAGAGTCCCAAAACCCAAAACAATAGTAGCATTAATTGCTCTACTGACAAGCCTCTCTTGAAGATCATCACCTTGATTCTCTATTCTCTCCCGAACAGAAGAGGAAGGAGAAGAATTAGCTTTTCCCTCGGAAGAAGTGTCCCCTATTGGAACAACTTCCGTGTCGTCGGTGACAGCACCAACAACAACATCCAAGTTCCTCTTCTGATGGGTGGACACGAGTGAGTAGTTAGATGGGTTGAAAAAGGATGAGAAGAAAACGGAAGAAGGGTGACGACGAGGCATGTGGGATGGTGTTGTGATGATGGGGCTAGTTAGCTTAGTAGAGAGCTTGCGCATGGTTATGGCGTTGAGAGAGGCCATGTTACACCGGAGATGGAAGCCTCGCCCTCCCTAGACCTGGAATACAAATTTCTGGTAGCTGCGGTCCTATTATTTGCATTCAATTGAGAAATTGACCTTATATAATTGATTAACGAAAACAACGGCAATGGCAAGCACCTTCCGTGACGTGGTCTGCTCTGTTTCTTATATTTTTAATTAAATATTATCCACATATTTATGCAAATCCTATATAAATATATAGATATGATTTACTCCCTCCTATTTAAAATAAAAGTCGTTTTAGAGAGATTTTAATTATTTAAAATAAGTGTCATTCGTGACTTTTTATGCATGTTTATGATTTTACTTCCAAAATTACCCTTTAATTTCTCAAACATCTTAATTACACATTACACAGATTATATTTTCAAAGTACTTTAACATGCAATTAATAAGAGTATATTAACATTTCATTAACTTTCTTAATAAGTGTGCATCTCTCTAAAACAACTTTTATTTTGAATAGGAGAGAGTAATAGAATCTGTGACGGAACCAGAAATTTAAAATAGGAGGGCCTAAATATTTAATTTTTTTAAATCTTGGAGGCCCAGTACATCAATGGGCTCCAAATAACTCCATCCTTATATATATTATAAAAATCAAAACATTTAATTTTTTTAAATATTAGGGGGCCCAGTGCACCATGGGCTCCACATAGCTCCGTCATTGAATAGAACAGGGTTAGAACAGAGTAATTGGAACAAAAAATTTGATGCGACACCTTCTTACCTTCCACGCTGCTAGATTTATTTATTGGGATCTTAAATTGCTTCATTTTTCTATATTTTTAATTTTTAATTTTTAGTTAAGTTATCAATTTTTTAAAGCCTTAATAGTTTAAAAAATTTTATTGAAAAATGAAATTGAACTAAGTCATAAAAGGTTCAAAGCTCAAAATGTCTTGCAACATATTCTTAAGAAGAGAATGCTCAACTAAATAAGGTAATCAAGTTGCTAAGTATGGTAACTTTTACAAAGACAAAAATTAGAAATCACCTACATCATCAGCTGCTAATGTAATTAGATTCTAATGCAATTTTGTTACAAAAGGTAGCTAGATGAATTCTAATGGCATTCTTAGAGTTGCAAACTTCAAGCCATACTCGGTATATACACGGTAGACACAGCTCAACTAGCCCGTGTCATGTCCCGTGTCCGTGTCCGTGTCGTGTCCGTGTCTGTGCTTCTTAGGTTATTCAAGAGTTTTAAAGGAACGATGTTCAAACCTCCATGCTTCTTAGAGTTGCATACTTCAAACCATTTAATGTCAGCTTTATAACCTGCTTCATTAGAACTAGACTAGAAAAATTTTCTAAGAATTTCACCAATGGTTTTTTCATATCAATAGGAATAGCAAGATGTGTTACCCAATGAATATTGATTGAAGATAGTACAACAATAATTAGTTAAGCTCTCCCATCTATAGATAAAGATTTCATTCTCTAACCTATGATTTTAGCATGTATTTTATCCACCAAAGGTTTAAAGCTTCCATAGCATAATCTGGAAGAAGTTATTGGAATTCTAAGATAGGTGAAAGGCAAAGGCATTTGTTTGAAACCAGTGACATTTTCAACCATAGCTCTATAATCCTCAGCACTTCTAGACATAAAAAGAGGACTTATTAGTATTAACATTAAGTCCAGACAACTTGGTGAATATCCTAATAGCCTTCATTACTAATGTAAGTGAAGTTTTGTTCAACCTGGTTAAGGTTGGTAATTCCCAATTTTCTAAACTTAAAATGATATTTGAAGTGGTCGGTCCTCATAACAATTCTACATAAAATTATGTTGAAATCCTCCATGTTAGTGGCAAACAAGTATCGTGAAGAAGGGTCTCCTTACGTAATTCCTTTAGATCTCTTAAAAAATTTCGTTGGTTCTCCATTGATTAGAGTACTAAAGGTTGGATTAATGAAGCATAATGAGTTTCATTTAATGAAACAACCAGGGAAATTCAAAGCCATCATAATGTTACACAAGAAGGTCTAATCAACATTATCATATGCTTTCTTTAGATCAATCTTCAAATGCAGTTTTTGCCTTATCTCCTTTTTTAATAACCCTTTAAAAATTCTTGTAGCAAAAGAATATTGTCACTCATATCTTTGCCAAGAATATAAGCCCTTTGACCACTATTTATATGGTTTAACAAGATCATCTTTAATCCATTAGCTAATATTTTTTAAATGATCTTTTTATATTAGATTACAACAAGCTACAGGTCTAATATCTCCAAAACTTTTCTAAACTCACTTCCTTGTCATTCAAGTTGGTTAAGTATGTGTAAGAAGTTAGGCTTTGTTTATCATAACTTAGAAAGGGATTTATATTAATACCTAAGGAATGCAAATATGTTAAAAGAATAAGTATGAGAAAATGGCTTCTCCTAAGTCATAATGGTGAAAGGAAACAATGAAGTCAAAGTGAGAAATTGAAGCATAACACAACACATGATGCTTACTATATTCATAACAATTCCATTAACCAACTAATTCACTACAAACATATGGTTTAAGAAGTATATATGAACAGTACAGTGAATAAATATCTTATAAGTGGATATGTGTATGGTGAAGGAATAGGGATAATGATTGTACAAGAGTGAAACGTAATTAAATATGTTAACAAACATAAGTTGAAAAGATGATATAATTATTTCATACTAACTTCATATATATATAAAGCTCTTATAAGAATATACTAAGTTCTATAAATCCTTATTCCATGCCACCTTAATACTAGAATCATCGTATTACTATATTTCTGGCACCTCATTTAACCTAACATATAGGAGCCTAAGTTAATCTAAACATAAGTCCTTTCGAAAATGTTTATGTAATTTAAACTTAGGTCTAAGCTTTCAATCGTTTTTAAATAACATTAAGAGCAACTCGTATATTTCTTAGATATAGAAATCTTAATTAGAAAACCAAATTCCATCTATTTACAAGATAAAATATGATTACTTATAAGCTAGTTATAAAGAAAACTAGACAAAAATCATCCTTGGAATAATAAAAATAAATAAAAGATAGAAAACCTCACTACAAAGGTATCCCATGATGATGATCTCTATCTTTTGAATTTATATGCTTTCTTAGAATGATTATAATCTCTAATCTTGTTGAAAATTACTATAAGATGTGTATTATATGACTCTTTCTCCTTAAACATCTCTAACCCTAATTATAATATAAAAGGAAGCCAAACTAAACTACACTTTACTAGTCCTTTTATGGTTTATAATTTCTTTAAAAAGGTTTTTTTATTGCAAACATATTCATGTCACAAACCATGCATCAGATTGATTCTCTACAATCATCTACAAAGTAGATTATAAGTTTTGACATGCTCATGTTTTAGGTCATATTTCACATTTGGCTTTTCTACCTTGTCTATCTTTAAAGGCTTCAAAATTGTTTCTTACTAAGTATTCTCCTTATTTCCTATTGCACACAGTATATAAAATAATTTTTGAGATCATCAATAAAAAATTGAAGGCGGTTGTGAAGTCCACCACAAATCTTACTTAAGGGGCATTCATCCGAGAAAACCCATTGGGGACAATATCGTGAAGGTGTAGCATATCTAGGTTGAAAGATAATACACAAAAGACCAAAGTAATGAGTATATCAAACGTACTTGGCGGTTGCTGGAGAGAAACTGGAGGCGAATCATGCTGCATGAAGCAGGCAAGAGAACCCTTTGAACGAAGACTAGAGAACATATTAGCCGACAGTGAAGATGTGTCAAAGAGGGAAGACGGAGATCGGGGTGAAGATTTGTAAATTTTAATTTCATTATACTATTCCACGTTATCTTTTACTTCTTTTAACGTGACATTTAAAAATATAAGTGCCACGTTATAGATTGTGACGACATGTGTATGACACGCCCTAAGTTCTGGCCAAAAAAGTCTTAAATTGAGCAGACTTATGGAAGTTTAGACTTTCGTTGAGCAAGTTACAAGTTTAAGTCCTAAACTGATCAAACTAAAAAACGTCAAGCCCCAATTTAAGCTTTTAGCCTAATTTTGTATAATCTCCTTATAATGAATTTTCTTCTAACAGGCTCCATTGCATCCCTTGTTGTTTGAGACTTGGTCTCTATTGATAGGTTATATGGATTGAATCTTGAAATATTTTTTCATCTTCACACAACAGCATTAGGGGTATACATTCTAGTAGTTCTCTTCCAACTCAAACACAAAGTCTAGCATAACCAACCCTCATTCTTCTAACAAGGAACTTATCCATGATATCGGCTTTCCAATGAAGGTAGTAAGATAACTAAGCCCCCTTGTGGACCAATATTATAAGGGGACATTATGAAGGTTAAATTAAAAGGCAACATTGTTATACTTGATTTTCTCCAAATTTTGACCAAGTTCCCATATTTGGAGGAAGATTGGAACATGTTTTATATCGTATTCAAAACCTTGTTAAGATCTTCTACAAAGTTTGGCCACTTTCAAACATGTTTTTCACTTTCATATTAACTTTCCAAATTTCATCCCTTACAAAAATATATAAGATAATTTTCTTGTATTCACTTAATTATATATATATATATGAAATATGATAATTAAAGCAGGAAAAATAGTTATAGTAATAATCTAAATTCTCTAGTTCACCAAAACCACAATACGTGTTAATAATTTTAACAAGCAAAGATGGGCAATGTTCAGCTCAATAAATAATGAGTCATTCCATGTCACTTTTTCCCATAGCAGTCCACCATATCAACAGTTATCTAATATCTGAAATAACAGAGATCTACTTCAATAGCAACCATCTACCTGAGCTTGTAAAAACCGTGATATGGAAGCAATCAGATCTCCAATTCACTATGCCCCATATTTCACCCTTTCACAGCCTTTGTATTTCCAGATTCAGTGGCAATTCGAAATTCCTTGCAGTCTATTGAACCAAATTTAGTAAATGTAGCAACGAGCATATCTGTCATCTTTTTTAGGTTCACCTTAAATTCAGTAGATGACATTTTCTCTGCACTAGCTCCACCTTCTCGGCTCTTAGTTACGTCACAACCTACCGTTGCACCATCCAGATAAGCTTTACATGCCGCCAAAATATCATGTGCTCGAATGTGGAAGTGGCAAATCACAAAATCTTCAAAATACTGCAGGAAAACTCGATCATTTAAACCCGTTTTGTTCATAACCATAATCACTACAAGTGCATTTATAGAAACTAATGTTTAAGACATCATTAGGGTTTCAAACAAGGAAGAAAAGCAAAAGATAATTAAAAATGATAAAAGATTAAAAGTATACTTCCGGAAATTTACCTAATGGAGTCATTTAAAACTATTACATAAGCTTAGCAGAGTGTTCACCAAAATAAATAATTACTTATATAAAGATGAAAATTTTCAAAGAACAAATTAAAAATAAATGAATTTGACCGGCAACGAAAAGACCATTCACCCTTTGCCATAAAAGAAACCAAATGCAGAGAGCCTCTCCCAAATGCGATGGAATTAGATACAAGGTAATTAAGATATATCATGCCAAAACCCTAATTGCTCCTTGGGCAAACTCACTTTCAAGCACTTGAACTTCCAAGAGTCGTGCAACTCCCCCACCAAACTTGCTATTTTATATAAATTAAACTCATTTAATTACAGTATTTTACAATTATTATCACCTAAGATTTCTCAATGGACTGTAAAATCTCGATCAAGTACAATTCTTCAAATAAGTAGTTAATGATTGTTTTACAAAGGGCATAGGTACAATTTAATTTCCAACGTTTGTCTAATTAAGTACATGTCCTCATCTAATATACTACATTACACTTCTACGATACTAATTCCACCTTAAATCATTATTCCATTAGAATTCTATCAAATTTGACTTCGGATATAAGAATCCTTATGGTTTCAGCGGTGGCCCTTTCAATCTAAGTTGTTCGGTTGTGTTGGCTGTGGGCTTCACTAAAACAGAGACTGGAGAGGAGGAAATTCTTGTTGGGTTGACCCGCCAAATGGTTCTCTCAATGCTTGATCATGACTTTGCAAGAAGGAAATGATGCTTTTCAATGGAAAACTCTAAGTTAGTGCTCAAGTTTTGTGGTCATGATGACTTCATCTGATGTGGAAATGGTTATTGCTCTCTTCCCACGTTCTGTGTTGCTGGAAGTGGGTGTGGCTGCAGAAAAGGATTGACTCGGGGAAGCCCAAATCATCTAAGGTATCCTCACCTCCAAATTATCTAGTCTTAATAACTAAAACAGAACTCTTGACTGCACAAGAACACATTCTCTAATCCCTGTGCCACTGAAGAATCAAAACCTTGGGCTTGGTTTATACTTGCAACAATCACTTTCCTATTACCATAAGTTGCTAGCATCTCAGATAGGCAATCAGATTCAATTGAGTCAACAACTACAAAGCAACAATATAATCTTTGGTTGTGTAATGAAGAAGTTTTTTTTTCTATTTTATAATTTTCATAGGCTAAGGTAATTACAAATGTTGAAACGACAAGACTTTGGTGTTTGACGAAGGAAACAAACCAAAAGGATTGCCCTATACCATCTGGAGGTCTTCTCCAAATGTTAGGGACTAAGAATTCGAAGAAGAATGAAGGAACGGGGTGGCTAATCTTCAAAATATACAACTTATAAAGCAATATATATTATATAGTGAATTACGAATCATAAAATATTATTACAAATATTTAAAAACATTTTTAATTAATATAAAACATTCCATAATTAACTAATTAATTTCTATTGTCACACCATTTTTAAAGTGGGTCCAACCTAAATAGTATTTAAATTTGACACAATTCTAATGGAGTTAGTATTTAAGGTAAAATTAAGGTGTGACCTAATATCACAAATAACCATTGTAATAATCAGCTATAACTATTAGGTGACAATGGACATGAAATCATAGCATAATGAAATCTTCATTTCCTATATTCAAGGTGTCCAAGTAATGGTCCAACTTGCAGTCAACCACCAAAGTCTAATTTTATCAAATTTTGGGTCCAGCAAAACTATTGGGGATCCAAACGAGGTTTTTTTAGCTTGATTCGAATTAACCCGAACACAATTGGAATTTAGGCTTTTCAGATTAAGCTTGAGCTAGGCCTTGTGGGACCTAGATTCAGCTCAACCTATTGCCAACCATAAATATATGGGATTCAAATTTAGTTTTCCTTTTTTTATTGCCTGATGCCCCTTCTTCAAGATCTATAATCTCTTAATTTCAACTAAAAACAGCACTACAAAAATTAATCTTTTCAATGCTAGAAGAAATGATGAATTAGCTACAAGTTTTCAATTACAAGTAGGAAAATAAGAACAAATCCAGCTACAGTCAAGCAGTCAATTAAAGACAAAGAAAAGTTTGAACTGTGGATAATGCTCAAAAATCCCAAAAAATAGTGAAATTCTAATCAAACAACAAAATTCAAGAATCTATTCACTAGTCTATTAGCCCATTTTGAGTTCAGGAATGATTAACTCCAGGACAGCTCACTTAGGAATCATTTAATCAAAGTATGGCTCTACATTTGAACTCCAACAAAACTTCCATAAAGATGAGCTATAATCATCTTATTGAAGCACATAACAAAATTCCATTCCTTGAACCTAATTTCCCTTCTCTCCCCAGGGCAAACAATTGCTTGTAAACCCACACTTCTCTCTTTTCTACATAAAAATGCTATAAGCTTTATCAAACAATAATAACAAAGAACAAATTACCAATACTTGGAATCCTTTGTGTTCACAGATAGTAAATAATAACTAAGGATTGAAAAAGCAAAAGCTGGTATAAATTGTATATTTATCAAAATGACAGTAAAGGGAGTACATGGACTAATAAGACAATCAACTCAAGATCCATATGTTGTCTATGCAATGACTAAACCAGAAAAAGTTGCTGAGAGTTTGATTGATTGCTAGATTATCTATCACGAAGATGATAAAGAAAATCAAGCTAGGGAAAACACAAAAATTGCGCCAAAAAGCGACGATTGGTGTAAACATACCTTAGGTGGCCTTCTGAGAGTGTACATCATTGTCTTCAAGGACAAAATAAACACATTCTCATTGTACTCTTTGGATCTTCTCTCTCCTCCTGCTCCAACATACGACTTCTCATATCCAGGTTCATTGAAGAAGGGTTTGTCATTAAGGATGAGGCCTTGTATAGAAACCAAAACTTGTAGCATAGTCGACTTCCCAGGCATCCACTTCTCTGTTTGTTTCCCACTCCAAGTTCCCAAAAGGCTAAGGCAGACTTTCCCACATTCATAGAGATTTGGATTTAAACGAAGCCCACCTGAGTAGTAATACACCATCTGATGGAAGACATTTCCAATTAAACCACAAAGAAATAGGTTCACAATATCACAAATAAAATATGAGACAATATATACCGGTGGTGAATTAGGATACGTAGAAGGAAATAGACAGTCAAATACAAAAAGCCCATCATGATAGGGTGTACCAACAGGTCCTATAATCACAGCTCTAAGAAGTTCCATCCTTGCTTCACAAACTCTCACAAATATAGTCTCTGCAAAAATAGAGATAGATACATAAACTTAGTCATGTACCAAAGATACTTCATATAACTAATAAAAGAGGGTCAACTTCAAGCTAGATAAAAAGATTTGCAATAAGAAATATGCAACAGAAAATTTTCATTGAAATTCCCAAATTTTTATTCTTAAACGAATCTCATCATACCTGGTAAGTCCTTCTCTAGACTTCTCCATTCCTCTTGGATTCTCTTTCCCCAAGAGATGGTTGGCTAGTAAGAAGTGAAAGAAAACAATGTGAATAGGCGTACGGGTTTTACATGTACAAGAAACAGCCCATTTCTCGGTAAATACAAAAGAAAATTTGTGTGAGAGAGAGATAGGGTATAGACAGAAACAGAGATAAAGGGAATCTGCAAAGAACTTAGTTTACCTGCTGCCCTGAAAAGCCCATGCTGCAATAGTGATGATCTGAAAAGTCCTCCACAATATCAAATTGCTTAAAGTTCTTATACTTATATATGATATCATTTTCACCACTTATTTCTACTTTTCCATTAGAGTCAACAAGACTTATTGAACTGCTTGAAGATGCTGCCTGACTTCCATTGTCCACAAGCACAGAAGCAGTTGCTTTCTGTTTGGATTCAGCAGAGTGTGGAACACTGGCCCCGCTTT
Organism: Erythroxylum acuminatum; assembly: GCA_026284645.1. Lineage (NCBI taxonomy): Eukaryota > Viridiplantae > Streptophyta > Magnoliopsida > Malpighiales > Erythroxylaceae > Erythroxylum > Erythroxylum acuminatum. The sequence continues at coordinate 2,570,711 of JANKOD010000009.1, read as the reverse complement.
CAGGAAGAACTGAAAGAGCAGAAGTGCTTGTACCAGATATTTTATTTACAGAAGAAGCAGGGTCTTTCAACCAAGGAAGTGTAGCCTCTACCCCAGGAGGGAGATCAACACTATCAAACTGAGATTGGATGGTGAAATAATCGTCTTCATATAAAAAGTCATCATAATCATCATCAGAAACATCATCAATGAACTTTTCACCATCATCACCAGACACATCGTCATCAGGATAAGCAAAGTCAGAATTGCAGCTGTTATTATTTTTGGACTCGACGGATTCAGAAGTAGAAGCCTTAAGAAGATTAACTGTATTTAAGGATCCTACTACATTGATACAATTCTCAATCTCACAAGGTGATGCATCCTGATCCTGAAGTAAAAAAATTACTTACTAAGAACTGATTCTTATTTTAAAAAGGAAGCCATAGTTGGCAAGTAAAGAAATAACTGTGAATTCCAGTTTTCTACCTTAGAAGGAGATTGGCATGGATCATTGCAACCTAAAACTGATTTTCCCTTGGCACTCATGTTATCAGTTGTGTTTATTGTAAAAAGTTGATTCGGATCACCGTCTCCTTCAAATTCCATCAAACCACACTGCAGCCTAAACCAGAATATGATAAATTAGGAAATGATGAGATGAAATTCAAAGTTAAATGGCATCATCCATGAATTTATGTTAGAATGAGAATACCTACTTAATCATAATAAACATGCACATTTGTTCCCAT